>VZRH01004945.1:265968-284734 GCA_013397555.1 Urocynchramus pylzowi
GTCCCGCCTGCCCGGAGCGCTGGGCTTTCCGCGCCGCCCGCCCGCCGCACCGCAGCCCCATGTCCGCGCTCCCCGCCGGCGCCGACATCAAGCGGGCTCTGGAGAACAGCCCCGAGACCAACATCGAGGATGAGCTGCCCGACGGGCCGCCGCAGCCGCGGCCTAAGAGCTACCTGCTCCTCAGCATCCTCGCCTGCTTCTGTCCCGCCTATCCCGTCAACATCGTCGCCTTCGTGTTCGCCGTCATGGTGAGTAGCACCTCCGGCTTGGGCTCCGAGGGGCCACCGCCGGCCGCGGCAGGGCAAGGGGCATCCGGCCGCCTTGGAGCCGCTTGCCCCGGCAGCCGGCGGACGCTGAGTGAGGCAGCGAGCCTGGGAGCATCAGCAGGCGCGGGCAGGGGGACCACCGAGCTATCCCAGCAGCGATGGAAAACGTGGAGTGAAAGGCAGTTTCCAACAAGTACTCACTGTCAGGTCGCAGGTTTATTCCAGTTAATGGGGTTTGTTACATCAACTAAGTCGCACGCTGAACTGGACACAGTATCTGTGTGAAGTGTCAGATGGAGAACAGAAATCAGATTTGGTTTCTGCTTTAGCTAATCAAATATAATAGGAGTGCCTTTTTTCCAGTAAGCAGGCTCTTTGCTACTATTTATTAGAATAATACAGACGATGATAATGATTGTAGGTTGTTGGCAATTGCCCATGTAAATTGAGTATCAAACACACGAGAGAACAGCCTTACTCCTACAACCCGAAATTGATACACATTGTCCTTAATAACCCAGCAATCCCCTTAACTTCCAAAGGATTGTTGGAACAGNTCTCACTGTCAGGTGGCAGGTTTATTCCAGTTAATGGAATCAACTAAGTCGCACGCTGAACTGGACACATTATCTGTGTGAAGTGTCAGCTGGAGAACAGAAATCAGATTTGGTTTCTGCTTTAGCTAATCAAATATAATAGGAGTGCCTTTTTTCCAGTAAGCAGGCTCTTTGCTACTATTTATTAGAATAATACAGACGATGATAATGATTGTAGGTTGTTGGCAATTGCCCATGTAAATTGAGTATCAAACACACGAGAGAACAGCCTTACTCCTACAACCCGAAATTGATACACATTGTCCTTAATAACCCAGCAATCCCCTTAACTTCCAAAGGATTGTTGGAACAGAATCTCCTTCTCTGAGTTAAAAGTTGCAGAGTCAGATCCAGAGTTTTCTAGTCATATACGTGATCAGTGTTATCAGTAACACTGCAATGTATTTCTGTTGTTTAGGAGCTGAAAAAGGTTTAAAACATGTTGTGTATTTTCATCCTTTTCTCTGACAGCCAAGCTGAGAAGGTAAGTAAAATGTAGTTATTTCTTTTTGCAATTAAGTATAAGAGTAGCTAACTATGTCTAAAATATCCCAAAACACACTGTTGTAAAATGTGATGAGTAAAGATTGATGAGAAATCACATTGCTGAAGTTTGAAAACTACTATTCCAAAGCCATTGTTCAAGTCTTTTTTTTTTTTTTTAGTTAAGTATTAGCTGTCTTTTTTTTTTTTTAATTTTCTTCCTTCTGATTTTATTTTGTTGTTGTTGTTGTTACCTTAACTATACAATATGCTCTTTTCCTTACTTTGGGAAGATTTGTTTCTGTTGGTACTCAGCATCCTTTCTGTCCATGGACACTGAGGGTGCTATATAAAGTAATGAGAGCTGATGATCTGGGGCTGGGAGCGTCTGTTCACTGTGACACTGCTTTCATCAAGGTGCTGGGGCTGTACAGAAGTTAACTGTCAAGGACAGAATTTGGCCTCTAAAGATTTTTGCACCCCATATGGAGAAATCTCCACCCACAGCCTGGTTGAAGTTCACGCAGGCTTCTGGAGTCAGGCATCAGTAACTGTTACCAGGGGATATGATGGAACCAGGGTGGGAAGAGCACTTCCTGAATGCTGAACAGCCTGTGCAGGTCTCAGCTGCCCACTCCCTTCCAGGGGGAAACAAAAACCAGACCAATAACCTCCCCTGGCTGGGAATGGCTTCTGTTTCAACAGCATCCTACCTAAAACCTCTCCTTTTCTATAAAAATAACACATCCAACTTCTTTTCCACAGCCTGACCCCCCTGCCTTTCCAAGCTGCAACCTGTAACTGCTGCATTATCATCAGCTGCAGGTTCTGCATTTTAGCCTGTGCTGGCTTTATTTTCACTTCTGCTGGGATCTGCACCCTCCCTCCCTTTCTCAGCTGGAGTTGCTAAGGGTTAACACAGAGATACAAGAGTGGGTTATTTTCTTTTCTTACAGAAGATACCTTCACAGTCTGCAGAGCTTACCTGAGACCTTGGGTCAGATTTAAAGACCCTCACAAGTGGATTTTCTATAAATTTCCACTTCATAAAATGGGTCTAAAAGGAAAAGTCCTATTGGCTTCTAGAGGGGGCATGGTTCAGCACCCTGTGTACCTGTGTCATGTCCTCCTTAACTGTTCTAAATTCAGACAATGTTTTCACTCTAAAAGTAGAATCTGGGCTCTAACACACCCCCAAAATAAGTGACAGATTTGTCTTCAGTCTCTTCTGTCTCTTCTGCTGCCCCATTTACAACTCCAGCACTGGTTTCCTCACTCCTTTCTCACCTTTGGAGGCTCAAACCTCACCGTTACAGATCTTACCTCCTTTACTTTATTTTTAGAATAAACCTTTTGCAAGTTCTCCTTATTGCAATAACAACTTTCCTTGTTCCTTACCTGTCTGTTTCCCATGGCAGGGGTCAGAGGAGAGCTGGTAGAAAGGGCATTATTGGCATCACTGTGTTGCCATATTGGCATTACAAGAGCTACCCTCCAACGAGCCACTGGCCACTTGCAGGGTGAACATTGCTCGGCATTTTTGGCAAATGGAGTTCTGTTTTCCCCAGGACTCCTGGCTGTAGGATCACTGCTCTCAATACCCTTCTGCAGCCCCAGCCAGATGCCATCAGTTCTGCTCCTTGTTGCTTCCAGCAGCTGGATCACTGTGAGCAGCTGTGTCACGTTGCTGTGCCATCAGTTGGCTCAGTCAGCCCCAGGGATGCCTCCCTCACACCTGCCCTATTCTCTCCCATACAGGTGTAACCACAGGCAAGAGTTTGGGGGCAGGTACCAGGTCAGGAGGCTTCTGTGGCACAGGAGATTTCTCTGGTGTGAGGCTGGGGTGGGCACTGTGTCACTGAGGTCTTTGGCTCCTTATCTGCAGTGCTGAACCCAAAGAGCTCTCAGTGAGCTGCCAGCTGTGCCTGAGACCTGGCTGGGGTGGACTGGCTGTGTCTGGCTTATGGTTTCAGAGCTAGAGGGAGGCTGTGGAATAACTCTGGGAAATGAATCAGATCTTTTCAATGCCAGCACTGAGGTCTGACAATGGAACGTGTTTTGTCAGCCTTTCTCAGTACCCCCTTCAGCTGTCTTCATTTCAAAGATCTGTATGTCAGACTAGTTCTGTAATTCCATAGGGCCTTTCATTTGTAACAATCTCCAAACAGTCTCTCCAAAGCTATTTCTCACTGATTTTTGCTACAAACTCCCTCTTTCTGTAGACACATTTTTGTTTAATCATTTCCATGCTTCAAACAACATATGTGGTCAAGCTGTGACAATCTTGGCTCGTCTGCCTCTGATAGTAACAAGTTCTTTGTCTGCATTTGTTGCTGTTGGGTTCAGATGCCTTGTCTTTATATGGGTTTCCTTAAGCAGAGACAACAAATTAGAGGGTGGTGGAAGCCGTGGGGACAGGAAAGGATGGACCTTGCTTTCCCAGGGAGCCACCTCTTCTAATTGGAATCCTAATGAGCCATGTGCAGCATGTTGGCTGTGGCCAGCTCTGTGACCAGCAGAGTGACCAGCACTTCTGTATTTAGAAAGTTTACTTGCTAAACTTGCTAGAATTTATTATTTATACATCCCTTGCTAGGTAGCTTGTAGGTACCCAGATATCTAACACCATATGGGACAGCTTGTACTCACTTCAGGAATATTAAACAGCATATTTAATATTCAGGAATATTAAAAAACAGGGCTCAGCAGCTGCTGTTAAGGCATTTTTGCATGGCCTTTGCCTTTGCAAACTCATAGGTTTTTGTTTTTCCTCTGCAGCACCCTGCAGAGCCTTTCACACGTCCTGCTCAGCACCTGCCTGTTCTGAATTGCTCCCCAAGTCCCCCCTCTTCTTTGTGTTTCCCTGTGAGCTGTTCCTACAGTGGGGAGTCACCCTGAGTCAGCAGGTCTCATTCTTCCTTAGGTCTGAACTAGAGAGTGTCTCCTTTCCAGGCACAGCCAATTAAGGTTCACCCAGCCTGGCTTATAGAGCCTAGAAAATGCTGACCAGAGAACCTCAGTCTGGTCTGCCCAGATCTGTAAGAAATGCAGAGGAAGATTTCTGAAGTAACTCAGTGTTCTTTCATGGTTTTGCCATGATCAGTGCTCTAGGAGTGTGGAACAGAAAATACACATTAAAAAGGATTAATATTTTATAGCTAATTCAGCACATTTCTGTTCAGATGAGGTCAAGTCACTTTATTGTTGAACTGAGAATGTTTTATAAATAGATGTGTGTGAACCTGGTGAAGTCACTGAGATTACTCAAGTAAATAAACAGCTGCAGAACTGTGGCTTTAATTTACATTATGACTTCATAGCCAGTGAGGTAGCAGAAACCTGAGAAATCATATGGTGTTAGGTTGAAAAGGGCTGAAATTTGTTTTAAAAGTTGGACAGACCAAATGCCTCATACAGATGCTGTGTTCTCAATATATTGCCCAGCCCCTGGAAATAAATAGATGTAAGAGTTAAAGCTTTAACAGTTGATGTTACCTCTATCTAATGTTAAAAACTGGAAGCTTGACCAGGAGCCCTTTGAAGCAGATGGAAGTAATAAATTTCAAAAAGCTTTGCATCAGACCCCAACCACTCCCTCAAACCTCTTATTTTTTTATTGAATGCTTTCTATGTTATTTCATTTAATTTAAACCTCTTCATAGAGAAACTTTGGTCTCCTTCCTGTCTCTCCCAAATCCTATTCTTTATCATTAATGTTGTTTTCCTCCTCTTCATCGTGGATTTATATTAAAATGACATTATTTATTAAAGTTTGCACGGTGAATTATTTATGCAATACCTGCAGAAATCACATGGACATTTTCCAGACTTCCTAAATACATTAGTAAAATGGCCCAGAACTGCAGGCTGGTGCTGTCAGGTCTTGCTTACAACTCTGTCTCACTTCTGAGACCACAAGCCTGGAGAACTGAGTCGATGGTGTCTGCAGAACCCCTCTGCAGCTGCCAGGCAAGGGGAGTCCTTTGATAAGAGGGAAGCACAAAGCCCAGTGCCAGGGTGTCTGTGGTGCTTCTCTGTGTTTTTCCCTGCAGCCACAGTAGCATTGGTGGTTGTTGGCAGGGACAGGAGGAGGTCAGTCTGCTCAAGGCCAAGCTGAGCTGTGTTTCTCCTCATAATCCTTTTAAAGACCTTTCCAAATGTACTTTGAGAAAGCTCTTCTGCAGCCAGGACTGCTGGGGACAGTGGAGTGGCTTAGGTGAGAGGACTGTGCCAGCCCCTTTGTAGCAGGATCAGGGCTGGCACTGTCCTGTTTGACCTGTGCTTGTGTCCATCTCTCATTTCCATCTCTGCCTCTTTCCCCATTATGTGCTTTCCAACCTCAATGAAATCTGACAGCAGAGCAGAGGTATTAGTGATATTCTTTGGGGACATAAGCCAGAGAAATGTTTAGGCATGTGGGCTTCCAGGAAGGGAAGAAATGTATCAGTGCTTTCTTTAAGGACATGAGTGCATCAGCATCTCAGCCTTTCGTAGACTCCAGAGAATAAGTACCTGCACTTATCCTTGAGATGCAGTTCTAGGAATGCAGGCTGTGTTGCTTTGGGACTGTCTGGGCTGGGCTGATGCTCCTGCAGTGCTGACACCACGAGTGCACCCAGCCCATTAGCTCTGCGTGCTCACTAATTGACACAGCACACACATTGTGCCCCTCACTGCTTTCCTGCTTGGGAGAAATGGCTCTACAGCAGTGCTTGGTGTGCTCTGAACTTCATCCCTTCCCTGCCCTCCACAGTCTCAGCTCTTCACTCTGTTGTTCTGTGTTTGCTGCAAAAAGTGATTTATAACTGAAGCACTTTCATTATAGCCCTTGGTGATACCTCATACAGGCGTTTTCTAGAAACAATCTGAATTCTTTAGTCCAGAGAGAGGTTAATTTGATCAGGTCCTCATATCTCTTCCCATTTCTCTGATACCTCCTGAAATATATACAAGATACTAAAAACCATGTTGTGACTAATCTGATTCCCTGAGGAAGTATGCTGAGTTCAACAGTGAAATCTGATCAAGAAATCTGGACTCAGTGTTATGGCTTATGAACTCAAACTCTCATGATTTTACAAAAGAATTCTTAGGAATAATGCTCTTTTTAATGCTTTGATAAAATATCATTCTTGGGAAGAAAATTCTACATACTGTGTTTAGACTCATGTCTAGTACTTTCGTGTGGTCCACTGAATCTTTTCTTTTAAAAATGGTATGGTTAAACCAAAAATTAATTCAGAAAATGCTACAGTCTGTCTCACAAAAGCCTAGAAGGCCAGAGTGGTCCTATCACACATTGCAATCTGAGCATGTAATGAATGTAAAGCATCTAAGTCACGGGTGGGTAGAGAGAAACTCGAGTCTCTTGAGATAATAGGGGGATATCTGATGCACACCTCAGGATGGATATGATAATAATTATCAGTGTCTTCCAGAAATGAAAAGGAACACAACTTCTAGCCCATGAGGATGGCACTCAGATGTTTTGTTTAGATGACCTATATTTCTTCGGTTTGTATTTTTCCCACCACTAGCAAATTACCTGTTAATTCTTCAAACTTTTTTGTTTCTCATTTTGAAGATTTACTCTTCAAACTTTACTTGAAAAAGTAAAATATTGGAAAAATAGGGAATTAGTAAGCTTTTTAAAGTTTGGCTGAGATTTCCTCTAAAAATGCAGCCTATTTATGCTCTTTTTTATGCTTATAGTCTTGTAAAACATAAGAATTTATCTCTAGTGAAGCGGCCAACTAATAATTCCCATATACTACAAAACTATTTCCAAAGATAAAAGCCAGTGGTTTATGCAAGTGGGTGGGTGTTGGTTTGACAGCTTTTATGCTGGTGTGTATCATATGAACAAAGTCCCACCACTGAAAAAAAATTTTAAAAAAAGAGCTGTAGCTTCAATGAAAGGTACTAAAAATGAGTGGAACAGAAAATTGGACTCCCTGCTTACCTTGGCAGCGGACACTGATTTGTGCTGTTGGGTCAGAGCTGTCACACTGCTTTGCCAACAGGTTTCTGTTTGAAAGGAAGAGCTGTGATTCCCTGTTTGCCCTCTGCAGGCTCTGAACAGTTACAACCAAGGGGACATAGAAGGCTCCAAGCGGCTGGGTCGCAACGCGCTCTGGGTGGCCGTGGCCTCCATCATCATCGGCCTCGTCATCATCGGCATCTACTGCGTGGTTCACTTCACAACGGTGAGCAAGGGCTCTCACAGCCCTCTCTGCAGGGCCTCCACAGCAAGGCACTCAGGGCTGCCACAAGCACCTCTCTTTGTCTATTTAGGGATACATTCCAAAAGAATTTGATCATATTTTACGCTTTACAAAATTCTGTTGTCTGTGGTTAAACACAAGCGACTCTGTCTTAGCAGCAGGTGGTTTTCTAGAAACTCTTGCAGCTCCAATATGTTTTTCCAATTTTGGCCAGTTGCTTTTTGGTTTTTCTCCTCCTCAGCTTCACCATCTTTCATACCAAGTGACCTGAGATCTTTAAATTTCAGATAACAGAGTCCCCAGGTGCTAATTTTCAGTTTCACGGTCTGGCCAACTGATCTTTTGCCTCTGCAAGGAGGAGACAACAGTCAGTTACTCTTCTACTGTTTGACAGTAAAAGAGATGACCAGAACTATATCAAAAGTGGCCACAAATGTCATTCTGACTTGTGTCTCTGTGGGGTAAGGCCCTTCACTCTCCGTGCTGTGTTATTGTCCTGCCCTCCCACACCTGCAATAACAGAAACAAAGCTCAACAAATGAATCTCTGGGGTTACCCAGATGGATTACTGGAAAAGAGGACAAAAGCAATTGGGGGTATTGATAATCTTTCTTAAGGTTGTGCAACAATATGTTCTCTTCTTCACAACACTGTGCACTTCCCATTAAAATAGCCAATTTAAATGAATTTACTATTGGCTGGTTTGGTTGGAGGGCATTTCAGTGCACTGTACAAACTTTGCATAAGCTATAAAAAGAGAACACCCCATTTACCACTGAAATGAAGACATCTCTGGGGAGTGGAATGCAGTAACTGGTTAAACGTGTACAGCATTTTCATACAAAATTTGAAGTACAACATACTGAGCTGCAGGGAAGTTACTGGACAGGGGGTCCAGCTCTGTGGGATATTATTAAATGGTGCTGCAGACTCTAAATGTCCTGTGCATTCATTAATTTTCTGTGCATTTTGCAAACAGGAGTCTTGGTTCAGCTTGTGTTCAGCTCATTCAGCGCTGGCAGATTTAAACCCAAGTCCCTTCAGGCTGGGGGTGCCAAGTTTTGTAATTGACAGCAGCAGTAAATTCCACCACCTTACTCCTCATTTCTCAGGCAAGGAGAGCAGCTCAGTTATTTTTTCAAAGTAGAGGAGGGAAGGGTAGTGTGAGGAGTGGCAGACAGTACTGGCCTGAAGCATTCACAGTGACCAGGCAGCAGTAAACCAGTATAATACAGCTTCATTTTTCTTTTGAGGACTTTTTAAATTTATTTTGGTTCTGGGTTTTTTTTTTAAAGAGAAAACTCTCTGTTGGCTGGAAGCAGCCAGGTGCCTGGGAACTCTCAGGACATTGCTGGGATATTAATTTCTGTACATAGTTTCCACAGAGCTTTATTGGCCAAATGGTATCATGACTTTTGTGAGGAGTCAGGGTTTACTGGATTCACTCTGCTCTCTGCCTTTCCAGCCTATTTACTGCTCCCTTTCTCCCTCTCCCTTATCACCCTCCAAAAAGCCTTTGCTTCTAAGAAAGGATTTGATGGTAACAACAATCTTTTGATGCGAAAATGAGTAAACAGAAGCACCCAGCTGGTCTTTCCACTCTCCATTACGTGGGTCCCCTCTGTTGCCTTACTCTTGGATGTTTTTACTTTATACTAAATTGTTTTAGTCTGACATTCCACTGCTGTGAATGGCTTTGCACACTCCATTCAGTGACCTCACACCCATTTGTGCCTTTCTCATGATTATTTACTGACAGCCACTTTGCTGAAGTGACAGTAAATTAATTCTATGCTAACTTTAATAAATGTTTCAATATTAGTAAGGTAGCACAAAATAGCCTTGCTACAATAATATGGCAGATTTATTTGATCACCATTAAGCACAGATTTAATGTTTCCATGACCTACACATGCATTTTTCCTGAAAGTTAGACTTCAGCAGTATGTCTGAAAAGCTTGACCCTTCCAAGATTGATTCCTGTACTTTATCCACTTGAAATTAATCAGATACCAAAGTATCCAGTTCTTCCTGCTGACATTCCTTGTGGCTTCTTTTGGTCTTCAAGGGATAACAAGTCTCACTGCAAATTACTTCTTGGAGATACTGCTGCCAGTATCAAAGGTGCAAAGTGTACTCAGAACTCGAGTTCTCTTCCACAACATGAAGCCTCTGAGAAGCAACAAAAGTGAGACATCCAAGTCAGGTTGGCAGGGGGGAATCTCTATCAATTGTTACACAACTTTTCTCATAGGTACAGGAACTTGAATCAGGCTCAGCTGGCTCTCAAGCCTCCTTCAAAACAACTCCACATGCCTCAGCCAGGAGAAGAATATCGAGTCAGGTGTGTTGAGGGTAGAAATATTAGAAGTTGCAGAGAGAGGAAAAGCAGGAAATTCCTGCTTTGAGCAAACAATGATTTTATACCACCAATAATACTCAAAAATGTACCCCCAATAATAATGGCAGACTTGGGAAGAGGAAGACCCTTTCACTTTTCAGAAAACCCCTGCTTCCAAATGTCCTCATGTGCCTTCCTTGGTTTGTTCAGTCACAGAGCAACAGTAGCACAGGAATAACAGCAGCCAACACCTACGTCTGCAGGGAAGAAACAGCCCTGGTTCTCATTTTGAAGATTTACTCGGAGCTAAGTCAGCTCAGGACTTCTCCTGCTGCCTTGGAGAGCCTCATTTGTCTCGAACAGTGGCATGTTATCTTTAGCAAACATATATTAAGATATGTAGTGATATATATTTATATCCTGGAACAGGGCCCACCCAACACTGGGGAACCATCTATGATCTGCAGTCATGCCCCTAAATGTAGGCAAGGGGAAGCCATCACTTGCATCACTGACAGCCCAGCAATAAAACTTGGGTATCCTGATCAGTGTGAAGTGGCATGTCCCTCATCGTGCTGAGGACTCTGAGTGCAGAGCTGTGGTGTGTGTGAGATCAGGGCTGTGCCTCATTCCACACTGGGCCAAATTTATTCTTACTCTTCCCCATTTGCTTTTACCCTCCTCTGTCAGCTTCCCCTGTGCCCCTGCCTTGCCAGTCCTGAGTGCTGAGTTACATTTCCAGGGCTTGCTCAGATGTAACTTTAACTGGTATTTGTGTCACCACAGTCTGGCCCTGCATGTGTGCCTCAGGCATGTTGTCCATCAAGAACTGCAGTGAGAAATGGGATGTATTTGCCTTCCCTGAGGGGACACCACCATGACCTGGAGCAGGGCAGGGCTGTGTGCCACAGCCTGTGTGTGCCATACCCTGTTTGCTCCCACCCAGTGCCACTGTTCTCATCAAGCTCCTCTCAGCAACTTTTCCCCAGGCTTGCACAGACTTGGAGTCAGCCTTCCCACCTCTAGGCATTTTGTTCAGCAAAAGGTGGTGATTTTGTCAGTCAGTGAGGGCACTCAAGTAATTTACAATCTGTGTTTTCAGAGCAGCCCCAACGTTTTTGAAGCAGATTCCAAATTCTGTTTTGTTTTGGGTTTTGCTGACACGAGACACCCTCGGATTACGTTTGAGTTCTGCTGGCAGGGTTTAGGGAAACAAAAGCCTGGGCTGGATCCTCCTTACTTAAGTGAAGGAGATCCTAGGTATCCCAAACCCTATTCTTAACTGGATCTAAACATGTCATATCCTACTTCATGCTGCCATGAGAGTAGTTCAGAACTATATTCAGCTAATATTCAGCTCCTTGCAGCTTACTTACTTGTAGTCCACCTCTAGTGTCTGAGTGACACTTTGCAGTGTTGTTCAGGGCTGAATTAGAGCCTTGTGGCACAGATGAGCCACAAGGCATTTCATATACAGCCCATGTCTTCTGTGCTCCTCTCTTGTGGACTTCTGCAGTCTGGACAAGTAGGAGTGAGCCAAGCAGAAATGTGGAGGATGAGTGAGAGGTGTTAGAGAGAAGTAAAAACTTCAGTAGACTGAGACAGCAACAGTTTTGCTCTGAGGAAAGAAGCCAAAATGCTGTGAGTTTGGAATTTTATGCAAACCATTATGATATTTCAATGCTTTCGTAGAGAAGCCTGAACTTCTGACCCCTTCTTTAATCTCACTTGATTTAGAACTCCGCCCCAGGGAAGCCACAGAAATGCCACCTGTCAGCATGGCTTCCAAGGAACACAAGCCAGCCAGGCTGTGAGGAAAGTACCAGCTTGCACTGCTCAGAATCAGAAGGGTTTTTAATCAAGCACATGTGCAGTAATGCAGCATTGGTAATTCCAGGTAGAAGGAAAAGGAGTAAGTGTTTAGACTGTGCACCAGGGACAGATGTACTCGTACAGTTTCCTCACTGACTTAGAAATAATTCTTCAGGAGGAAAGGGAGTGCAAGATTATTTTTAATATCTCTGCTGTCCTGTTCCTGAGGCTCTCAGAAGCCTTTGCAGACATTCCACTCAGTGACTGCCTGTCTTTCAGAGACAGAATAAGCTGAAGATCATCACGAGGACAGGGATTACTCAGCCAGCCTCCAGATCTTTACACTGGCCATCCTGTCCTCTGCATTTTACCATAAAAATTAACAAGTCAGGGTCTTGTGCTGCAGGGATTGGCCTGCCAGTAAGGGATAGAGCTCAAGCCTGAAGTCAGGGCATTCCTGTTCTCTAGTTCTAGGTATCCACCCAGCCAGGGAGCTCATACTGCTGCTTCTCTATTGTAAGGGCACATACTGATTATTTCCTTGATCCTTACTTTGTTTCACTGGATTTGTGAAAACATAGGAGCCTAAAGTCCTCTGCCTGTCTCTCAAAGTGTTCCCTCAGCTGGGAGGCTGAGCAGTGGCACAGTGTGCAGGTGCACAGACATCTGGTTACATCAGCCTGACTTCCTTAGCAAACCACATGAAAAATCCTGGTCCAGAAACAGCTGTCTCATATGTGCACAGAGGAAATGTTCCCACAATGGATTCTACCCAGTGGAGCCATGAGTAGCATCCAAGAGACAGTCAGCAAGGGCATTAATGGTGTCTGCAGGATATATTTACTGTGCAGTGCCCCGGGTCCTACATCCCTCCTTGAGGAGCTGCTAGAATGTAGCTGCCTGATGGAGGAGATCCCTCAGACTCCAGCAGAACCCAGAATCCAGGGATAGGTCAGGGCATCCATGGGTGTTGTCTGAGAGCTTTCCCCTACACAAGTATTTGAGGGAACTCCTCAGATCCTTCCTCTCCTAATGCAGATGCACAGGACAGGCTTCCCAATCCTTTTAAAGCATGCTGAGTGTTACTGTTGAATTTACCAAGTTCTCCACTGCTGGAGGGTTGTTCTTGTCTGACTGCTTTGTGTACCACTTCAAGGAAGCAGAGATGCTGTTGACCTCATGAATCTTTGTCAAATAAGAGCCCACTTCCTGGCAATGAAGGGCCCTGATTTGCATTGATTCAGGTAACCTAGTTTAAAAATTCAGTTCAGATTGACAGATGACCAATGCCATTAGAAACTCAGCTCTTTGACTCAAAACTGTATTGAGCTGCTAGTCTAGAGAGATGTTTGTTAAGAGAACAAGTGCCACTAATGTGGCATAATGTATCCATTAGATCTGTAAAATTAATAATTTAAACTCACGGGGCAAACTCTCTGTCTTCTCCTCCTTTAAACACACATATTTCTGTGTCCTTGCAGCATGCTATCTGAAGACCAGGACTGCACTTGGATGATATCAACATGTAAACCTCTGGAGGGGGAAAAAGAAGAGATGGAAACCATTCCAGACTGTTAGCTCTGACCCTACAAGTCTGCAGAGGCATGTTGCTGGTGAATGAACTGATAGCCCAGTTAGTTAATCAGCATGGCGTGACCAGGTTTTCAAAATTATTTATTTATAAGACATCTCAGTATAAAGCAGCATTTTCTCTTTTGCCCTAATGTATAATGAGATCCTGCCCTAAAAAAAAAAAAAAAAAATCCCTTTTCCTTCTCTTTTCCATGGAATGTATGCTGGATCTGTGATGTTCCTTGGCTGACCCCAGCCAGACAAAGCCAATGTATCCAGACTGTTTATGGTGCACAGTGTAAGATCTGATGCACAGCCCACTGAAGCTAGTAGGAGAACTCCTGTTATTTCTGGCAGATTTTGGATCAGGCCATAAAGGATTTTTTCATTACTTTAAAATAGTCTCAACATGACACATCTGTACCCATGGGTTTGTGATTTTATCCTGCTCTGTGATTTTATAATGCCGTGGGCGCACTCTGACTCAGCAGCTGCTTTCTTTTGTCATCCTCAGCTTTTAGAACTTTACCTTGGATTTTTAAACACCTGGGACCGATTTCAATCACTTGATTATTAAGAGAGACTCTTCTTCCATAGCATCCATGTTTTTCTTAATGATTTTTTTTGTTTTGTTGTTTTTCATTGTTGCACTCCCTTGACTTAGCTCCTGTCCTGCATTAAATTTGCACTGATCATATTTTCCTCTTTAAACCTCACATATGTAAAATGTTCCTATTTTTTTATCTGACAAAAGATCTTCTTTTTAAACAGATGTCCTTCATCCCTTTGTTGTTGTGCTTCTAGCAAGGCACATAGTTTCATTGTGTTCTGCTTTGTTCATGTGGGTTTAGCTCATCCTCTCATCTCTACGACTGGTCTGTGTATCACTGCAGTTAGAGATGGACAGAATTTTGCACCTCTGCCTAGTTACAGAAACACTTCCTGATCCTTAGACACTACTCAGCAAGCAGCCTCAGGTTCTAGAATTGATGACCTCTAAATTACTGCAGTTTCTTGATACCTTGTGAAAATCTAACATGGGACAGCTGTTTTTATCAGCTGTTTCACAGAATACAATTGTTTTGTCACACAAATATGCCATGTTAAAAGGAGTGAGCTCTGGTGAGCATTAAGACATGGCTGCACCCTCAGCAGTTGCTGCTCTGCTTTATTACCACACCTTCAAGCGAGCTGTGCCAACTTCTACTCCCCCTCCCTGCACCAACATCAACCTGGAGCGACTGCCCAGAAATCCAGGGAGTTCTGCAGGTGCAGGTGAGAGAAGAATCATCTGTCAGGAGTTCAACAACCTATTAAAAACAAAAAAATCCTCCCAGAAACCTTTACCTGTTAAAGCATATGCCTGGAAGTAGCATGTATTTTTTGTGCCTTGATATTATATTTTCAATGTGCTTTTTCGCTTTCCTTCCTGCCAAATTCTGTTTTTCATTGAAGTCAGTGAAGCATTACCTTTCCTTAATTACTGCAGTATTAAACTTCACAAACACTGGTGAAGTCAGCTGATTTATTAAACATTTACACTGATCAGATTTGTCCATATGGGAATCTTGCCACTGATTTTGATGATCCCAAGAATTGGCTGTTCTGTGAACTCCTCTTTGGTTTTTGAATACTATTTTAATGGTCTGATACGTCTTGTGGGACTTTTAGTAGCTTGCCTTATTATCAGATATGATAAAAATGTCGTTGACAAGTGGAATAAAATTACTTTTAATTCATGTCTACTCTGGTATGTGGGAAGTGTCTTTCCTAAGTTTTGCTGCCTCTTCTACTGGAAAGAGTAATATCCCTTTTTCTAGCTCCTTGGACAGTTTCAGAATGAAGTGAATCACAGCAAAAGGAGGTTTCCAAAGTTTTGTAGGCACCAGAGGATAGGGATAGGCAACTTGAAGTATTTTTTTAACTGCCTGACAAGGGTTGAGATCAATAGGAGCTAGACACCCGACTTGTTCAGAAGCTTTTGAAAACCATACTGGAAATCTAACTTGCATCTTGTTCCTCATAAATATCTTTGAAGTCTCACTCTTAATATAATTGAGAATTGAGCCATTGTACCTTCAGTGCTTCTGAAGATAAATGTTGGTACCTTACAGTGCTATTGATTGGTATAAAAATAAAGGCTTTATATTAAACCACTTAATGTGACAGAGAGGAGAGAATGCAGCAATTCCTCTAATGTCCTTAGTGCTTCTGTGTCATAGGTAATCTTATTTTTGCTTTACTAATGTATTGGTATTGGTTCTCTTCATTTATTTATGTTTACATAAATTTTCAACCATGTTTGGGAAGTGCAGCTTGTGCTGGAAAGAGGTATGGTCCTTGTACAACCACATTGTTCTGATGTAGGTGGGACAGAGACATCCCAAAGCAGGCAGCAAACACAGGGAGCCTAAATGACATTTTAGTGCCCAAATCAGCAAGGCCCTAGTGCCAGCAGTGGGTGTGGAAGGCAGAATGCAGGTGTCTGACTGAGGAATTTGTGATCCATATTTAGAGGGGCATGTATACAAATTTCATTATCTCTGACAGCTCTGGAAATTACCTGTTTTTCATTGTCACACATCTAGATTTGGATTTGGTCCATTATTTTGCATTGGACCTACCTTTCTTGGTAGGAAAAAAACCCTGTTATATGATATATGTGCTGAATGATGTTATTTGATGAAACAGAAGGAGGTGGGATGCAGTAAGATGTATTTCAACTCAACATCTGTGTCCTGGGTGCATGAGCAGAGTCTTCCTTCTGCAAAGCTGCTTCAGGCTGCCATTTTTTGGACACAGTGTCCTCGCACACTGAAGGCACCAACTTATGCCTCAAGTCCAGCTCCCTTTTCTTTCCTGCACATATTACAGGCAGAGACAGATGGAAACTTGAAAATGCTGGCCTCAGCTCCTGGATCATATTGGCACCTTTGGCTTCTTACAAGGCAGCTGCATTCTGCAAAACAGCCCAGTGCACGTATCTTGATATGTAATCCTAGAAGAGGCTTCTAAATATAAGTGGGGGTTCTTTGCTGCTGTATGAAGGGGGTCAGCCAGACAGTCAAAACGTGGTGTAAGTTTCTTCAGGTTGCACAAAAAACAAATAATCTCGGGGATAATATGAAATTAAATTCTTGGGGTGCCTCCCTGCAGGCACACCCAGGGCTTTACAGCTTTCATCTGAAGATCAGCACTGGCTCTTCAATTTATGTGGTTGCAACCAGGATCCATGTGTGGTGAGGCTCCAGAATTTGTAGCTTTTGGACCTCTATCTTTGGATATGTGCTCACAGTGTGTTCTGCCTCTCAGCCTGCAAATAGGTTGTATCTGGTTGCTGCCACAGTGTCCCTCACTGTCAGCATCTGTTCAGGTGCCTCTGCTGAAACAGTGTGCAAACATCTCTCTCTAGGCTCATTTCCTCCCCTGGGCCCTAACTTGGTGTGCCAGTTATTTATTACTGATTGTCTCAGAAGGGGGAAGATGGAGTCATCTCCCCCATTAATTTTTACTTTGTGTGCTTGTGTGTGCACACAGACAAGCAAGAAGAGTTGAAGAGTTGAATTCTCAAAGGCAAGTAAGATCTAAATACAAAGAAAGTCACTGGATTGATGAGACCAAGCTGGTTAGAAATATCCTGGTTACCTGACAGCTGTTCAGGAGCCTTTGGGGAAGGTGGTGTTTCCTGGAAGGAAGAGTCCTTATCACCAAACCTTGAACAGATGTGGAACCTACCCTGGCTTTGTAGGAGATACCTCCAGGCAAGGTTGGAGCCCTCAGGGCTCTGCAGGGCTGCTGCCTGACCCCCAGCTTTCTGAGACAGCCCTTGGTCTCCACAGGCAGCACCTTCAGGCTCAAAAACTACCTAAATGTTGGTTTCCTCTCACAATTCTCCCACCTCCAACCTCATTTTGAATTAGCAGGTCTTGGGAGGTGTGCAGTGTAGGAGCAGAGAAGGAATGCAGTGGTGTGTGAGGGATTTCTTCTGTGCACTCCCAACTTTCCATTTCCCAAGCACAATGGCATGTTCTGCAGGCACAGCAGGACATGTGTCCCTGAGGTGGGACTGAGCCTCTGAGGAGGCTGCCTGACCTCCTCTGCTGCACTCCCTGCCAGCCTGGCAAAGTGGGATAAACCCACGAGTGACCTGAAAGGAGGAGGGGGCCTGGAAACAGATCAATCAGCCACTGCAAAGATGGAGGAACAAATTCGGGACCCCAAGGCATAGTAAGAAATTTACCCAGAGGGGTTCTGCCAGTAAATTTACTCTGTCTTGAACTCTGGGGAAAGTTCTATTCTGCTCCCACACAGCTCACTCTCCACAGCACACAAGCTGCAAGAAGCACTTGCTCATGTGTCCTTTATAAAGTGATTTATGGCATGTGTGAGTCTGATCTCCCAGCTCAGGGATGAGCCATCCTTATCCCTGAGGATGGCTCCTCTGGGTTTGTCATCTCTTGCTCTAGGGCTGAGTCAGCTTCCACGTCACTTGCAATGACTTCTCTTTGCATCATGTCAAGGGAAAAGAACTTTGCCAGATATCAATGGATTCTTCAGGACTTTGAACTGCACAGCCTGAGGCTGAAGGCCACTGCAATTCTTTTTTGACACCTACTCTGAGGTAAGGGAAGGGGAAACTCCACTGGAAGTGAAGTATCCAGACCAAAGGGGACTGTGTGGTCATGGTGAGCTGTGGCACCCTCATGTTCATATTTCAACCAGTATTCAGTAGGGGCTTAATTGCCTTTTGATTTTAATCAAATAATAAGAGAGATAATCTAAATAGTGAAAATGAGAGATTCTGGCCTAGAGCATGGTGTTTGGTGAGTGCCATCCCTGACTTATTTGCCTGAAAAGCTTGTAAGGTCACTCTTCACCCCATCTAATCCAAGACATGCATTCCCCTAACACAGGTCTCTCCTGACCTCAGACCTATCCTGTTTGGTCCTTACTCTCTTTTAAAATGAGTCATCTGATAGAGAGGGACGGTAAGTGATATCTCCAAGGGGGTAGAGTGACTCAGTAGCAAAGATGCCACTTCACTTGACCCCTCAGCCTGTACAGCACCCAAAGTGCTCTGTAATGATTCCCAGAACTTTGACCAGCTCTGCTGAGTCTCATGGTTTTAAGAGCCAAGAACCAAACTGCCTTAAAATTAACTTCTGACTAAGAAGATTTAATAGTCAGGCCAGGTCTAGCTCATGTTTACTAAAAAAGGTAGGTGTGAGGGAGGGAAAAAGGAGCTGAGCTTTGCTTGTGGCCACTGACATGGCAACTAACAGAAACCACATAGCTCTTCATATCCTGCAGGTCTTTTACAAGTCTCTGCTTTTAAAACCTCACATTGTCCTAGGAGGTGGTGTGGCACAGTCATGACACCAGATGAAGCATTTCATCAGTTACTTTGATCTTGTTTTATGAGCTGTGAACAGTCTGGAAGTGGAATGTCTTTTTTTCTTTTTTTTTTTTTTT
>VZRH01004945.1:286688-382482 GCA_013397555.1 Urocynchramus pylzowi
CTGAGGGAGCGGCAGCGGGAGCGGGCTCGCCTCAGGGAGTGAGCAGAGCCCCGGGACTGCCAGAGCTCCAGGGGCGTTTGGACACCGCTCTCCGATACCGGGTGGGGGGTTGGGTGTGTGCAGGGCCGGGAGCTGGACCGGGTGGTCCCTGTGGGGCCCTCCAGCACAGGACATTCTGTGGTTCTGTGTTTAGACCCCCCTTCAGCTGCCCTCAGCATCCTCAGCAGGGTGAGATAGCGTTATTCCAGTGAGGTCACCTTTCAGGCGGGCTGCTTTTGGAGCCTGCCGACTGAAAGTTCCCCTGGTGTTGCAGCTGGCGAGGTGCAGCGCTGTGGGCACGGGGGGCAGAAGGCCAAGAAGGAGCCCTTGGCTGGGGGGACACGGCAGCTTTGTGCTGGGTGGCGGGGGCCTGCTTGCTCAGCCCCCTGCCTGGCTGAGGCTGCTACAGGTGCTCGTGTGTAGAACTGTAGCACATTATCAGCAGTAGCTAAAAACTGTCATTTAGTGCCTTTGTTCAGAGTATGGCGTCACTTTACAATGGGTTATTCACGTTTCAGAGGCTCTTCAACTCAAAAGCACAGCCCAAGGCTACTGATGAGTTTTCTTTCCTGCCTGCTGGTGTTCCAGCTGTGGGAGTACATGTGCTAATCTGGCTTTCCCTGCTCTTTTAGATCCACAAAAATGGGGAACACGAGCAGCGAGCGAGCGGGGCTGGAGCGCCACGGGCACAAAGCCTCCCGAGGGGACAGCTCAGGAGGAGCCATCAGTACCAAGGAGGGGGACAGACCCAAAATCCTAATGGACAGCCCTGAAGATGCAGACTTGTTCCATTCAGAGGAAATGAAGGTATTGCTGGTTTGTTCTCCCAGCATTGCTTGCTTGGAATGCTCTGGGGATGTTTGCAACCTGCAGGGATTTTGTCATTGAGTTTACACAAAGCTGTCCATCCCCCCTTCCTTCCCATGCCAAGGAGAGAGTGAATTGGTGTTTAAGGAGGTATAATTGGGGCTGGAGGGAGGAGCATTATTTTGCTTTCCACTCTTCCTGCAGATTTGGAAAGCTTTAACACCTTTGCAGAATTTGTGCAAATGAACTTGTGAACAGTATCTAGAAATGCAGCTTGTATTCTGCATCTGGCAAAAACTGCTTGTAGTAGACTTAGAGAATCGTGCCTGAGGGCAAAAGAAGTGTTCAGTGCAGCACAGGTTGTCTGAGTCTGCCAGGAAAGAACCTTTTTTGATTGAGACATTGTGCTTGTAGGCTCCTTTGGAGAAAGAAGAATTTCTAGCTTGGCAGCAGGATCTGGAAGTGAACGACAAAACCCCCACTCAAGCTCGGCCAACAGTCTTCCGCTGGACTGGAGGAGGGAAGGAAGTTTATTTATCAGGGTCCTTCAACAACTGGAGTAAAATTCCTCTGACTAGGAGGTGAGTGTGTTCCCCATGGTCTGGCAGTGCTCAGTGCCATGAGGAAGGTGGTCAGCTCAGAGATGGGATTGGGCTTGATTTACCACTGTCCTGCTTCTCAATCTGACAATCTGACTTCTCCATTCTTGGATGGCACTGGCTGGAAGTTGAGCTGTGTGTGGGTTCACTGGGCACAGCACACAGATAGCCCCCAACAGTCCCTGCTGTGATCTGTACCTGGAGCAGGGCTGGGCAGTGGAAAGGGGAGCTGGTAGCAGCACAGTGTCTCTATGACACATCCTTGCCATGTCAGTGGCTTTTGCCCAGCTCAGAGGACCCAGAGGCTGTGGCCTGTTGGAGCAGCATCAATTGTTTCTCAGCTTTTTTTGAGGTGCTGCTAAAGCCTTCTGAAGAATCAGGGAGTTCACAGTCCAAGGAGTTTGGAAATTGCCAAGCAGCAGCTCTTCAGACCCAAAGTAACCCAGAAGTATTGAGTTGCTGCTTTTATCTGCTCATTGTTCATTTATTTCATGGGCATTTGGGAAATGCAATTTATGATGGCAAATACTGAAAGGCAAGGAAATATGAGAAAGCTGATCTTGTTCCATCAGCAGATAAATGAGGTCTTGTGCTAACAAGTAACATGAAGATGTGAGAGTGACTTTACAAAAGCTCTGTGCCAGTTATGGGATGTCAGGAGTGTGGGGGGACTCACTGTCACAGAGGAAATTATCTTGAGCATTAATCATAATTTGATTCTTTACCTTTGGATTACATCAGAGATTCTCTGCCTGTTTGAGGTTTTGCTCGTTGAGGAGGCTTGTGCTCTGTGTCACAGTGTGTGTCACAGTTTAGAGACCAAGGTACTTTTCAGAATATTGCAGGGCTGATTGTTTGTCTTAAATTCCAGTCACAATAACTTTGTGGCAATCCTGGACCTGCCAGAAGGAGAGCACCAGTACAAGTTCCTCGTGGATGGGCAGTGGACTCACGATCCTGCAGAGGTAATGTTTGCTTTGAGTCACTGTTTATTGATTGAGGCATCTGAAGAGGAGAAAGGGGCTGTTCAAGCTGGTGAGAGAGAGGTTTCTGATGGCTGCTGGCCTGGGTGGCAGCATCAGCCTGAGCTCAGAGTGCAGGAGATGCAAAGAGGGACAGGAACTCTTGGCCACTGGTTTATAAGTGATGCCAAGCTTTGCTTGTCCAGTGCCAAGCTGCCTTTTAGAGCATTGCAGCACTGCTGGCAGCCCAGAGCTCGCTGGGCCTTCCTGGCTCTCTTGCCAGCATGTTGCTATTGCTGCTCTAGATCTTTTCATAGTCCAGTAATTGTGCCAAAATCTACCAGGTCTGTTTTTCCTCCTCTGCTATAAAATGAGCTTTAACTCCAGCCTGCCCAGCAGTTCCCCATATGCTAAGAACTCAGTGTCCAGAGCTGGTGTCACTCCAGGTTTCCTGGAGGTAACTCCAGGCCAGACCTGACCCCTGCCTTGTCTGGAGCCCTGTGGGCTTGGCAGGTTCAGCTGGCATTTCCCCCTCCCAGCCCTTAAAATCCTACACTTCCTCTTAACCTAACACTCACTGAGCTCTTCTCACATCTGGTTCTGTCACAGTTCAGAAGTAATGTACCTCATTCTTGGTAATGCTGATTGTGCAGTTCTGAGAATTTATTAGTCCCACAGGCTTTTTTTATTCTGATTTTTCTATCTTGTCTTTTGCCAGCCAGTAGTAACCAGCCAGCTGGGTACTGTCAACAACATCATCCAGGTGAAGAAAACTGACTTTGAAGTGTTCGATGCTTTGATGGTGGACTCCCAAAAATGTTCAGACATGTCTGGTATGAGCTTACTGGTAACTTTGTGTCACACTTCTTAGAGCTGGTCAGAATTTCATTTTCCCTTTTTATCTGAGTTAAAGCTCCAGCAGAGATTAATCTCCACTTGTGTCAGGCCCTGTGGATGTGTGCAGGAATCACAAATGCCCAAAGGAAGAAAGTGGAATGCATAGAGAAGGAAGCTTATGACAAAGCAATGCAGATCTGATGAGGAGGAAGCCCTGGGTCCTCAATAACTCTTTGTTTGGCCCTGCTGAGTGCAGTGGCTGGTTTAGGGCAATCACTCATGGATGAGTCTCTCCTTTATCACATCAAACCTACACTGCTCCTAATTCAGTCTTCCTGTGCAAAGGAGGTGGCTGAGGGGATCAGGAGTTGCATTTTAGCAGGGAGGAATTAGGTGCATCTCAGTGCTAACACAGGCTGGGGAGCATCCTCACAGTGTAGTATAAATTATCTATCTAAGAATAATACAAAAATGCAATTTTTGCCTTAAATTTCATGTTCCAGTGTAACAGGAGAGAGGTGGGATTTAGCTTGAGCTGTGTCTGAGGTGAGCCTTGCCCTGTTGGCTGCTGAGCTCAGTAGGGATGGAGCCCATGACTGAAGCAGCACCTTACACCCTCCCTCAGGAGACCTTTGAACCTGAGGCAGGAGGTGTGTTTGGGTGTGTTTTGCTCTGTGCAACTTTGCCCTGGACAAAGCCTTTTTGGAGAAAGTGTTATATAACTGTGGGGCAGGCCAGGAGGAGATTCTAGTAGATGCCTTCCCCCACAGGCTGTAGCAGTGTTTCCTTTCCCTGATCAGACTTTGAAGGGCTCTTCCCACAGCCCAGCTGCAGGGGGGAGCAGTTGCCTTTCACAGGTGCATCCCATGTTCTTGTCCCTTGGAGGGAGCCTTGTAGGGCAGCCTGCACTGTGGAGTGTTAGCAGAAGTGCTGGGCAGAGGTGACTGAGAAGTTCTGAAGTGCAGTTGTGCCCTCAGAACTCTGCTGTCCAGAACCTCACAGCTCGTTCCAAGTCAGACTTGGGCACCTCAAATCCCCTCTTTGGGCAGTGACTGGTCCTCTGGCACTGCACCAGCTGCTGCAGTTGTTAAGGTCCTTAAGTGCCATTGATTCCTTTAGGCTGCATGTACCTATAAAGAGCAGATGTTCTTACAAAGTATTTAGGATTAAATATTTACCATCTGTCTGGCAGAGCTGTCCAGTTCACCCCCAGGACCGTACCACCAGGAGCCCTATGTCTGTAAGGCAGAGGAGCGCTTTAAATCTCCACCCATTCTCCCCCCACACCTGTTGCAGGTCATCCTGAACAAGGACACAGGCATTTCTGTGAGTACATCACTTTGGTTTGCTAAGTAATGCCCTTGAGGGTGGGAACAGATGGGGAAAAATCTGGATACAGGCAGGGGACAGCCTAGGAAAAACCTTAGGGTAAGTTATTGTGTTGGTAAGTTCCTTATTATGTATGTCCAGATGGATTCATCTGAAATAAATCTATTTTTCTAGTTGATTGTCTTTAAAATGGAAAACTAGAATGCTGTTTTCCTCCCAAAAGCTTAATCTTGTTAACTGTTAAGACACCAGAAGCACATAAGGGATAATCACAGTCTGATTCATGGTCCTGGTGAGGATGCAGAGGGTTTTACCCAGAGGGACCTGGGGTTGTTCTGACATGGTGACTGTGTTTGTGATGGACTCAGCGTGAGCAGCAGTGATGTACTGGGGGTGTGGCTGGTCACAGATGCTGTTTGTCACCCCTCAGCTGTGAGGGTGAACTGTGACTTCTGTTACTGTCACACTGTCCCTCTTCTCTGCAGTGCGACCCCGCCCTGCTCCCTGAGCCCAACCACGTCATGTTGAACCACCTGTATGCACTTTCCATCAAGGTGAGAGGCCAGGGCATGTCCTGCCCAGGGGCAGCCTGGGTGTCTGGCCATGGCACATGCTCACTTGTTTTCCCTCCCCTGTAGGATGGAGTGATGGTGCTCAGTGCTACACACCGTTACAAGAAGAAATACGTGACCACTTTGCTGTACAAGCCAATATGAGCATCACAGTCATTTGTGACCAATTGTTCTGGGCCAGTGCAGTCTCAGAAAAAAATGCTTCACTTAACCAAATGTACTTCTGCTCTGTGCTGTAGCAAACAAACTCTGATTTCATATTTTTCCTGAAACTTCCAGGTTCTCCTGTATTTGCCTTATTTTTTTAGCCCCACCTTGGAAGTTCTTGGAAATGGCAGCTTCACAGCAACCAGACAGGTGGCAAAGGTGTCAGTGCCCCTTGTCAGCTCAGTTAAAAAACCACCAATTTAATTAGGCTGAATAATGTCAGGGCAGCAACAGATCAAAGAGCTTTAGCAGCGAGGCAGACTGGGAGTCTGCCAGCCCAAAGTCTAGAAAGCTCAGGATTCTTGGGGAATCTGATTTGAGCATAACACTCAGCAAAAGCAAACTCATTACTGCTCATCAAACACTATTTCAGTAGCAAGTTCCAAACTTGCCTGGCTGAAGTAAGTGTGAATATTGATGATCATTTTGTAGCAGCCTTTTCTGGGCAAAATCAGCAACATAATCATCACTACAAGCTCGTTATTATTTTACGGTAGAGTGGGGTGCACTGTTTCTACTGTGAATAGCTCTGTAGTTTTTTTCTCTTCATGAGAACTGAAATACATCTTTTCCCCTGTGGAATTTCTGGTAAAGACAATTGTTTTCAATGGCTGGATTTTTCTGTAAATCATAATTGTGTCTTGCAGTAATCTGCTTTTAGAAAACTGGCTTCTCTTGCTGTCACTGATGAGGACTTCTTTAAGCTGAGAGAGGAAGATGGATGGATTCAGTTTAGGGATGAGTTCCTCAGTAACAGCCTGAGGGTGACTGTAAGTCTCCTGTGTCCAGTGGCCAAACTTACCCCTCAGTGTCAGCAGTTGCAGAGTGCTGGATGCAGCAGCACCGCAGCCCTCTGTGCCCAGGGCTGGAGCCGGGCAACTTTTTATTCTGTTTCTGTTTTCTAAGTGATTCTAGTAATGCCAGGCTGCCTGTCCTTGGTGTTGACAGCCTGTTTTATCCCAAAACAAATGCAACATTAATGCAAACCTGCTGCCAGTGTGCTTGTTTTGGTGCCTGGGGCACCGTGACCGTGCCAATGACAGCCAGCCCCTCCCACTGTGGGGGAAAGCACTTTGCACAAGTCTGAGAGGAGTCTGAGTGGGGACAGAGCTGCAGCGTGGAGTGGAGCAAGCCACAGTGGGAGGGTGCCTTGCCATCCTGGGGTCTGTTCACCAGCCTTGTTGCAATATCTTCAGTAGCTGAGTAGATCTGGGTCTAGTGCAATGGTTTTCTCTGAAAACTCTTTCTTCATTCTGTGCTATGGATAGTATTTGGTATTCTGAACTACAGAATTGCTTGTTTTCAACCTCTTTAGAAACAAATAAAACGTTTTCAAGAGATGTGGGTGGCTTGTCTTGTTATTACCTTCCCACCTGTGGTAACTTCACCTCCAGTGAGTTATTTTGTTATTACATGTGATTTCCTGATTGCAGTTTTATGCCTTGTTGGGTTGTATGAGCTTTTCCTTAAACAATGCAGATTAAAACACTTTGTCTTGCACTCAGTCGGTGAACAAGACTGAGGTGTTCATGTTTATTTGTGATGTAAAAATTTAGAGGAAGGACAAGAGGCCTGTTATTTAAAAGCTCCAGCAATAGAGCTGGAAAGCTTGGGATGGGCCTTAAGCCTCCTGTCAGCTTCTCTTTGTTCCAGCAGCCACTTCAAGCAGACCTTTTCCCCCAAGTCTTTGTCCTCACCAGGGTGACTCTCTGGGGTCCAAGGCTCACGCAGGTCCAGCTGTGTGAGGGGACAGTCTGTGCCCCTGCAGTGTCCAGGGAATGCCAAGGCTGTGGGGTGGGAGGTCAGTGCTGGTCCCTGCAGAGCACTCCACGTTCTTCATCAGTGCATCAGGTATGGTGGAACCACAGGACAGGAGCAATTGTTGTGTACAAAGCTTGAAGATTTTTATTTTTGATTTTTGGTTTGTAACCTCTGGCCCTGTCTCAGCTGGCAGAGGGCTCAGTACAGGGAGTGCAGCTGCATCAGCTTTTGCAGCTCCTAAAAGTTGTGAGTGCTGTGGGGGACCCAGGCTGTGTGAGGGCCTGCAGGAGGGACCCTCCCTCTGCTCCACCCCTCCCTGCCCACAGGTGACCAAGCCCAGCTGCTCCCAGGCCTCTCCAGCCACGAGCAGCAGTGATGGAGGCGAGCTGGTCCCTGGCACCTGTGGCCTAAAGTGACATCCCAGGAGCCACAAATGTCCTCAGGTAAGCCACTGCCACCCTCAGCCCCCCCAAAGCCCTTTCTCTCCAGCAGGAGGGTGGATGAAGAAGAGGTAAGCTGGTTGTCTTGGTTTTTCCTGGGGGGGGGGGGGGGGGTTTTGGGGGGTTTTTTTGGGTTTTTTTTTTTTGCTAGGTCATTTTCTGCTTGACAGGTGAATGAATTAATCACTGTGTTCCCTTATTGCAATGGGATGAATCAAATCCCTCTAAAGGCAAAAGCTGGATCAAGAGTTGGATTTATTAGCTCACATTCCCCACCCACAGCTCACAGTCTGTGCTGTTATGTTTATTCTTGGCTGTTGCTAGGAGAGCACATTTTTTTAAAGGTAGATGCAGACACTTTTGTTACAGTCACTTTTGGGGACCCTGGAGTAAACCAGTACAGGAATAACAAGAGCTCCCTGCCCTCCCCAACCCCCTGAATTTCAGCACAGCATGTGGGGGTCAAGCTGACATGGATT
Organism: Urocynchramus pylzowi; assembly: GCA_013397555.1. Taxonomy (NCBI): domain Eukaryota; kingdom Metazoa; phylum Chordata; class Aves; order Passeriformes; family Fringillidae; genus Urocynchramus; species Urocynchramus pylzowi. Next base: position 294,721 of record VZRH01004945.1, read on the forward strand.
TATGTAGGGTTCTTGGGAATCAAAAAGCTCAATAAATAATTAATTTTTACTCCACCAGTTTCTGGATTAATTTAGTTTTGTTACAATTCGGATCATGCATCATAGGACTGCAACAATGAGCTTTAAATAAGTATTGTTTGTGCACAGTAAAAGAAATAAAGGAACATTGAACAAGTCAGCATTTCATCATATACATCATAGTAGGCACAATAGATAAATCAAGCAGCTCGGGGTTGATGGAGAGCATTTTCATGGAGAATGTCATGTAGACCAAATTGTAAGAGGAGCCATTGGTAACCCCCCCCAGAGCCTCCAACAAGCCCTTTCTCAGGGCTGAGGGGGTGGGTATGTGCACAGAACCAAAAACACTGAACAGTAGGAGGACAAATTAAGTTACTGTAGGCAGCAGTGTGAATATTAAAAACCTCTTCCTGTGAAAGAATACTTCAGACCCTGTAAAAACTAGTTCAGTTAAAAATAGATGTATTTACATTTAAGTCTGATCTAGCAAGTTTTCCCAGCAGGTGTAAGTTGAGCTGTACAGTAACTGCAGGTTGTACTCAATCTGACTGGATTTGTGAATGGTCTTTTTTTAAAGTTGCAGCTATTAGGCCTTAAAGCACCAGCATTTTACAGCAGTGGGATGAGGAACTGCCTCCCTCCGCTTTGCTCCCAGTACACTGCTGGGATAAGTCCCAAACTTGGCATTAGATTACACTCTTGTTAATTAAGATGCCTTTTTTCCAGCTCAAGATATGTGGGGTCATTTACCAGGGCAAGACTGCTTTTCCAGATGCTCACAGGTGCTTCACCTCCACCCATCTCACGGGTGAGGCTGGACTGAGCTGTGGGTGCTTGCAGCTGGCTGCTGCTCTAGTGAAGTACCTGCATAGATGCACCTGGGTTAGTGCATGAGAACATGCTTGGGGTTTGTGAAGCCACTTATGCTACTGTTCAGGGAATGATGAGTATTAAATGCTAAATAGTGCCAGGGTTTGCTCTTGGGTCAGCTGTGACACCTAGGTTTCCCCAGCCCCAGAGCCAGCTATGGGTCAGGAGGGGCAGGGGCAGTCCAGAGAGAAGGAAGCCGTCATTTCACCATGCCAGTCAAGATAGTTATTTGTTTTATTTGGTTATTGTTCAACAACAAAGTTCAATACTTTCCCGGTGGAGCTTTGAACTGTCCCTCTGGTTCCCTCCCTTGTCAATAATAAAAAGGTAATGAAGAAAAATCCTGTACTTTTAGAGACCTAAAACCTCATTTATGCTAACAAGCTTCAATTGCAGTTTAATGTTACAATATTTCTTCATGGGAGCGAGGAGGACTGAGGCGAGGCCCCTCCAGTGTCTGAAGATGGCTGTCCACAACCACCAGTAAAACAAAAAGCTAGTGTTGAAAAACGCACAGTTTACAATAAAAAAGTAGAAACCAATTCAATTCCCTTTTGTTACGAATATAAAGTTTCTTGTAAATATGTACAGTCCTTTGAGCTATTTCTATAGCAGGAAGCATTTCACGAACAAGACACAAGATATACACTTTCAGGACTCAACAAGCCCATTTCTGAGGTCTTGAAGATCTTCCATGAGATGCAAAGATTTAAAGACTGATCTCAGTGACCTTTCAAAATATTCAGACCAGGAGACAAATTTTTACTTTCAGCAAATTTCCTGCCAAATCATCTGACTGAAAATAACCCAACAGACAAGAGAACAGAATAACAATATTCATGAAACTCGCCAAAGGACACTGACAAGGCATTGGAATTTTGATGGGATTCTAGAACAGGTTAGCACAGGCTTGCAAGGGACTAGCAGAAGTTTAAGTGTGGCGCCAAGGGAAGATTGGATGCAGTTTTGCTCTTTCCAGTTGTAAAGAACATGGTTGTTCACTTAGAATGTTGCTATTGCAGAGTGAATGGTCAAAACCTGCTTTGAAAATCATTTGCTCTCTGCTTCATGTTCACAGCAAAAGAGAATAGGAAGCAATAAAAGGCTCGAGGTCAGACACGGGAAGCGAAGGTGTGTCAGCAACTGCCAAAGCTGCTCCCTGTGGGTGTCCTGAGCCAAGACACCGGATCTGATTGCACCACAAGCTACAGCTCACGGGAGGAGCCAGCCCGGGCTGCTCCCCCTGGGGAGCTGAGGCTGGCAGGACTCACTGCTGAAGAGACCATGTCCAGTGCTGAGAGGAGAACACAAGTGTGACTTAATTCTTGTCATAGAATAAGGCTCGTTAACTCTTCGGTGCCAAATTTCCAGAGTAATTAACGGCAATTTTGCAGCGTAATCTAAAGTTTTCAGTTAATTTACAAGTGAGGTACAATACACTACTCAGCAAAGCAACCTAAAAGGAGAGAGCCAGTGATGGTGCAGCAGCATGCAGTGAACTGTCATGCAGAAGACCTGGATAAAGTCTTACAACCCAGTAGCTTATAGGTAGGTAATGCACTTTGTCTCAGGGCCGGGCAGGGGGGTTGGTTAAAGCAGGGTTCTTCCCTCCCCATCAGAGCTGCTCTAAAGCGATTTTAGTGAGAACAAAATAACTTTCAGAAGTGGCAGGTGAACAGGCTAATCAGAAGAAATTTTTCATGTGTTCTGTGGAGAACATCCAACCACAGCTCCTATTGAAAGACTCACTCACCTTGGCCCTTCTGTTTCCAGGCCATCAGGGGCTCCCAGCACATCTCAGAACTTTGACCAACTCTCTGTTAAGGGGTGCTAACCACAGTGATGACCTGGGGTAGGACACAGTCCCATTTCCTGGATGAACTACTAGGGACTAAAGTGGATACAAAAAGTTCATGAACTGCTTGAAAGAGTAACAGTAGTACAAAGTGCAAAAACAGGAGTGCAGGAAAGTGCAGAGAAATTAACTGAGCTGTGAACGGTGTTGGAAAGCGTCACGGCTCCCGCTGCGGAGCGAGCTTTGGCCCAGGAATGCTGTTTGGGAGCTGGGCTGCAGACAGATGGAGTGCATATACTCAGTATATTTCCTTTTTTTCCTGCAGGTCAAGACGAGTAACTTTGTCTAGCTGAGACTTACACTGAAGACTGGTCCCAGACCTGGCAGGGAAATAAAAGGACAAGTTACAAGTCACAGGTATTTCTCTTCCAGGCACGAAGTGGTGGGAGCAGTACATCCATCACCTGCTGCTGCCACAGAGCCAGGGCTCCTGTCACCCACAAACACTGACAAAGGCAGGCACTGCCAGCACCACTCTGAGCACCGCAGGCTCCCACGTTCCCTGCTCCAGACATTAGTCCCCTTCAAATCCTCCATCACTTGCTAGTAAATGCACCTTTGATTTCAGCCCATTTTGCAGAGCCAGAAGCAGCCCAGGGCTGGTGGTCACAGGGCCAGTGCATGACACCATGTGGGCTCTGCTCCAACAGAATTTGAGAAGCAGGGGGGGAGTGGGATCAGATCCGCTCTTGTGCTTTCCAGTGCCACCAGCCCTTCTGCAGTACCTACAAGCCTTTCCCTGAGAACAGACACTACCTGCAGGCTCCGGGCTTACCTTATTGACTTGAGCAAGAGGAGTTCTGGCCCCACTCACAGGCACCCTCCCTCGGCTGCTGTCCTCGAAGAGCCGTCCGGGGGAGCGCTCCCTGCGGGTGCTCAGCAGCCGGCCCGGGGACTTCTCCCTCTCCAGAGGCCTCCCCGGGGACTTGTCCCTGCGCAGCTCCGTGCGGCCCTCGCGGTACCGGTGAGGGGTGCTGGGCTCCCGGGGGTGGCTGGGCCCTTCCGGGGGCCCTGGGCTGGAGGCCACCCGCTTGGTGATGTGCTCGTTGTACGTGGGAGGGCCTCTCTTGTTCGGGCTGCTGTCATTCAAAAATAATTGATGCGAACCGCTGAGTGACAAAAACCTCCCGTTACATTTTCTTTTAGCAAAAATGTAACTTTTACCCCAGCAGCCTTCGGGTGAGAAGCATCAGCTCCTCCCTGAGCCAAGATGGAAAATGCAGAGGTATTTTGGCAGCTGGAGTATCCATCACATGAGCCACACTGGCAAACTGCCTCAATGAATTGCCACCATAAGTCATGTGTATGGAACAGGCCAGAGAACACCACCTTTTCACACGCTCCAGCCATATGCTCTTCCATATAAAAGTATACTAAAATTTGATATATGTGTTTTCACACGATTTTCTGTAGCTCAGGGATGTTCAGGCCAGGCTGGGATGAACTACAAGCCTCAATTTCTCAGTTTCCTGTGCACACAGTGGCACCATCAGCCCCAGTATTTAATTACCTGTGTACCACATCACAACTTCCCAGCACTAATCTCCCTAAGGCAGACTCATTATTTGATAGAAAGGGGCTCTTGCTTTACATCTTGTTACAGCCAAGCTGTGTTTAGTGTCATATCAACAGTATCTGAGCTCAAAAAGCTTTGAAGCCAGAGCTTTATCACAACATCAAAGCAAACCAGCACAAGGTCACAAAGCATTTGTGGAGATTATCCCCATCTTCCTAGAGCTGATGTTTGTTTCCTTGTGGATGTTAAGCCATTAGTGACTCTATTCCAGCATTACAGTAACTGACTGTCACCAGGCACTAAGAACACAACAAGGGCATCCCACCACACCAGGGGAAAGGGCATCAGGAGGGAAGTTTGCTCCTGAGGCACCCAGGGACTGTAACACCCCGACATAGTCACGGTGACACCCCGACGTCCCCGTACCTGCGCGTGGCAGAGGAGCCTCTGTGGTGCTGCTGCTGCTGCTGCTGCTCATTGTTGGTCTCCTTCACCAGATTGCCCTTACAGCAGATCACCCTTAGCTTGTCTTGGTAGGAGGAGGCCAAGTAGATTGCTCCTGAGGAGATTGCAGGCCCCAGGTACCGCGGGTTCGGGATCTCCAGGTGGGCTCGTGCTGGAGTTCTGGGGAAAGTTGCAGGAAAAAGTCTTTACATTGGCAGCACAGTACCTTTTCCTGGCAAGTCCATATATTCCTGCAAAACAGGCTGTTCAAAGAGATGAAAAGAGAACCACTTACCCTAGAGAAGCTCGTGCCTGAATCTCGATCACTTCAAGGGAATTGAAGTGGGTCACGAACAGATAGGGCTCCCTGTAGGCTGGAGGAGCAGTGCAAGGCAGGAAAAAACACAAAATACATTCTCTATTAGAAACTTCTAAAACACAACAGCAAGCACAAGAGAGGCTGACAGCCCTGTGGGAAAACTAAGGAATACATTTTATGTAATGAAACTGACACCATCAGTAAAGGGGGAGATGCAAGTTTAAAGAATTGTTGCTTTGAAACTGTATCTCAAGGACTTTACTAACCAAAGTATCATGAAAAAGGCATTAAAGCCAGACTATTAACTGAACAAAATCCCATTAAGCAATGCAAAAGGCCTGAGGGAGCCATGCTGCCCTCATATATTCTTCACTATTTCAGAAACTTAGAGCTTTCTTAAAAATTTCACTAGCCAGTTCAATCAGTGTCAGACCAGGAACATTAAGGAAATGGAGCTTCAGTTTAGTTTTCCTTAAATTGCTTACATTTCAGAGGGTTTGCCATCTGGATTTATTATAAGCTTAAATTGTGGGAAAAAACTCCATAGTTTCTGGAAGAATTGGGAAGGGAAAAGGAGACAGAAGGGCTGAGTGCAGAGTACCCATTCCACAAGCATGCTTCCTGGTTTCAATAATCTCCATAATCCCAGGGGCTGTCCCTCAGCACCTACCGAAAGCTAAGGGCAAGCGGTTCCATTTCAGGTCGTCTGTCCTACTGCGTCTTCCATAGGAATCCACAAAGACACCAAACTCTGCCAAGAGAAGTCACATCAGGTCATGAACATCTGCCTGAGTTTTATTCATTTATTTCTGAAGGGACAAATGCAGTTGTTCCCAGGCTTTTTATCAGGGACATCTTACAAATCCCAGATTGCCAGGAATTACTCTAAATGCCGTGGAATTGGTTGGATGTAGGAATACTGCCAGGCCAAAAGGTGCTGCAATTCCATGTTCCCTTTGTTCCAGCTAAACTAAGGTCATTATTTAATCTACAGGTGGGCAGGTGATGACATTCCTACCATTACTCATCCAAAATTACTGCTAGAGGGCTTTAGAAGGTTTGTGCATTCCCATGACAGTATACAAGGGGGCAACAAAAGCAGCTATACAAAAAATAACACCCTCTCTTATTTAATCACCAGAAGGTTAAAAAGTCTCATCTGTCTGCACAGAAACCAGACAAAGACCAAGTCTGAGAGCCCCTGAACATCTTATCAGGGTAATCAAGCACCTGTTTGCACTTAACACACTGCCTGCAGTCCTTCCTTCAGGCACAGAAATCTTGTGCAAAAACTGATCCACCAGGCACGGAGAACTTTTAAGCCAAAGCAGGTTGTACAAAATATAACAGCATTTGGGTACCTTCTGCAGCTCAGAGAAGAGGAGTGCAACACCTGCACAACCATCCACCACTTACCATGGAAACACAGCAGATACTCCTCCCTCTGCCCTGCTGGGTTCACTTGGATGATACTGACTGGGAAACTGTTGGTGGAAGCAGCAAATACAGCAGAGGCCAAAGTGTGGTCATTTTTATCCAAAAACTCTGCAAAGAGAATGGAGAAAAACACTTTGATTTGCACCAACTTTTTTTCCTAAACTGCTTTCAAAAAACCCTACAAATGAACCTGTGGAGCCACTTGGAGCATTTCTCAGGAATTATCTCCTACCCTCCAGTGTGTACTGCTTCATCTCAATTTCATAGAACTTGTTGGTTCCAATGATGATGCTGTAAGTGGTCAAATGGATGCAGCTGCAAGGCTCAGAGGTTTCAATCTCCTGGAAAAAAGGACAGTATGGACAGATATTAGTCCCCTGTACCAGCTTACAGATAACACTCAGTCTGGAAAGTTGTATATTGCTACATTTATCTTTACAAAAGGGAGAAGTGGCAACCTCAAAGACCCTAGCAGTCTCTCAAAAGCATGTGGACAAAAAGCCTTGCTAGAAGAAAGTTTTGTTTTGTTGGAAGTGATGCTTGAATGTAGACTTGCATAGCAACTCGCCTCTGGAGAGATGATCTTCCTTTTGGAAGAATAAACTGTTCTGGAAGATATTCTTCTGCTCTGCAGCTCAGTTTTCTGGAGCAGCAGTGAGCAGCTCCCTTGCAGGTCACAGCTAATCTTCCTTCCTTCCTTCTTTGTACATGACAGAGAGATGTTGTCCACCAAGACTTGCCTTGTGACTGAAGAGCTGGGATACTCTGCAGGTTAGCCTGACAACACACAGATCCCCAGATCTTCTGAGGACAAGATTCCTTACATAAATCCTACTTTATCTGGAAATTTTGTTGGCAGAAAAGAAAAGCATATTCTGGGCTTGCTGCCATCTTGTTAGGATCTAAATTCAGTTGTCTGGATTAGTGGAGATAAGGAAAACCTGCTCTCTAAAACATGCCTTTGCATGTTGTGCATGTAAGCCCTTGTCAGAGGAAGGGCTGCAGACCCTCAGTGTTTCCTGCTGTGAGCAGTTGGCAGCAGCTGCCATGCTTGCAGATATTCCAGGTGTGCTGGCATCCATCTGAGCCCAGATCTCCATCAGTCATGCCTTTCCTCCTGAGGAGGCCAGATCTGCATGGCTGTGCCCACTGCTTCCCTCCAGCAGCCTCAGTCACACTGGAAAATGAACTGGTGCCTGCAAAGTCACCTGCAGAACCTCCCAGGGAGCTGTAGTTTGACTGGAACATCCTTTAATTTGTGCATAGGAGAGAACATGAGTTTCTGGGTGCCAGACTGTTTTAAGGCAGGTGGTGTTTAAACTTTTTGTCCTGAGGAGAGATCTCTGAGGGTATGATTACAGCTCAGCCCAATATCTCAAAAAATCACAGTTCTGTTCTGCATCTCTCCAAAAATGCCAACTCTTATTAAAGGAAATTGCTGCCTACTCCACTTTGAGTCAGTGCACAGTGCAATTTGTTATCATTTCAGCTGGCAAACAAATTTTCTCATGCCCACAGAGAGGGTTTAGATGTTTGCTCCAAAGCAAAGGCTTAGAGCACTATGTGAATTAACCTCAACTACAGCAGGGAGTTACTAAACTCACCTTTCTGATACAGAACTTGCTCAAGCTCTCGTTGTATCGCAGGACCACCACTTTATTGGGCATGGCTGCACAGATACAAAGACTGTTCTCAACCTGTAAGGAAAATAACAAGCACAGCTCAGGACAGCAATAAAATAAATTCTATTTCTGAGAGTGTGGAACTGATCTGAGAACCTCTTGCCACAAAAAGAACTTAGCAGAGATAAGCAAGTACATTTTATTAATAGGGTAATTATTGTGAATTCATGAAATAATGAAAAGCCTCTTGACATTCTCAAAAAAGAACGTGAATTTAAATGGCTTCTATGATTTCTTTTATGCTTGAAAGACGTTAATAAAATATGAGAAGAATATTTTTTGCACAGAAAAGGGATTGATAAATTGAAATAGGTTAGGTCTACATTTTAACCCCTGAAACTTATCTTAAGCATCACTTTGAAATGAGTGGTGCTCAGTTTGTTACCAAAGTAGTCCACAGAAGTAATTGTGAATGAGAATTTTTTCTGTGGTTAAATGCTCCATACTAAAACCAGCAATCTGTGTAAATGTTTAGAATTAAAGTGACACAAACACCTAAGGAAATTTGCTAGCCTGGAAGCATGACATTCAAGAACAAAGAATGGACAGAATTCACTAATTAAAAATCCCAAAACTGTAGTCAGTAGCAAGGAGGCAGTAGTATCATGTTATGCTGGATTTCTCACTATCTACCAGTTGAAGCTATACCACCATGGCATCCTGCCTGAACTGATCCACATTAGCAGCAAATCCCCCCTTCTGCCTCCAGCTCAGCCTCTCTTCAGCCCATACATTCTTCTTATTTGAAGAAAAATATTCAGAGCAAGAATATAGACTTTGAATGTGTTGCCAGTCTAGTAAAGATGCTGAATTGTTAATATTAAACTCAGAGCAGTCTAAGGGGTGGTCTGGGGCCACAAGGGAGCTGTGACTTACTTTGCCAGCAGCAAAAAGGTGACATCCTTTGACAGCCTCAAAGACATTTGGTGAGACATCAGGCTGGGCTGGGAGGTGAGACTGGGCTAGGGACTGCTTCACTTTCTTTACATCAACAAGACACAGAGCCCTTTCTTCTCCTGGAAACAAAAAAAGGTTGCATTTCATCAAGAGAGAACTCCCTATTCACTACAAAAGTCTTACCTAAGCAGCAGCTCATTGTTACAGGCTGTAACTGTGGAAACAGTCATGAGGTACCATGCACAAGTCATTCCATATTATTCCTATTCAAACTGAAACAGAAAACTTAAAAAAACCTAACCCTACAACAGGCAGTAAATCCACCAGGAGAACAACCATTCCCTGCGTGGATTATTAGTGTTGCTGAAGTCTAGCAGAACACAGTAATTGTGGCCTCATTAAGACATTATTCAAAATTAGCCAGGAAGTTTTATTTTGCCCTTCAGAACTTCAAGTACAAGATGTTTTAATCCCTCTGTGCCAACAGAACTGGCAAGGGATTTCCAAGAACTGCCCTAATGAATTGCATTACAGCCCAAGGCCAGTTCCTCTCAGAAGTCCAGTGACAGACTATTACAGCCTTCTCATTATGTGTGAGATTTGCTTTGTTCTCTACTACCCTGGCACAAATAAACTATGGACATCTTAAACCCTTACAGGAAAAAACTGCAAAACTAGCAGAACAGGAAAGAATTTGTTTTTCATTCCCTGCAAATGTCATATAGACACTTGATAATTTGGGCTTTCAGATGAAGATACAGCCTAATGTTCAGCATGCCTACATCCGTGTGGGAAGGATTATCTCTGGAAAACCACAGATGGAGAGATTAAAGCTGGTGTTCCTTTCATAAAGAAATCTTAAATCATGACAGGAGTCCCAGCTTTGTTACAGGGCAAGAGAGGGTAAGAGTTGGTCCTATGCCTCAGTAATCACATAGTGGTCCTCAAATAGTTAATTACATTAAAAATGTTATGCAATAATTAGGAAGAGATGTTCACTGATTAGCTCAACACTTTTTAAACTGAACTGAAAATGACAACTGACCTCTAACCTGGAAATGTTTTGTCTCTGGTTGTTCCCTTCCTCAGCTCTGAAATCAGTTTCTTGTGAAGGTTTAACTGAGCCCTCATTCACACAATCCCTAACCAGGCAGCCTCAGACAGGACTGTGTTAACCACAGCAAGGCATTCCTGCCAATTTGCTGATAAAAAACCAGACAAAAGCCTGGAGCAAATCCAAAGGCAAGCAGGACCTGGCAGCACAGAGCCACTGCAGGGCCAGTGAGGACACACAGCCCTGTACCTGCTATCATGAGTAGCTTCTCCAGATCCTTAATGAGGTGAATTTGGAAGACAGCTCCCATTCCTGGGATGTGTGTTAAGGAATTCTTCAGTACATTCAGGGCATAGAGACCTTCTTCTGCACCCACCAGCACTACCTACAACAGGGGAAAAAATAGCTCTACGTGAGGAGAACAAGGAATGCTCCAACAGCAACTTGGGTGATACTCTTCAGCAGTAAAGAGAAAAATCAAACCCACAAACAAGTGCATAATTACACATATTGCAATCAAGATACCATTTCCCTGAATCAATTATCCACTACTGAGAAAGACCAAGTGCACATGACCATTACCTGGTCACTGAAGGGCATTGTGCAATTTATATCCAAACGGTCTTCACCCTCCAGCTTCAGCAGGGAGTTCCCCAGCAGTTTCTGTAAATGACAAAACCAATTTTTTTCTTGTTGAGTTAATCTTCATCTCTTTATTTGTGAATATTTTAACAATGTAAGGTCATAATTTCAGACAGGCAAAGAGATTGGCACAGATTTCTTTTTCTCAGAAAGCTAAAAGTTGCAGGGATGCCTCCTACAAAAGAATTAGTAAACTTTTATCTACCTTAGACACAGTAAGGCAAACTGATCAGAATTATCCTAAATTCAGACAGAACCTATTGTTGTCTCTATCCTTTCCATTTTCCCCAACCTCCTACAACAGAGCAGTGGAATTTTCCAAGGGGAAGGATTAAAGAAAAGTATAAATGTTGGTGGGAGCATGTATTTTTCTCAGATACAAAAGAAATGTGAGCCTGAGGAAAAAAGAGTATTTCCTGCAGTCAGATATTCCCTACCTCCAGAGCTAATTCTCTTATGCAATGCCACAGAATCCAACCTCCCTTTGCCAGAAAATGGAGTTATTAGTGTAACAGTGTGAGAAAGGCTATCCAAAACCTAAACAAATCTGTTTAACCTCTTATTAGGAATAAAACTTAAACTAAAAAGTACACACCCACACACACCTCCCCCCAGCAAGAAACATAAAACCTCTGATTCTCTAAGAATGGGAGGGGAGGGAGTTTTTGCTTCTTTTAAGGTTTGCTTGTTCCATGTGGTACCTTATGAGACTGGATTTAAACCATGTCCTAACTGCTCTTCCTTCCTCTGCTGGAATTAGAGAGATATTTTGGGATTCTCTTACTACACTCCCCAAGTCTAAAGAAGGGTATTGTAATACACAGCATCAGTGTCACAGTGAACTGGCTCCTGGTGCTCAAATCATAAAGCAGAGGCAATAACTTACCTTCAGTTAAACCTCAGTATGTCAAATACCGAAAAAATATTTTTCAAAACTCTGCTCCCTCCCAGAATATTTTATTATTAAATGAAACTTTTATACTCACAGCATCAGCCTCAGCTTTTTCTCTGGAAACTCTCCCACCTGCCACTATTGATTCCAGTGCTGTGACCCAGCGCTGTTTGTCAGGGAAGCTGGGTGCTAACAGGTAGAGTGTTCTACCAGGCCAGCAAGTGGTGTGTGGATGAGACTCCAATTTTAGGATATATGGCACATCTGAGATGTTATATAGATAGAATAAGACTTAGATTAGTTTTTGGAATATTGTCAGTGGACTTAAAATCAACACCTTTCAGCCTCATTGGAGAGAAGTTGTATTTATCATGACGTACCATGGCAATTTACACATTTGTTTCTCCTTTACAGGTCCTGCACAGGCTAGCTACTTACAACTAAATATTAGCTGGATGTATGCAATCCATACATTCAAGGCTGTCTTTAACTCAACAAAAATAATTTCTTGCCTTTTATTCAAAAGAGAAAGAAATTCCATTGGGGGGAAAAAAAAAAAAAACCAAAACCAAAACAAAACCAGCCACTTGACTAAAGTTTTCCCTGTACTCATTAAGAAAAATCTGTAAAAACTGGTTATGGAAACCTTTGTTTTTAACAGTCTGTATCCTTTAATGTAACAGTCAAGACATACAGAATCTTATCCATCAGTTCTATTCAGTACATACAAATCAACACATCAACATTTTTCCATAATAAGAGACTGTATACACCCCACAGCATTTCTGACTTAATGGCTTTGTGGTCAGAGCACAATGGTGGCAGAAGTTATGATACATCACAGTAAATAGAGAAGAAATTTAAATAAAGCAAGTGTTTATGCTACAAATCTCTTAAGATTTACTTCCATTTGGGTTGATGACTATATTAACCACAGTTCTACCACGACAGAAGCAACAGCCTGGGTGTAACTAGATCTGGAGTGCTGAGCTACTCCCCTAATTCAGATGGAGGTAAATTACAGCATTACACAATGAAAGCTCGAGGGAGAAAATTCTGTTCAGCCAAACAAGGCTAACTGATGGCAAGCCAGATGAAATCCATTTGACCTCATCTATGTAAGATTCTCACCTGTCTTTGCTGTATTGGTAAGCTCAGTAGCTCCTACAGCTCCATGAACAGTTACATCACCATCAGGAAGGCAGAGCTCAAATTCCTCCAGAGGCCTCTGTCCAGCTGCAGGAGAACGAGGAGACAGATTAGGAATGGACAAACAGGTAGCAAGAAAATAACTGTGATAGCAAAAGGAAGTGGATGCACACTGCATGTTTTCACAGTTGGATTATTATGACATGCCAGCCAATAAAATGGCTAAGAGTGTAGAAAAAAAAATAATGTTGCCTTATCACTGAAGATTTAGCTAAATTTGGTACAGCTACAGGAAACAGTAATAATCTTTAAGCCTCTCAACCCACCAAACAATATCTGAAGATTAAAAAATATGTTCTTGCTAGAAATTCTAAGTTACCTTCTCTTGCTTCTGCATCGTAAATGAGCACTTTGGTTCCTTCCAGGACAATATACTTTCTGTCCCAGCCCTGTTGCCCACGTTTATTATTCCTGAGAAAAATAAGCACAATGCCAAGTTGGACTTTCTGCTTGGATTCTAAATAAAGCAAGCATGCAACTCCTATAAAAGAGAAATTTCAGCAGTAGCAATTGTAATTATAGTGGTGGTAATTGTAATGCCCATGAAACGGGCCTGTACCAATTATCTCATTGTAAGAGCCAGGGTAATATCAGGCCAAATATTTCAGCACCTGACATGGCACCAAGATTCCTGTTTATACCTTGGCACTTTCATCCACCCTTCAAGACGCAGACTGGTGCTCGGCTCCTTCAGCTGCAGGCCAGGGGAATTCATCTTATCCCGGCAGAACGCTTCCGAGAAGTGTGTGGCATATTCTGCTGGCAGCCCACAAGTAGCTGGCAAGCAAGTTGAGCATTTTGGGTGACACATCACCTGGCATTCTGACAAGAGGACAGGGAAAAACTTCTGTTAAATGACAAAAAAAAAAAACCCAATCATGACACAGCTGCCTCAACTTCTAACACACAAATCCCAGCTTCTCCAAGGTTCCCCTTCCACTCCAAACCATGATGTTTTCTCAATGTTTGCACCAAGTAGTTTGAGAGTCTTCACACTGCCATTTCTTTCCCTGCTCTAGATGGCTGCTGCCTTTCCTCCCCCCGAGCTGTGCAGTGTTTGCCCTTACCCAGACACTTGGAGGCCTGCCTGCCGAAGTGCACGGTGTCCAGGCACACGGCGCACTTGGTGGCCCTCATGTTGAGCCCCACGTTGAAGCGATGGGGGATGTTGTGGTGCATTCGCTCCTTCAGGCGCCGGCTGTACTCTGCAAGGGACAGAGCTCATCAGCAGGGTGAAAACTAAATCGATAAAGAGATGGCATTGACGGAGGCAGAAAAAGAGGAGCTGAGCAGGAGCCTACCCTCTGGTGTGGAGGATTCCTTCCGGCGGCTGGAGGGTGGAGCCAGCAGGCTGATGGGCGTGGGCTGGTGCTCTGGGGAGCGCACTATGGCAGACATGATGATCTGCTGCCTGGCTGTGGCCGGGGTGGAGGGGTGAGGGTGGTCGGATATTTTCCGATGAGCAGCTACAGACAAGACAAATGTCCCTGGTTAACGTGACCAACGTGGCACTCTGGTTCCTAGCAGGGCTCTGTGTGACCAGTCTGCAGTTACAGCCCACAGAATCAAGCGTAGCTTTATTGTAACGTCACAGCAGCGGTAATAATTAAACAACAGATGTTATTGCTAGAGTGGCACACAATTAAAGGCACGTTTTCAGACCAAAAACGTGTGCCTCCTTCCAGATTCACCTTTTCTGTTAACCCCTACCTTCTTCACGAGCAGATCTGAGTTCAATGCGTGTTTTCTGTAGAGCCTCCTCCAGCTCAGCAGAACGAGCCTTCTCCTTCTCCAGTGCCACTTTCAGCTCATTGTATTGCAGGGGAACCTGTGTGGGTAAAGAAGGGTCCTCTTTCCGCCGACTAAACAGGCCCTAGCAACAGAAACACACAGACAACTCCTAACTCCTAGCAAGAGATGGCTTAAACTAGCCAAAGTGACACTAGCTAGTGGCAGTCCGGCCAGAGGGCCTAATGGCAATTCTGTTATGTGTAAGGATGGATTTTTAGTTTATATTGGCACTGGAGAGAAAAATGTCAAGATATGGATTAATTTCAAGAGGGATGTACATTACCTGTTAGTACTCACACCTGGAGTTTCCGAAAGCATCTAAACAGAGCATCTCAAAATATGTGGTTAAAATTAAATTACTTCATTCAAAATGACAGAACAGCTTATGACAAAGATGTGACACGAGTCACATTGCCTGACTGCTCCATCCTATGCTGTGACTACAGGACAACCACTCTTGATACACAATAGGTTTGTGCACATATACATACTTAGCATTAAAAAAACATACTTAAAATTCTGTATTTCTACAGCCTCACTGAGGTGTAGCTACTGGGTTTGTAACCTAAGTGTTGTAGGAATAACAAAATACCAGAAAAGCCACAAAGAACACATTCTGCCTAGTAAAGTTTGTGTTCATCAACTCAGAATGGTCTTAAATGAGGACAACATTTTGTTACACAAAGAAAGATAAAACAGAATATTAAGAATACACAGCACGTAACCAATTACAAAACCATTTAATTCCATGCCTCTCAAACCTTCCTCACCCACCTTTTTCTTTTTTGCTGGTTGGTCCATCTTTGCCTGCAGGAAATCAATGAGTTTAGTTTGCTGAGAAATAGTGCCCTCCATTTTCACTTTTTCATGGGAATAGAGAACCTGTGAATCACACACAGATGCAAGAAATTTTATCTTAACAGAAGAAACAAACAAATAACTTGACAGCAAAACAGGGCTAAAAAATACCCTAAAGAAAGTGTCACACAAACTGTAAATCACATTCTAAAGCCTCACAGGGAATGAGGCAGAGCAGTGCCCTGCTTCCTCACCCTCACCTGAATGTTTTCCAGCTGATATTCCAGATCACTTCTTTCAGTCTTCAGAAGATCTGCTCTGTCCAGAGCCTCTTGCAGACCTTGAGTCAGGCGGAAGATGTGATTCTTCTGCAGATCCATTTGCTGCTGCAGCTTTGCCTGCTGTTGTAAGGAAAACAAAGGCCAGTGTTTTGGGTTTGTTGTCTTCTTGTTTGTAAGTAAAAGCTATTAAATATTGTCACTCCTTGTAAAATAATCATCATGGCAGAACTTATAAATAAACACACAATTCTTCAAAAGCTGGAAAATGACAATACTCTAGAAGATTTTTTTTTTCAGAAAAAAAAAAATCTTTCCTTTCCTTTCAGAATGCATTGTGACTAAACAAGCATTTCTGTGTATTTGTATTAATCTGTAGCAACACCATTTTCTCAAGCTCTTTGTACAACCACCAAAAGCCACCTCAGTAGTTTGTAAAAATAAATTAAAACTATAATCTTTATTATAAGCCAGGACAGTCATAGTAACATGAGATAAGGAAAATAATGGCCAGCTGTTTACATCTTTGTCTCCAATTAACACCAGAGGAGGGCACATGACAAAATACTCCTAATTCTTTTTGGATTTACACTTTTTTGACAAGAAGGTCCCTGACTAGGAAAACTATGAATGCTCCTATGTTACAAAGCAAGAGTCAGAAATCTTTCCTGGTGTTGTATAAAGGAGCAGGCAACCTGTCAGTACCTCAAGAATACCAGAAGGTTCTAATTGTCCATAACCACCCCTGAAATCCTCCTCTGGAGCCTCTTCCCCCACCACCCAGAACTGGTTGCCTGCATTCAATTACTGCCTGATATGGTGGAGGCGTGTGATCTCGGATCCAAATCCTGTGACCCAAATTAATGCTGAAAAGAGTTGTGAGAGAAGCCTCACCTGTGGCCTCCAGGTATGCACTCTCAGCATGTTGGCTCCAGAACTGGTTTTAAGCTCAGGCCCTAGCCCTTGGCCTGGTCAGAGCTGTGCCTGGGCACAGACCTGGCCTTGCAGGCCTGACCTAGGATGTGCCTCGTGACTAGAGGCTTCTATAATGATCACTGCTACCTTCAGTAAATCTGCCCTGGTCCTCTTGTTCAGGTGCTGTGGGTCTGAGCCTGCAGGCTGCAAGGTCCTGTCCTTGCCTGGCACGCTGTCCCCATTGGCTGCCAGCTCCCCTGCCCCTGAGGAGCAGCTCACTTTTACTGCTCCCTGACATGGCCACACACCCTGCAAACTTTTAAGTGAAAACAACTCCCCCAGCTTGATTAATCTCCCCAGTTATACAGAAGGATGGATATGTAACTCTTATTCACACAACCTCCCCATCTCAAGATGTGGAATCTTCTGAAGTTCTAACATGAATCTCCAAGGTTACCTCCTCCAGAAGCCTCTGCTTGAGCTCCCTTTCTGTCTCCAGCTTCTGCTGTAAACTGCGGGCGTTCATCTCCAGCATGGCGTGCTTCTTCTCCAGGTCATTGAGCTGGGAAAGAGGGTCAGAATAACATTGAACACTAATAAATATAGTTCCACAGTCTTAAAATCCAACTTCACCAAGCACATGCTGAAGAAAAATGATACAATTAGCCTTTGGTTGCTGGGGAAAAACCAGGCAAAAGATATTGTGGCTTGTTCAAATACAGATAGCAAGTTATTGAAGGACTTCATTGCAGGCATCATAGGCTGCTGTCTGCTTTAGTCTTTTTCAAAGAAAATCTGAGGTCTTTGGCTTGAAGATAGAATGCTATTCTATGCCCTCCAGTCTTTTTAATTTGTCTCTATAACATCTTGAAAAAAAGCTGCTCAAGGCCACATTTTTAAAAGTAATATCAGTGGAACAGTATTTCATCTAATTATGAAAGTCTAGGATTGAAAGTTACTTACCTTATCAGAAAGGCTCTCTGCTTTGAGTTTTTGTTCCTTGAGTGCTTGCTGCAGGGCCAGAATCTCTGCCTTGTGTTCCTTGACAGCCAGTTCTACCACCTGGCGAGACTCAGTAATACGCTGATCTGCTCTCACTCTGCATTAAAATGGAAAATAATGTTACCTAACTCCTTGACCTCTCCCTAGCAGGCAGTGGCATCAATAACTCTTTCAGGGGTTGCCTCAAATTCAAGATGTTACATTAGAAAGCCAGACTGTTTGCTGCAACACTTTTACATTATGTAATCCCGTTCCTGCCCCTGCTAGAATTACAGCCTTAAAAATTTCAAGACCCCACAGGAACAGTCAGGAGCAAAGACTATTTTTTCCATAAAATAAAATAGAAGATAATAAATCAAGACATTTTATAAATTACAATGATAAATACCACTCCCCTTGAATCGTTCACTTACAAAGAAACAAAAGGAACAATATCAGTGATGACTATTAACTAATAAACCATTTTTAGAACTACCTCACAAGATTTTATATTTAGCTCCAACTCCCATATCCTATGCTAAGTATAATTTTTGTACTAGCTTCTATAGAGAATTTTCATAAAAGTTAATAAAAGGGAAGAAAGGGAGAGAGACCTGCTCTGTTTCTCAGTATCCAGCATCCTCTGCAGCTCTCTAACTCGACATTCAAACTGGGACTTCTCATCCCCTAGAACATTTCTCCACGCTTCCCACTGGCGCTCTTTCTCCAGGAGTTCATCATTCAGGGCCTCCAAGTCCATTACTTGCTCTTCCAGCATCGTACATGTTGTCTTCAAGGCCTCCATAGTCTAAAAATAAACCCTCCTATCAATTCTCACATCCCACATCAAGCGTGCACTTTCAGCTTCAGCCGTACCATTCCGATTACAGTACATGCAAATCAGCAGCGAGCAGGAGCTGGGAAATCACAGCTCATTTATTTCAAGGCTCCTGTACATTCACCTGTGATCCCTGATAATGTCAGGTCGATCTCATCATGAACATTTCGAGATTTCCAGGGCCACAAAATTAAAATGAGTAATTCTAAATGACAATGCCTTCAGAGTGCAGGATTGCTAAATAAAATTGTGTAAAAACACAACAGGAAATACCAAAAATTTCCATTCACTCAACTGCCCTGGGAAGGAATGCTTAAATGCCACTGCCCCTGGAAGCATCATCACTTCTTATGGGTTTCCAGATGTAAAAGGAATTTTGTCAGCTCCCACCAAGAGCTCCTGACCCAGGGCTAGAGAGCCTCACTTGTTTCTGGCTGGTCAGCTGCATCTCCCTCTCGGTGATCTCTCGGCGGAGATGATCCACTTCGCTCCGCAGCTGCACAACCTCGTCGTTGGCCCCCGAGGCCTCGTCGAGTTGTTTGGACAGGAAGAAATTCTGGTTGTTCAGCTCTGCATTGTCTTCAGTGAGCTGGTTCAGCTGCTCTTCCAAATCTGAAATCACCTAGAAAGAAAAATAAATTACATGTGAGTAAGCACAGGTTTTTGAAATCATCTATACTTCTTCTATATAACTGGGAAGATTAATCAATTCACACAGAATTATTTATTGCCAAGCTTTTACATTTTTTCTAATTCAAAAAAAAGGGCAGCATTATAGTCTTAGATATTTTTGCATAGTAATGTACTTGGAATAGGAGTAGAGTTTTGTGACTTAGAGAAAATAGCTTTTTTTTTTTTTTTTAAATCTGGTTCAGAGCATAAATATGCTGCAATGTAATTTATTATTTGAGAGACCTGTCATAGTTAAAGCACTAGATTGGGAGCCAGGAGTTCTGGCTGGATTTTCAGCTCTGCTGCTGACTTACAGAGACCTTTATTTGCCTCAATCTCCCCTAAGTGCAATGAGGCTAATCACTCTCAGAAAGGCTTTCAAAGTGTGGTACTGAAGAAAACAGACCAAGAGGTGCAGTGGAGACAGTGCAACCTGATGGATATCCCTGGGAATTATATTATTTGTAACACTGGGTATAATCAGGAAAGGCAGAAAAATGTTAAGAAATACATTCTATCAAAGTAACAGCATTATGGATGGCAGCTGGGTACACATGAGGGAAGAAATCAGCTTGGTAACACAATATGGAAAATCAGTGAAAAGCAAAAACTCAACAAGCAAGGCCTCTGCCAAAGTGGGAGCATCCATTTGTTCAGTCAGCATTAACTAAAAGCTTTCAACCACAATCCCCTCCAACTGAAAGACAAATATAAACAACAGTGGGCCATTTTCACAGTTGGTTTTATGAATGAAAGGCCTGAACACTGGGTAGATGAATATGCACCTCCTCCTAACTCAAAACCAATGTCACCACAACAGAAGAGAAAGAAACCTCAGTAATCTTGAAATCAGCTTAATATAAAAAAATTTCAGAAACTGGTGAACTCTATACAATTCACATTCAACTCTTAAAAATATGTTCTAGAGGCTCTTTTGCCTGGATGTCAAAGAAAAGTGAATAAGATACTTCATTAAATGGGAAAAAATAAAAACTCAGAGCACAGTTGGCCACACATTCAAATGTAAATGTTCCAATTTCCTACACAAGCCAAGGACTTAAATATCCAAAGCAGTAGAGGATAGAGCACACAGCTCTTCTCAGCTCTCTGGAAAGATGACAACCACTTCTTTTTGAAGAATCTGTAATGCATATTTTGGCAGCTTTTTACCATGCCTCTCCTAGACCTAAATTAACAGTATTTGGTTTTTAAACTGTGAGCAGAAAAAGTCCAACAGCCATTACTCCCTGCTGGGTGAAGGGGAGTTCCTGCCACCCATATGTTCAGGGTCAAATCAAGATGATTCACACTTCAAAACACAACCTTTCTGAAGAAATCTGATCATGTGCTTGTTTCTGAGCACTCTCACTGCCCTATTCAAAATACACATTTTGCCCTGCATTGTTTGCACCAAGCTTTCAGAGGGGGCAGCCTGTGTCGTAAGAACATGTTACTGCCTATAGTGCCAGAGAAATAAGAACTTAGATTTGTTTACATATACAAAAAGGAGCAAAAGAACATTTGTTTTCATAGTGTTTTACCTACTACTCTTACAACAGCTGAGATCTCTACTAACTGCCAGATCAGAAACTCAATTTTTCTTCCATTTGTTTTAATTCTATGTTTAACCACACCATGTATCTAGGCAGTTTCAAGATATATTTTATACATTCATGGTTTCTTCCACATCTATTTTATATACTAGTACAAGTAATTTCTATCAAAAAAATATTAAGCTAGTTTTGAAATACAAAAAAACAAGATGAGAGAAACACAAAATTGATAAAGTAATGTGCAGAGTTAATATGTCCAACTACTTAATTAATTATTAAAACCGGCTGTATTTCAAGTTGATTTTATTCCTTAAGGGCTGGAAATTGAGCTTCCATTTCCTTTTATTCAAGGTTCTGAGATTTTGACTTCTTTCCCTGAATACAACTAAAATTAAACCAGACCATATTATACTTCACTGCTACATTTTATCTAGTAGGATATCTCTGGAAAGCTTCAGACAAATAAAGCAGTTAACAAAGAAGGATTCCAGAAGATATGACATGATTTCTTTCCTCCTTCTAACAGTGTATTTACTGACAATTCCAAAACACCTTGGCTTAAATTCCAACTATATTATAAGCTAGATAATGTAGTCTAGATAGATATATATATTTTTTTAACAAGAGAAAATTTGTTCCTCTTGGTACAATCTTCTACTTTTCATGGGGAATGGGGATGGTTTTTAACACATCCAATAGCTATCTACAGCTATGTATAACCCAACAGGATTAGAGAGTTTATTAACACTAAAAGCCTAAAGAGTAAAGGGTAATGCTGACACAGGAAAATGGGATGGAGTGTGATATAAATGCCTCTCCTGGGGATCAACAAAAAAGAAAACACAGATCAAAAAAACCCCACATTTAATTGGAAATGTTGTCTTGGGCATACATACAACCTATACCAGAATCCTGTACCTGAAAAGAGTTAATAGCTTTAGATATTTTTCTTTTCAGTTAAGGAAATCCCCAGGCAAAAAAAAGCCCCAAAAAACCCCAAACAAGCCAACCAACCCTGAGCTATTCTGAGGTAAATGTGAAGTATATTCAAGGAAAGTCAATAAGAAAATGCTATTATATCCTTTAGAAACCCATAATACAATTAGAAAAATCTTCACATTTTAAGTTTATAAATTAATCAAACACTTGAAACCTTGGAAAAGCAATTCTAGACAATCTAGACAGCCACTGTATCTGTGCCACTGCATCACCACTCACTGAGCAACAGGAATTTTCTCCTCTATTTATGCACATCTTCATCACAACTAATCCATAAACCAGAGATATCATCTAACTACACAGATTGTTCACTGCACACCACATCTAAGCACACAGCTTATCTTTATCCTGATGCAGAGGACTGTATCTCATTTTTAAATATTGCAGAACACCCAGGCAGAGCAGCTCTTCAGGAGAAGGGGCCATATCCAGCATAATTCCCTCCCCACTGAATAATCTGAGGAAAGCAAAGTATTCCTCTAGTGAGGCTGAGCAGATTCACAGCTGTTACCCCTAGTCCTACAATCCTCTCCAGCCATGGATTAAATCAAATATCAGAGCAACAAACAGTCAGGGCCACGATGATTTGGTTTGCATACAAGATAAAATGCACTAAATTTAATCCATATGCTCCACATATCAAAACCACAGGCACAATAATGAGGAAAAGGAGCAAAATAAGGAGTTTTATTTATATACTAGTAACTGCAGCTTGCAAACTTCCCCATACCCTATTCCTTCATAAAGGTGTCTCAGTTCTCAGATGCCATCAACAAGCATGCAGAAAAATGCTAGGACACAGCAAGGGAAACTGTTTTGGGATGCTATCAGCAGTGTCTTGTTTGGAGTTTAATCTAATTCCAGACTAATAGTGTTGCTCTATCCATTTCCACTGCTCCCCATCCCCACTAATCTTTACCAGAAAGCTACCTGTCAGAAGTAAATAGGAAACAAGAAAAAGCTGTCTCTCAGCCCCAAATTATTGTGAGGAGGAAGTGAGAGCAGACATCAGACTCCTTTTGTCTTTACCTATTGTCTGAGACAAAGCTTTTCAGGCAGAGAAATCCCAACACTGGGAGGCTCAGGCTCTCAAACAGGGCTGCAGGCAGATTGTATCTCTACCTGTTCCATCAATACCTGACAATGAATCCCTCACTTTCCTCCCCTCTCCATAGTCAGACAACATCTGTGCCTTGAAACACACCTTAAACATGGATCTCAGTCTCCAAAAACTCTTCATGGTTTATCTTGAGGACAATGCCCATTGGACACTGCCCAGATTGCATTTCTCTCCTTCCCACAGCAAGCCAGGATTAAAACACCCAGTCCCTGTGTTCCTGTCCTAGGTCCCAGAAGATGAGCTGCCTCTCCCAAACAGGAGCCTCTTCCTCAAATGATGATGATGTTATCCACAGTGAAGGTCTCATTAACCTCTCACAGCAACACCTCAGAAGTCTCTGATTTTTTGTCAGGCTACAAAAACTACAAAACTCCATTTCTGCCTGTAACTGGTATCAGCCATCATATTTTCTGCAAAATGGGAATCAAGGATAACCCCTTCCACCCAACAGGAAATTTACTTTTTTTAAAAAATTTAACAAAGCCATATAAAGTTTTTGCCTGGGTATTAGCCTTGTCACAGTGAGCAAGATTCCTTTACTCTGAAACACAATTTAGCATCTAAGTAACATCTCTGAGTATTATTTTGGAAGCTCATAAGAACACAACTTATGTCAACTTATGGAGCAAATGGGAAACAGGATCTTAGACTGAATTCAGCAGGAATTCACACATAACTAAAATTATACATGTCTGATGGGCTCACAGATTTAATGCCTCAGTATCCAATCTCTTACACAAGTGCAGATCAAGCCTGTTAATGTTTAAGACTGGAACACAAGATGATGACAAAAGAAACTCAAGAAGGGAAGATAAACCTTGTTTTATGGGGGAAAACTTGAATAAATGGAAATGCAATATCCAATTAGGAATAAGAAATGCCACTCAATGCTAGAATAAAAGCAACAGCCTGTATCTGAAAAACCCAGATGATTCAGATAGTGGTATTTTACTAAGCTGAGTACAAGGCTTTTATAGGACTATTTCCTGCTAAATATTTAAAGACTTTACTGCCTGCTTACTGGAAGTTTCCTTTTGGAAACAATTCTATTATTATCTAAATAACTTAGTTGTACTTTTAAGTTTAAACATGTCGGTGATCTCAGAACAAGCCATAATTCAGAGATATCTGGAAACAAATGTATAAATTTTACTATTTGAGAATGCCTTTTATTTCTAGACCTTGCTTTTATTGCCTGGAAAATACCTTTAACACTCAAATGGGCCATTTATTTAATAGAATAAATGTAGGGAACAAATTCTTCTCCCTCAACAGATTTGCTGGATGAGCTATCATTGTGAGAAGGTTGTGATAAGATATGACTGTGTCTGTGCCCACGAGCACATGTGTGTGTTCAGCAGGTAGCACAAGTTACAATTTTTGTTGTAATTATGTTTCCTATTATTTCTTGCTCAACTGAGCGACAGAAAGCATGAAAAAGGAGAACCTAAAAATGCCTCCTTGGTCAGAGACCTCAGCAAAAGGAAGAACAAGTGTGCAATGAGGATACAAGGAAAGCAGACACAGCCTTCTCTACAATCAGAAGCTGTGACCTTTGTGAAGCTTGAGAAACAGGAACAATACCAAAGAAAGTAGATTAAGTATTTTTATTTATCTTTTGAAGACCGCTTAAGTACTGAAGTAATTCAATTTTTTAATATTTTTTTCCTGTCTAATCTTATTCTTGTAATTCTTAGGCTGTTTGGAGCTTCTCAATAAGATCAAATAAAAAGTAATTCCCTACCAAAGTTTGCCAGACTAGTTCAAGGAGTTTGTATCAGCTTAAAAAGGATCTCTCTTGAGAACTTCCTGAAAGAATAAATCCATCCTTTATCAGGCTGTATAAGTAGCAGCATATTACAATTATTCCCTTGAAGTGTTGTTGGATTTTAAAAGGAGTATAAATTCTAATCACTTTCAAGTGGAGTCACATGGTCACCAAAAAGCACAGCTGCATCATACTGGTACCATCAGATAAAAAGAAGTTTGAAACATCTGGTGAAAGCAGTGTAATTAGCATTTCTTGACCCTCACTGGCAACAGAAGATTGCCCTGATTTCCTCATTCCTCAGGCAGGATGGACAGCCAGGAGCAGTCATAACACGCAACATGAAATTATCTGTCCATGGTCAATTAAATTACACATGCATTCTGCTGGGCTACAAAGAGAATGTACCATGTATTATTCATTTAGGAACTATTTAATTAATTTCTTATTGATGAGGATGTCTGATCCCACTTATCCCATTGAAGGGACTTACAATGCACAACACTTTTACAAGTCCTTCAAAGCTCTTGACATTCTGGAAATGTTATAGGTCGTTCTTCACTGCTGGAGCTTGTTCCCCACACTCAGAGCTGAAGTGTCACTGGATAATGAGTTACAGCTCTGCAAGGCAGCTGACCCTGCAGTGAACAGAAGCCACAGAGTTTCCACACCTGTTTTTTCCCTGCACGGAGATCACAAAAGTGTTTTCACAGAAAGCTGTCACTCTGAATGAAAGGCAAGATCCAGAGTAATAGAAGGTAGCTCTGGATGTAAGATCTATGATGACACATAGGGAGCTAGACAGTCAATCTAAGAAAATGAGGAAGGGAACAGAAAGTGAAGTTTCTTGTGTAGGATTTCTTTTAGACAGAGGTTAAAACACTTTGGAAAGCTGTACTTCCTCACTTCTTCCTATCTAGATATTCCATGTCCAGAAGAACTCCCTTGCTTAGTGCTAAAGAGCAAGTGAGGAAAACAGAATGACTCTCATACTGAAAAGATATTTTAAAAGAAGAAAATTTACACATTAGAGACTTACTCCTACAGCATGAAAAATTACATTTGAGGAAATCACTGGAAGAGTGGAACAATCAAGATAAAAAGTCCCAGCAATAAGCCCTGCTTAGGGTGTGGGGTAGAGAGAAAAAGGCCAGAATAATTTACAGTCACTGCTGACACAGAGGACTGTGGTCCTTATCCAACATTTGGGTAATTCATGTCACTGGAAGGCAGATACTCCCCATCACCTACCATGAACAAGTGTGAAGATAGTGTTAAACTGCAAGAATCCCTGTGGATAGACAAAGCCCTTGGACATCTGTCCTGGCCTGATGAAATGAATCCGAAGACATGTCAAAGATCTCAGGCAAAAGAAGGTGAAAATTCAGATCCTGGAGTTCTCTCTGCTGTATGTCAATGTATTATTTGGAACCTTAATACTTCTTGTTTCTTCAAACAGTATTAAAATCCTCCTTAAAACCCACTCAGGCCTAGATCTACAATGCAGCTCAGAATTTGGACAGGTAGATCTTTTCTTCTTGTGAGCAGAAAAGACCTTCATCTACAGTCATTTTTTGCAGCTGCTGCACCATTCTTATTAGCTGCACTGCAATGAGATATTTTAATTTACTTTCTTCTTCAAAAAGAAGAACAGTGACAATTTCATGATCAGACTAAAACCTCAAAATTGAGGTTTACCTGAAACCTAAAAGAAATCCAATCCAATCCATCCAGCTCCTACTAGCACCTTGAAGCCAGAAGTCCACATTAGGAACTAGTGCCATCAAGGATTAAATGAGGAAATTGTTTGTTTCATTATCCTTAATTTCAAAATAATTCAATGATCTGTATTTAATACTCACTGTGCAGCTATTACGAAGGGCTTCAAATTTACGCTGGATTTCATCTCTATGTGCCTAAAGGAGGTAAGAAGTTCATCATCAATTTTTCATACATTAGAATTCGAGAATGCTGTTGCTAAACAAACTGCAGAACAATCTACCAGCAAGCAAAGTTTGGAAGGCAGATGCTGCAGGCTATGAAAGCACTTTGCAGTGGCAAAGAACTGATTAGCAAAAGTCCCATCCTACTTAATCAAAATACACTTCTGCTCCCAACTCTGAAGTGCTTTAGGAAAATGTACAAGCTCAAGAATGGAATTATGTAACAGGTTCCATCTGAAATGGGCACCAGAAGACTTGTTGATCCCATGATTGGTTTTTACATTCTTGACATTTTAATTTGAGTTGGTTTTATTTCCATATGCCGATTGGTGTTTCATAGAAAATAAATACTGCACACAATTTAATGCTTGCAAAGAAAAACTATAGTGATGGATAATGCAAGCTACCCCAAACAGCTCTGCCAATCTACCTGAATCCTACCATGAAGTCACATTTAAGCCCGAGCCTCTCTAAAAAGCAGTGATAAAACATAATAATCAATTTTTTGGAGGACAGCATCTAAAGTACAGAAAAGTTCAAACACTCATATTAAAGAATGCAGTATTGCATGCACCATTTTTATCCCCTAATTTACAAGCAAAGCATGACAAAGCAAATAGTTCTTGTTTCAGCCTCATGGCCTCTCTCAAAATTCAAAGTGATTCAACAAGTGTCTAATGTCATGTGCTATCTGAACACTTAACAAATGAAAGGTTACTGCTCAAGCACATCCAGCCACCTTTCTCCATTCAGAACATTTTCCTTAGAGCCAAGAGACTAAACAGGAAAAAAAACATTCAGCAGAAGTCAAATATGAGAGCTTAAAAGCTATCTTACCACAACAGGCAGTGTGAGAAATAAAAGTATGTAAAAAACTCCATGACAGGAATAGTCCCAAGCCTGCTTGGCTGGACTGTCTAACAGCAGCTGGTCCAGCACTGCCAGTTTGCCCCATTAACTGGAGCAATAACTGAGTGAACACAGGTCATGAATATTCATCTGTTTCACTGCTGGGTAAGGATCCCAAGCACATTGCCAGCCCCCTGGCAGTGATAGTGGCTGTTATGCAAAGCTTTCAGCTGGGAAGGGACTGCCTCAGTTCTGAGCAAAAAGAACCCAATGCCATTTCTATTCAGTTATTCTTAGGCCTCGATGCTGTTGCTGCACTTGCCCAGCCTGTGCCCACTTTAGAACTGAGGGAATGGTTCTGCCATTCATCTACCCAAAGCATCAGCATAATACCAGTGCCTGTGCCAGCTGAGCCCCCCTCCCCTCCCAAAAACCAGCAATGGCAGCAATATTCAGAACAGTTCTTTGATTAAATGCCACTGGAGCACGAGAATGCCCATTTTCAACACTTCCAAATCACAGGATTTGAAGGTCATTTAAGGCTGCTGCTCAAGGGGGGGATAGCTGGTAGCAGGTCAAACTCTCTACCTGCAACCCTGGGAATCTTTTGTGAAGGAAATATTTCTTAGAATCAAACAGTTTGAAAGCATCTTTTTGTCCTCAAGAGACAGCAACCAGCAGCATATAATCTAGAACTCCATTTACAGGGGTTGGGGTGGAAGAGGGTGGCAAGACTTGAACTTTGTTTTCCTTTCTATCACTCACACACCTCACCAGACTGCAAGACACACATGACAATTTTTAATGAAACAAGCATTGGAATAAAATTATGTGTTAGAACACTCTCCCTAGGAATTTGGTGGTTTTTTTTGGTTTTTTCCCCTGAATAACTATCCTCAAAGCAGGGTAACTGATAAGAAAAAAAAAACATCAAAATATTTATGACCATCAAGTACTTCCAAACTCATGAGCTATTATTTAAAAAAGTAAATCACAGAGTTAAATGCCTAACAATACCAATTTCAGATGCAACTTTCGCCTCAAAACAAAAATAATAATGTTCCTACAAGCCATCAGTCAGCATAGGCAGCAATGAACCATTACTAGGAAGTATTCAAATGGTTAAAGGTAAAATTTTACATTTTAGCCATTCATGCCTCTATCAACACAAGGCACAATTCATACCCATTTCTGAAAATTAAAAATTAGATCATATGAATTCCTTTTAACCTCTTTATGAAACATGCACCTACATAATTCTAGTGTGTATCTGCAGCTCACAAGTTCCAGGGCTCACCGTGAGGGCTTGAATCTCCTCCTCTGCCTCAGCCGTGGTCTCCTCCAGCTCGGTCTTGGCCTCGCGGAGCTGGTTCTCCAGGGCTGTCCGTGCAGCCTGCAGCCCAGTGATCTGGGATTCCCTCTCCTGCAGGGTCAGCTGCAGCTCTGTCAGCTGCCTCTTGAGCTCCAGCTTTTGTTCTTCATGCTCTAGGCTAACCTGAAGAAAGTCAAAGTGGTATCCAAATGTGAGTTACTAACAAAGACATGACAGGTAATGAAGTCTTCTTTCAGAGTCCACTTTAAGATGCCGTTGCCATCTCTATTCCCAAAAATCACATCCTGACAGACTGCTTAAGGCACTGAGAAATCAAGGACACAGCTTTGTCTACTCCCTAAAATTTACTGGTTTTCTTGGAAAAAACAACCTGGCATTTTGAAACAACAAGGGCACAAGAATAGCTCCAGCTGAAACTCAAACATATCAAACACTGATATAAAATGTTCAAGTCGTTTGTGATGAACTCTCATCACTGAAGCTAAGAGTCTCTAAGGATCTTTATTTGGGAATCTCTGGGCATACATTACATACATTTTGCAATCGACTTCCATGTTTCATCTTCCCTTCAGATTCCTTTTATAAAAACCTACCAGCTCATCTGGCTCTGAGTTTACCTGAATGGCTTCTGATGAAGGTTTTCTTGCAGCACACACAGGGATAAACATGTCACTCCAAGGATAAGAAATAAACAACTAAAACAGATCTCAGTGTTCAGAATCATTTCCAAACCTTAGCACCTTCTTCAGGTTCCCTGCTATCCCAAGGGAATCTGTCTGTTGTGCTTGAGATGTGTGACAAGGCTGTCAGAAACCTTACACTGGTCTCAGTCAGCTTCTGGCCAAAGTAGGACAGGTTGGTTGCTCAACAACCTTAATGAAGGCAAGATTTCAGCCTTAGATAAAAATTAGTGGACTGAGACTGGAGAAGAATTTGTAGAACCAAACTAGTTAATACAAAATTAAAACTGAAGCACAGCTCACAGATCTTTAAAAGAGTATATTTCCATATTACTGTTGGGTTTTCTTTCCAGAAAACTCTGAAAATGGTTCAAGGAGCAGCAGGTTCCTTTTTTCTTACAGCAATTCTGCTGTGTCCTTCACTTTTGAAGGTGTAGACTCTAAGGCTTCAGGTTAACTGTCTGGTCATGGTACATTGCTGAGCTATTATTCTCTACCCAGACAATATTATAAGGGTATTGTACAAACAAACACAGAAATAGAATTCTGAAAAAACAAGATGATCTAAAAGCTCAGATTCAGGATGACAAGTCCTTAATACTTCAATTTATCTCCTTTTAATGAGCTTTTTTTTCCTTTAATTACTAATACACTTTCAAATACCACTACAAGAAGTTAATTCTAGTTCTCAGTGTATTCACAAAATGGGGTACATTTAGGAAAGTTTGTTGAGAGGGATTAGAGCCATGTTTTCACCTCTCTCAGCCGTGTCTCCAACTCCAGCAGGCGGTTCTTGTCAGTGTGATCTTGGTGACTCATCTTTTCCAATTGTTCTTCTAATTTTCGATTCTGGGCCTCCAACTTTCCAGCTTGTGTTTCCAAGTAGAACTTCTGTTGCCTGAGCTCTGAAATCATCTCCTCTTGGGCTTTCCTGATAGGAGAAATGCACAAGTGACAAACCCGAAATGCCCTTAACATATGTCCTTCCACTGGGGTCAACTAAGAAAAACCCAAGTTTGCTGTGAAGTAGAACAGTTAAGTTCATGGCTTAAATTCTACATCCCAGCTAAAAATAAAAAATACTAATGTATTCATCAACATATGCCCAGAGCACTAAAATTCCATATTTGCCAGTTGCACAGACAAATGAATCTTGTAGAGGGTAATCTATAACGCTATTTAAGATACAATTAATTATTTTCATTTCATAAGTTCCTTGTCATATGTTTTTCTACAGGGGAAAAATAAATTCTGAGAGTTGCTTTCTCAGAGTGTATTTCCATGAGTAAGAGGAACCCCATGCTTTAGGATTGGAGTAGTGTGTTGAGGGTTGTTTTGTTGGGGGCTTTTGAAAGTTGTAATGGACATAGACCTTGACCTACAGTGAAGTGAAGCTTTGCTGTCTCTGATCAAAGTCTTAATCCACAAACTGAACAAAAATAATTACTTGTTCTCATAAAAATATTGAGAGCTGGCAATGATTAATTATTACAATTGAAATGGACACCCTCAAAAAAAAAAAAAAAGGGTCTTTCTGCATTATTTACAGTTCCTGGAATTGTGTTATCATGCATTGGAAAATTCTGCCTCATAGAGTGCTTTCTACTTAGAAGCCTCACAGAGCTTTACATATATTAATGAATTAATATTTTAAGAAGTTCACTGTGAGATAAGCTGTTATTAATCCTATCCCAGAGAAATTATGTGGGTTGCCCAAGATCAAATAGGAAGACTTAACAAAACTAAAAATAGAATTTAAGTCTTCTGACTCACATTTCTGTGCATTGCAAGCAAAACCACCCTTTTACCCTCTCTATTTTTTTAATTTACCTCTACAGATTATTGTCAGCCAGAACTGTCAAATGGTGTTATTTCATTTCCTGCTGTTTACTGGGCTATCTTCTCAGGAACCTGATAATCATTGGTTTCCTCAGATACTGCTGGAACAAAAGCTTGCAGAGCTCCCCTCTCCTCTGAAGAGTTTAATCACTAGCTCTCCTCTTGATGCATGCTCAGATTAGCTGCAGCTTTTGTGGGTTCAAAATGCAGTCCAACAACAATTTATACATTTTCAACAGCCCAATTCACAAAATAAGCACAAATTCATTAACTATCTGCATGCATAATTAAGCAATTTTCTCTCAAAATGTTGCTAATTCTGTACTGTCTTCTACCAATCCTGCAAAGTTCATCATTTGACAATATGTCTCTCAATAATCTATTTTAAATTGTATGTTAAAACATTATGATATGTTTTTCTTGTTTTCTGTCATTCTCTACTCAAGGATGTGGCTCCCAGAGGAGATGCTTTAAGCCCTTACACTCAGCTCAGCACCCATTGCTGAGACATTCAACCTTCCATACACTTCCCAGCTCCACCTTGAGACATTTCTGTTTTATTTTAGACTGAAGGTAAGTTATGGCTTTTGCTGCCTCAACAAACTCCCTGGATGATTAACTGGAGGTCATCTGGAGCATTAAGCAACACAATTAAGTTTCTCAGTTATTTCTGTGAATATTTTTGGCTGCTCAGGCTAAAATAACTTGCAAGATATTTGAAATGCAATGAAAATTGGAGCCATTACATATCTGGAGGCATAATGACCACAAAAAAGGAATGAAACCAAAGCAAGACTTTGCCAAAACTCATCCTTGTCTGATTCTATTCAATATTAGAGGTGAATCTATCCAAGTGCTTCCCACAAAGGCACTGCCTGATGTTGGATCCAGCAGCTGATGGACACTGTAACATTTGTGCAAACCAAGCTGGTGAATCTCTGAACTCAGTGAGGGCAAATAGTGTTTTAGCCCTGCCTTGCAGGATGCATCAAATAACCCAAGCTTTTCCTACACTTGAAGTAGAACACCTCTAAGTAATTTATGAAGGAAAAACAACACTGTTTAGATAAGGAATCTCAGTTAAAATCCAAAGAAAAATAAAGTCTGGGCAGACAAAAGGATCTGAAACAAGAATTCAAAAACACACAGAGAAATTCCTGCCTTAAAAATCTAGTGCTCTTCCTTGTCTTCTCACTCATCAAGGCATGATGGAATGTTTGTGAGTGAAGGGTGTTTAATGTTTCCAATTTCAAAATCATGTGTCAGGGGAACTGAGTAAAATATAAATCTATTAGCAATGTTTATGTTTAAAGAAGGAATGTATACTTCTCCAGGGGTATTTTAGACATAAAATTATTAGTATTCATTTAACATATTTGGCAAACCTACACAAATCACCTGCCTTAGGAAATGCTCCAAAGTAAACACTGTAATACAAACCAATTTTCCCAGTCATGTTTGAGAAAACACAAAATACACAGTGAGCCCCAACTATTTGAATAATGGAGCATATTTTTGAAAGGCTATCACTGAAAAACAAGCAGGGAGCAGAGCAGGCCTGCAAAAAAGAGCCACTTTTTTACACGGTGAATCAGAGAATCATTTCAATTGGAAAAGGCTTTAAGGTCATCTTCCTGAGACCTGTTCAGCAGTGACAGCAGCTGCCACACTTACATGTTCCTCTGGGTAAAGAGGCTGCTATTTGCTGCCAGTTTGTTGGCCTCAGACAATTCCACAATTCTCTGCTCCAGTGACCTGATCTTGGAATCCATTGCATTGATCATCTGAAACACAGCAGTGAGCCTTTGAGACTGCACAACGCCAGCAGTTACAAAAAGAAAGTTTATACAAAAGTCTGAACTTTTTCCAGAAACAAAAAAGAACTAAAAGAAAACTGATCAAATGCCAAAATGAGCAACACAAATGCAATTACTGAAGCTATTTGCAGCTGCTTGCTGCTGCTTTAATGTTAGGAAAAAGCAATCATTATCAAGGCACAAAACAAGGGGTACACAGCAAGCTGCATGGCTTTTTTTGAGGAAATATTCTTGAAGATACTCTGAATTTAAAAAAAAGTCTTTTTAAATTCATATTAATCAATGAATTTCCTTCAAAGCAGCTCAGCAGCACTACAGAACATCAAGCAAGATTATCTTGCTTGAAATCAGCTTTAGAAAGCTACTCTTCAAACAGCTTTGATTTCCAGCTCAACACCACATACCGCCTTCTGTTCAGCCAGAACTTTGCATTTCTCACGTGCTTCTTCTTCATGTCTTCTGAGCATATTCTCAAGTGCTTCCTTATCTGCAAGATCCTTCTTCATCTGATTTTCCAACACCTAAATGAAGACATTTCTTTTGTCTAAATTATATCTGTTTCACTGGGCAAAGGGCAAGCAGAAAGAAAATCATCAATACAGATTTTTTTTTGTAAGCAATTGGTCATATCTCAAGCAAAATTCAATCCATGGTGCAAATTGCATGAAATCCATGGAAGAGCAAACTCCAAAAAGAGGAGCACTCTCACAGTTATCTCTGAGGACTGAATTTAACAATAAGATTTTATAGATATATGGAGATAGTGTAGGTATTTTATTTATTATTTTAAGTCATATAAACTGTGTTCAATAACTGTTCTAGCCTAATGCAACAGAAACACAGAAAGCCTCTCTACCCCAATATGTACAGCTGAAGAAATAAGAAAGTGCCCATCCTTTGGCTGCCCTACCAACATGGTTCACAAATAATATGTGAGTTCCATAGGTATGGATGAGAAGGCAACTGAGACCACACGAATTCTTCCAGTCAGAGACAAAAATCTAACAGCAAAGTAAAAAACTTCTTTTTGTGGCACAAATAGCTGTCATTGGGAACAGGACTAAAGTAATGAATTGCTACATTTTTCTAGAAACACATGTTGTGTATGTATGACCAGAGTTACAAATCAGTTGTTAAACTGAAGGTCTCTGCCTTCAAAGAAAAGTTTTTCAAAGGCACAAATTCTGGACACCACAGGATAGTTTTTACTCTTCCAGTTACAAAAACTCCATGTCCTGATTTATTCCTTTGAACCTCTTTCACCTGGCTTCCTGATTTCTCCTATTAAAACCTACATCATAGGGCCCCATAATACAACAGTTCTCTTTTTCTTTTTACTTTTTCCAATGACTTGTCTCTTTTCCAGTTTTTATATCACCACTTATTTCTCAACATCTAGATCTGATCTTCCTGCTTTCTATCACTTTCCCCTCATTACTGATAACCACATGCTCTGATCTGCCAGCAAATCTTACTTGTTTTTTCCTTCATATTTCTCCCACAGAAATTTCTTTTCTCCTCTTAAATACTACATCCTCTCACATTTCAGCAAAAATGTAGAATTAAAGTATTAGATAAATGTACAAGATAAAGACTGTTTCTACTGAGAATAATTTGTTCTTATGAAAGGTTCTTACAAAATGCATTTACTGGCTGTCATATTGCAAGCTCTTTAGAAAAATCCTTAGCCAGTGCACATACTCTTATTTGCCAGCTTGTTTTTCCTAATTTTAGATGGTGTCTATTTCTAACTGTTTGTTAATGCTACCCCGGAAAAGACAAAAACAAAGTGGGTGGTTTCTGTGGCTTCTTGGCAGATGTTCCAGCTCCAAGATGGAATTTCAGAAATGGTCTACTATTTGCTGCATTTAAAACTTGCAGGTAGGCTGAGTGAGCACTCATAGAAAATCAGTGGGAACTGAGAGCTTCTTCATGGTGTGAGATCCAACAGCATCAACTAAGTATTATTTAGTCATCAAAAGTCAAATTACAACCAACAAATGCCTTCCTGTAGCTCTGGCTTCAAATACTACCTCTCCTAATCCAGTGCCATAGACAGATAAGGTACAATGGCAGAAAAAAAAAGGAGAAAACTGATTTAGATTCCACTAAGCTCCCTCAACATTGCAGCAATGGCAGCAAGAAGGCAACTCACAAGACAAAGCAATTGGAGCCTAAAGGCAACTGTTTTTTCCTAAACTCATTCTACCCACAAAAGCTTATAGGAAGATAAGATATTTTTACTTTGAGTTTCTCCTCATAGAATTGTTCCTTCTGTTTCAGCTGCAACTCCAGATGTTGTGCTGCAATCTGAGCCTCACGGTGCTTTTCCTCCAGCTCCTAAAAGCAGCAAAAAATCATATTCAGACACAAGGAAATGGTAGGTGCTGTGAGTACGTGTTACACAGGTACCAAACATCCATTCTCTTTTTTAAGGCTTCACACTATAAAAAACCCAAGTCCAGGGCTGTCATGGTAAAAAAACCCAAGGCATTATAAGACCTGAATATTATCAACTTTTAGTTTGCATATTGCTGCTGACCCATCTAGTGCACAGTGGGAACACTGCTAAGGACAAGGATTTCTACTTCCATGGTAAGAATCTCCATCTCCCAGTAAAATATACCCAAAGATAGACCAAGGACATTTGGTGAAAACATAGTTATAAACATTTTATAGCTGCAGTGGCATCACAGGAAGTTCAGATCTATTTTTAACAAGGTCTCTCACTTGTTTTCTTACAGCAGACCTCAATAACGGGGTACTGCTGTCTGTGCTTTTCATTCTGCATTCAGAGGGGGAATAGCATTTACTTTGCTGTATTCCTTGGACAAATGTTGTCAGAAATGCTATTTATAAATGGCTTCAAAAATGAAAAGTGCAGGATGCAATATACATGGTGGAACATACCAGAATCTTTCTAGCCTCTTTATTTCACATCAGATAGTTTCAGCCATGCTCAGTAAGGACTTAAATAATTTGTATTTCAGAAATCAGCTATTTCTGCAGTCTGACTATATTATGTGGGGTCTATCTATAATCACCTTTCAACAGGACACTTCTCAAGAGCTGAGCTTACAACTTTATGCTCATTAATTGTCATATTTGTCATTCCAACAATTTCCTTAGAACAGGTGCAGGTCTAGGTCTGTCATTCACTACCACTGGGCTGACTCTTGCATAGGCAAGTTCAGGTGCTGAGGTGCATCTGGATCTCCTGTCTGCCCTCATTACTGCACAGCACAGGAAAATGTCCTGATATTTGTGTGTGTTTTAGTACTTTTCATAGTATTTTGATATGCTTTTTCCTGATCTTCCTCATCTTGAAGGCTTTTTTGCTCCAGTAATTGCAATAGATCTCCTTTTCCAGAAGTGAGAATCAAAGAGGAGGTTCACCAAAAGTAGGTCATCAACAGTGCCTAGTCCCTGACACTCCTGCATGGAATGGAGATTGCTGCTTTTTGCAATTGAAATATGTCTCCCAGCAACAAGAGGGACAACTCACCTCCCCCAGAAACCCACACATTTCAGGTCCTGGCAGAGAATCAGACAACCAGATCAGCAGCAGCTTCAAAGCTCCCAGCATCAGACTGCTCATATTGTAGCAGAAGCTTCACCAGTTCCTGCAGTGGCACTTAACAGCCAGTGTGGGCTTAAAAAGGTAATCTCCTACCATTCCTGCTCTCACTCAGTATTCTCTATGTATCACTGACTTTGTTATTGGCATCACAGCAATGATCTGTACTTTCAGGCAGGCAGAAGTATCTTCTCTAACTTGTTTCTTACTTCTTCATCAGTTCCTTACAGACAGATGAGCAGGTACTTCTCAGGTACTGCTACATGAGTGTACATGAAAACCATGCCTTTACTCAACACCTTCCACCTTATTCTATGCAATTCTGTATCTTCAACTTCCTTCTTACCTCTCTATACCAGGAAAAGTCAAAAATGTCTGAAGAGAGAACTTGAGGGAAGGCACAGGGTAGGGGTGGAGGAAAAAATACCAGTACCCTGTGCTCTCAGATCAGTTGCAATGGACTAGGAATGACTCTGTAGGATTACTTCTTCAATGCTTGTTTGACTTTTCCTATAAAATACTTTTGTACCTCTCCAACATTCTCTTAGGACTCCATGGAAACTATCTATAAGAAGAGCTAAACATATCCCATGGTGTAAAACAATTAGTTGATATTTCTGCCTTCCCTTCCACTTTCTCCTCCAGAGAGAACATAATCAAAACCAAGGAACAATCCCCAAATATACACAAGAGGCTTATGAAACAATTCAAAGTTTTACACTATTTCTAAACATAATGTTGGCTCTCTGCCCAGCACAGCCATTGTCTCCCACTTACCATGCACTCCTGCTATCAAAACAATTTGAAAGGAACAGCACTACTAAAGAACTGATTCTACCTTTTCTTGACAGTGCTCAGCATACTGATGCTAAAGTCTATACACCCAGAACAAGCCTGGGTCAACTGTTGACTCCAAATAGGTTTATTTTTACACTTCCATTTGGCCTTCCTCAGGTGTGTCTCAGCTTGGAATTACTACCAGTAAAATGTAATCCTTTTTTCCTTGTCATATTGGCAACACAGAGAAAATTCATGAGGAAGGCAAAATAAATTTAATTATTCCAGTATTGAATTATGCTTTCTGTCTCAGGGAAGCAAAATTATTAGAAACACCCTCTGCTCCATTCACTAGATACTGACATACTAACTTGCCTTAATAGTTTTAACCAGGAAAGAAACAAGAAATTGCCAACAGAGAAGTTATGTGGGTGCAAATGGTTTCCTAACAAATATCTTTGGAGATGAACAGTTTGGATGACGAATTTCTCTCTGCTTCAAAATGTAAGCACTTCTAATAGATCTGACCTCTAAATTCCTCTGCAATTTACTTTAAAAGAGAGATGTTTTTGTTATTGCCATAACCCGCCCTCAGAATTTTTTACCTCTGAAACAATCACGAGGTAAATAATTTAAATATTACTGTGTTGATTGAAAAGTTTTCCCACTGAGATGACTACAGCTTTGAAGCACTGTTAAGACTAAAGGCACAGAAGTAAGTTTGTAAGTAGAGGTGCAAATATTGAATGCTTAAGCTTTCTCTAGTATGACTGGTACAGGAAACACAAATCCTGTTATTCAACAATTTCCGCCTTATTCAATGCAATTCTACATCTTCTGATTCTTCCCTACCCCTTTCTTACAAACTCTTACAAAACCCTCTAGGTTTCATTTATCACCTCTGCTCACCAGAATTTTTTCTGCCATCTGTTGAATCTGTTGAGATTTAGTTTGAATATCTTCTTTCAGGCGGTTTTCTCTTCGTTCCACAGTCTCTAATCTCTTCACTTGATTCTCCAGAGAATGGCGCCGTTCCTGCAGAGCAATTATGAGCTGCTGTTTAGGCCACCCAACTCTGCATTAGCACAAAGCAAGGAGCAGTTTCTAGAGAAAACAGGCTGAAGCAGTCAATATAAGGCTGGCTTTCATATCTTGAAACCTCACCAAACCCCAAATCCCCCAGGCTAACCACATGTCCTTATCCACCCTTCACTGAAAATAAAACCCCTCAGTTCTCCTCAAAGAAATAAGATTCTTAATTAAAAATGGCTTAATGTCCAACAGCACCTTCCCCTGAAGAATTACTACAGGAATTCATGCTGTTCAGAGCCACCCAGGTGAGGACTCCTAAACTAAGACACATCCCAATAACTGATTTACTCTAGACAGACACTCTGCACTCACCTCTGCTTCAAGCAATTTTTTCTTCATGCTTTCATTAGAATCTTCCCGGTTCTGCAGTTTCTCCAACTCCTTCTCAGCTCTCTCCTTTGCCTGACGGATATTCTGCAGGAGCTCAGTTGCCTCTGAGCTGGCTTTCACAGCCTGAAGGTCAAGAGAGAAGGAAAAAAGGTATTATATGAAAAACACACACAAAAATCTGGTGTATGAAAGGTTTAGAACTTTAAGATGGTCAACATTCTCAATAAAACCACTATAAAACTTTGGTTTAACAGTTTAAATTAACAGTTTAAATTAGCATGAGTACAAATTTTAACTTCCGAAACATAACTTCGACTTCTATTCCACAAAAAAAAATTAAAATTTAGGATACACATGTTTGTCATGCTATATTGCAAGTTACTTGACTCTACATCCTGAAAGTTAAGTCTATCCCAAATTCAGCCCAAGTTCTTTAAAAGAACTCAGAAAATACTCTTACTGAAGAACAAGAAGAATAAACTGTTGGCCTACAGATAATTCCTTGGCATTAATGCAGGTAGAAAAGGAGACAGGGGATTAAAACATGATTGTTTTGAAATACTAGAAGTACTATTTCTATGTAGTTTTGGCCTCCATATTCATGATCATTAACCCTTGAAATAACCCCCTCTCAGCAGGTGCCAAGTTTGAAAAGCTCAATCAGGAGATTATTATGACAACCCCCTTCTTTCCTGCTGAAGGATTCCAATAAGAGAAGTTCCCTGACTGTTCTTACACTGACACCTTAAGTTCCAGACTGACCATGACAGCAAATCTTAGATATTCTGCACTACTTTCAGCAGACATTGATAGGCTGTTTTAATTCTGTTGTGAATCCTTATCATTCTATATTTTTACTGTGAAGAACTGAACTGTCAAGTGATTAAAGCAGATTATACTGGGAGACTAAAGCAAGTCCAACATGTATTTTACTAGTGAGCTAAAACCAGCTGAACTCTTCTTCAGAAGCAAGGGACCAGTGCAATGTCCAGAGCATACCCAAACAGGCCTTTAAGTGAGGATTTCTCTACACTACTCCAGTTCTGATTCAGCCTCATTTGTATAAATAAACACTGTTGACATGTCTCAAAAGCATATTGAGAGCACCAGTGATTTCAGATACCAGTTCCCACCCCCTTTTCCTTATCATCCCCCATGCTATGACTAATTCTATTTTTGAGGGTAAAACAAAGTGCATCCCTCCTCTTCATTAGGGTTTCACTGGGAAATCTTGTGAAAAACTCACTTTCACCACCCAGTCGTTACCTTTGTCAGCTTTTCCTGCAGCTCCTGGATTTTGGCCTGCTGCTCTGTATTGATCTATAGTTAGATAAAAAGATGGAGGGAAAGAGTCAAAACCAAAGAGGAGAAAATGCCCTTTGCTTATGATACCATATTTGTTTCAATTCGCTTCTCAAAAATCTTGGTTTCCCCCTGTAATTCCAACACACCAAAACACTCCTTGGCAAATCCATTCCCATTTTGCTAACTTCCAGTTGATTTAATGTACTGGTTACCAAGAAGATTGTTCAGGTGAGAACACTCAGAATTCTTTTTGCTTTTCACTTGCTGATCTTTCTGAGTAAAGAAAACCCTGATGTATCCCCAGCCTGACTCCAAACTCAGATGACACATAACAGCCTGTCTTTGCCTGGCTTCTCAATACAATCCATTAAGAACAGGTTATCCAGAGACAGCTTTAGATCAAATAAGAGAGAACAGTGAATCACACCAAGATGTCTTAAAACATAAAATGACAGGGGGTGGGGGCTGTGAGGCTATGCATGCCACTGACTAGCCCAAGTTTGGTTTCTGTGCATAATATGAAAGACGCAGGAAGCAAAATCTAGAACACTGAAGTAACATACCTTTTCCAGTTTGGAATACAACTCTCCTGCCTCATTTTTTCCTTGATCTTTAACCTGTAACTTAAATATAAAATACATGAAAATCTCAGGAAATGCTAGGCTTCTATCTAGTCATCACCTCATGCAATTTAAACACCAGCAGTTACACAAAGTATAAATCACATCATGAAAAACATGTTGTGTTACTGGTACGAACCACGCCAATCTTTGAAGGGCACACCCACAACTTGTGTGTGCATGTGTCAAACAGCAGTAGATATTCCAGCAAGCCTCAGCCCCCTCTCCCATGAAGCCTAAACTACCTTTTGCAGTTTGTTGTGGCATTCGGCAGCTTTACGTTTGAATTCCTCGGCTGCCAGGCGGGACTCCCTCAACTCCGACTCGTAGAGATCGCTGCGCCTGCGAGCTGAGATCAGATCCTCTTCCAGCTGATTCATCATCAGCCTCATTTCTTCTACTTGAGCTTGGTATTCCTGTAGTTGGGGTGCAAGGGAAGGAGAAGGGATTACAGTTTAGAGGCAACAGGGGAAATGCTTGGAGCAGCAGATTCCAGAATACTGACTGCAGGCAAGAGATGCACTTAAGAGCATGTAGAGGAAAGGTAAAGTACAAAATAAACCAGTAAAAACTAACTAAAAACCATTCATGGTGTTCTGGTTTGAGTCTTGCCACTTTCAACTCAACACCTCAAAATCAAAACATTGACTTTGAGAGTGCAGGAACACATACATACATCTACATACAAATGATAAAAATTACTTACATTTCTAATTTCTGAAACAGAAATGTGCCTTTGAGTTGATGTCTCTACTAAATGCCCCGATGCTCCCTCAAGATCTATTTTCTCAGGCTGATAACATGACAGTTATCACAGATCTGCACAGCTTGGGTAAAAGGAAAGAAGGAGAAGCAGAGGGGTAGCACACTGTGGCTTGCAGCCATCAGATTTCTCTTGACAGAGTTAAAAAGGATCACATTGCTCAGCATGGGAGAAAACCTAAAATCAAATATTCTCTTAGAAAAACTATCTAAAACTCACATTGCTCATAGAAGATATTTGCCTATACAGGCAGAAATAAAGATTCCCCATGTAGGAGACTACAAGACAGGACATTTGGATGGGGAAGGTGGGAGAAGAAAAGAACATTTGAATTTACTATCTCAATGAGACTGGGAACTCAAACTGAGACTAGCTCGAGAGATTGCTTCACATATTTTCACTGGAAGAAAAGAATTTAATTATGTTTAGCATTTACTAAGTCCTGCAAGTATGCATTTCATAAAATTACTCTAAAGCAAAAACAAAAAAAAAAAGCCAAAAAAACAGACCAAAAAGCCCTCTCCAAAATCGAAGTATTTTTTACAAAGCTGAGAACAAGTAGAAAACATGCACATCAAGAGTTAGGAACAAAGATTGTGAAGGACTGACAGTGGGGGAGTCTATCTTTCTTTCCATTTTAATATCTTACAGTATGCCTGACTACCCCCATATTCAGAAGAGTAACAGTCTCGTGACAGAATCAGGTTTGTCATCGCTCCCTCCAGACAGGCAGCTGCCTTCAGCTCATCGAGTGACTGCTGAGCACTGACCCTGATGGCAGCCCCTCCTTCCCCAGCATGGAGACCTTATGCAGATATTGAAAGAAGTCAGGCCTTTAGCAGATTGCTTTACTGTCCCTTACAGGGAGCAAAGAATGGCTCTTTGGCTTGTAATCCCAAAATTAGTTCTCCACTTTGTAAGCCAGACAGGGACCTAGTCTTTCCAGTTCACCTCTTATGGAAGG
Source organism: Urocynchramus pylzowi (assembly GCA_013397555.1). Taxonomy (NCBI): domain Eukaryota; kingdom Metazoa; phylum Chordata; class Aves; order Passeriformes; family Fringillidae; genus Urocynchramus; species Urocynchramus pylzowi. The sequence continues at coordinate 337,161 of VZRH01004945.1, forward strand.
ATAATCTTATTTTCTTGCTGGAAAAAATTAGAGCTTTTTTCTAATAACTAAGCATGTATTAACTCAAATATTCTTTTTATACAAATACATTTGTGAACAAAAAAGGCAAGAACATTTTGAAGGAATAAATGTTCTGTTCAGAAATCATAATTTGTTTAGACTTCCTAAAATACTGGGCTTTTATATCAGCAAACGCTTGACCAAAGAATTAAAGGTATGACAATAGTTGCCACTGTTACATTGAGCATTTGGGAAGGGAGGAAAATGGGGAGGGAGAAAAGAAGAAAGAAGAGGAGATAATTAGTAATATTTCAGGTTTTCTTGTTTCATCACATTTGCAAGACTGTCTTTGAATAAGTCCCGAGATCAGATCAGAGGAACAGGGCACACCACTCAAAGCAACACAGAACAAACCTCTGGGATATGCATTGCTCAGAGTTCTAAAATACCAAGAGGTATTTAAGCACAGATTACTAGACAAGTTCAGGGCATGTACCTGAAGCAAATCACATCAGGGAGCTACACAGACATGAGTGGGGCTTTCAAAAAATACAGATTCCGATTAGTTGCAAGTTTGTCTGTTAGTACAGTTCTTCATCAAATAAGGACCAGAGCACAAGTTTAGTTAAAACAAAAAAACAAAACAAAACAAAAACCAAACACACATCCCAAGCAAACAAAAAACCCCACAAACCCACCATGCTCTTCTATCCAAGTACCTGAGGTTAAGTTGAACCTACAGCCTCACCCTGAAAATATCAAATGCCTAATTATTGGGTTTTGAAAATTCTGATTTGCTGTTGATTTGACTTATTCTCTCTCTAGCCTCAGGCTTCCAACAGCAAAATTCTAAGGGGCTCTTCCAGCTTCCAGTTCCCTCTGACTTAAAAGTCATGGTCCAAGTCTTTAATGGCCAAGATCCACCTGCTCATATGAGTCAGCACAAACCTCTCAGCATTTTTGGTTGCAAGGTTCTTGCACACGTGTTTCAGAGAGCTCAGAAGGCCACCACAGACATGAAAGTCTGCAGGACTCATTTGTTGAACTAAGCAGCCTCTTTATGTCATTGTGAATCTTAACAAGCCAAATTAAGAGATTCTGGGACAAAGCGTTTTATTAAAAATTACTTGCATTATGTTTCCTCTGTTACACGTGTCTGTACTGCCTAAGAATCTGTGGATATTTAAAATCATCAAAAATGTTCCCCATTTCAGCATTTAAAGCAACTTTGCTAGCAAAGCACCAGAAGAGAGAGCAGGGAGCTTTAGATCCCTTGTATTACATAAAACAACCACCCAGAAGAATGCTGGGGAAGTCTGTGGAGGCCAGCTACATCCAGAGGGTTGGGTTTGCATTTCATTACTTTTTACATAAGAGCTACTCATGTCTGGAGAATTATTACCAAGGTTTCAGGGCTTCCTTGTCTCAGAGACTTTGAAATGAGTCAGTTAATGTTTGTAAAGTGCTTTGAAGATGAAAACCAACAGATAATTACAAAGAATTGTTTGAATGCTATAGCAAATTTCAATTTCTTTTTCTCAATGCAGTATGTTGCTGTTAATTCATAAAACTGAATGGGTTCTCCCTTGCAATGACCACATTTGTCACAATGTTTTCATTGAATTTTGACCTTTTTTTTTAAGAGCAACTACGTGAATTAATGAATTTTCAACACTCTTTGGGTGGAAAAGAAAATTATCAATTTCTAGTTCGCAAACAGATCAAATCAGGAAATGAACAGTTAGGCAACACACATTCTATTTTGAAATGCTATTAAATATTTTAAATGGTAAGATAAAGAAGAAAAATTAAACAAAAAACCAACACAAAATTCAGGTTAGCTCAGTTCTCTCCCAGGTGAAGATTCACTAACTTTTCCATATCTTAACCATTTTAAATGGATAGGTCATTTCTAGTGCAGCATGTTACTAAACCATTGGAACTTTCTCCTAAACTGATTGTATAGACAAAGTACTTTTAGGACTAGGAAAAGAAAAAAGGTGAAGTCTGGAGTTTGTGCTTACTTGCAAAATAGACAAGTGGAATTTTGTTGTTTCCTGTATTGTTCAGGAACCCCTGTGAAATCACACAGCTTGGGAGTTATCACAGCCTATCAACACCGAGCGTAATCCTGGCACCAGAGCTAGAATGTGCCAAGAATGCCTATTTGTGGGCAGCCACTCTGCTCCCCAAAGAAGCAGGAATACCTGTTCTTTGATCTCTTGCAGTTTTCGGCTTTGCTCTCTGATATCATGAAGTAGCTGTAGTGCCTTATCATCTTCCTGAGACACCTCCATCCGTGCCTGCTCCAGGCTGCGCTTTAAGCTCTGCAGAAAGCAAAATGTTCAATACATAGGCTTTGGTTTCTCAAATGGTTGTATAATGAAGATCTTTAGTTACACAAATGCCTCCTCGACTGCAGTGAGGCATCAGAAAAATGGAGGCACCAATGATGGAATCCTAATGAAATCCATGGCCAGTGCTGCTCCTATCTGAACAGAAGCAGCCCATTTTACAAACACTGTTTACTCAACTTAAATCTTAGTTCAAATCTCCACTTCCTCACATCAGGTTTAGAGACAAAAACCAAACACAGATCACAAAAGGCATCCATTATTGACAGCATTTATCTATATTTTATCCAGCACTATTAATTCACAACCTAGATACAATCCTTCAACTTCATGTTACTTACATTTTTCTTGTTGCTGTTAAGTGATTCAAATGCTTTAATCATTGTTAAATTTCTGTAAGGAACAGAAGAGCTGAGTCTGTATCGCACCACACGCCTTACCTCCAAATTTGGAGTCACCAGTGGAGTGGTGCTCCTATTAACTGAGTGCTATTCATCAACAGGAAGATACAAACTGAATTTTCTTTCTTTGCCTAGCAGCATTCAGTATAGGAAAATCACTTGGCCCCGTTTTAAGATGTTCTTCCCAACAAACCAAGACATCAGAAATGGTTTTCAATTCTCTGGAACAGAGTATTAGCTGCATTTTTGCTCTTGGTACAAGAGAGGAAACATAATTGTGTATCTAACTGAAAATACAGAGACTATCAACTAGAATGAAAATATCCTCACTAGAATATTGCCAATGACAACTGGGCAGACATTCCAGCTCTCATGAAAAATGATCTTTGAAGACATGGCTTTACAGCCTCATTTTTATATTTTACCTAAAAAATAGCACCTGTCCTAGATCTTCCCTGACACTGTGCTGAGGAACAGGATGGGTCTGAACTCAGGACACCACAGATGGAGGCAACACCACTGCTTCCTAATCCTATTTGCTCCTGAAGATTTCTGTCTAGGCACTGATTAGGCCCCATCCTCTTCCGGCTAAGAAACCTTCAAGAAGCACAACCCAGGCATGTTCTAGCACAGCCAGTAAGACAAACATCACAAAGAGTTTCAGCAAGACCAGGACAGTAGTCACTCCTGCATGATCTAAGCACATGACCATGAAACAACATCTGAATAAAACTACCAATCAAGCTTGTGCAAACACTTCAGGGCTCCATGTTCAACAGATAGCCTCTCACATAGTATTTTCTCTCCATCAAGTACCCCACTGAAAGCATGATGGAAGAGAAAGACAAAGACCACCAGATTTCAGGCCTTCAGAGCTGAAAGGACTGGTGTAAGGGCTCACACTGCATTCTGTGATATAGGTGGCCAGGTCCTGCTCCAGGAGGGATCGCTGGGTCTCAGAGGCTTTCAGTTCCACCTCCTTTTGGCTAAGTACAGCCTCCACCTCTGACACTCTCCGGTGCAACCGCGTCATTTCCTGCTCCATCTGCAATAAATATCAAGAGGTTATAAAGGGGGGCTTCAAAAGCTTTGTTAACTGCTACTTTCAGAGCTCTCTTTGTAAGGAATTTGTCTCCAAGAGACTTCTAGCTATGTTTCTCCAAATGGTGTTTAAATTCCGATACCATTGTCTCTGCTCCAGGAATGCACAGTTCTTCTTAAGGACAAAGTAGTAAGTCTAAGTCACCCCATTCATTCAAGCTGCTTGTTCATATTCAGTCATTCTTCGAACCCCAGTTAGCAAAGAAGACACAATCATTTTTCACCTGACTTGCAGAGATGGGTCACTTTAACCTTATCCCAAATCCATGCTGGACCAGAAGATGGTTTCCCCCCATCTCCTTGTCAGGAGCAAATGGTCAAATCCAGAACCGAGCAGGGAGAAAAGTAATGGAACTCTCATAAAAGTCTCAAAACAAGCAGTAAGTGTTAAAAGACTCCACCAGGTTCCCTTTATTGGAGCACAGCAACTGTTACAAGACGTTCACCATAAGCAGTGACGTGACAACAGTTATATAAGCAGGAGCTGATGAGTGAGGAAGAGCCCTCAGAACAGTACTGCTGTAATGTGTGTCTGATGAAGAGGCAGGGCCTGCAGGAAGAAGCAGTCGTCTGTGGCACGCTGAGAAAAGCACTGTTTAAAATCCAGAGCCGCTTCTTGTTAAGTTAAAAGTATCTACAGCAACAGCATGGCCTAAATTCATCTCCCTTTGTACTGGACAGGAAGCCACCTCTCTGAAGGAAAAGCACTTTGCCCACCACGAGTCTGGATGATCAGCAGCATCTGACAGATCCCTGGACATACAGTGGTTGCAGATTCCTGGAGCAATGGGTGTGGCCAATCGCATAAATAAATACCTTGTGACACTTGTCCTGGGCGTCTTGGAGCTCTTTGCTCTTGAGAAGAAGTGTCTTTTCCATGGAGCTGACCTTGACTGGGGAATCCACACTTGAAAAAACAGATCTAAAAGAGCAAAGCCAAACAGCACATGAATATGGGCAAAAAGTACAGAAATCTGATTTATGCAGCCTCTGTAAAGTCATTGGGTACTTACTTATTCCAGGATAAAAGAAATGTGATTGTGCAGCAATCACAGCCTAACAGCCATCATTGCAGATCAAACGTACCATAAAAGCTAATGACAGTACATCATTATTAAATAATCCACATGTACTTCTAGTTACAATATTAATATTTTCCATCAGTGGCTATGTCAGAGTGCAGAACAATAAATCACAGCAGCAGTTTTGCATGATTTGTAGGGATTTATAGGTGCAACAAAAACAGAGCATAAAGTCAACATAACCATTTGGAAAGATAACAAATTTCCAGAGAAATGCTTTTTATTTGGTACTTTATTTCTAAACAGGTTTTTAAATTATCATCAAAGTATAAAAGTCCTACAAAGTTCAACATGTCATAATCTGCACCATAGGAAGAAGAATTTAATATCCTTAGTTACATTCTGTGAATCAAAATTGAAACTTCCCTAACCCAATTCATACGATCCCTACAAACCCAATCAATATCAATATGATTAGTCACACTGCAGAACTTCAGAGTTCCACTTACAAGTAATTTTTTTTCCTGAGACACAACTGTACTGTTCAAAACAATTTCACTCCAGAAGCCAGGGGAAAATATTTACTCGTTCTTAAGCTTTCTGTCTAATTGGGACTCAGCATTTAAGAAGTTTACCATTCCTGTTAGTTTAAATTTATTTTAGAAAAGGATAGGAAGCCACCTGATGTTTAGGAGCATATTTTTAGTGCTTTGCAAAGTCTTAAATATGCAATCTGCAACCAAAAAATTAAGTACACACATCAAAACACAATTTTAAAAATCACATTCTCCCTCGCATAAAATGATTCAGACTAGAGACTCGAGCAGTTAATGATGGAAGCAGTGTTAACTGATAGATGAAAAAGCAGCAGCACAATGAAGGTGCTAATAAAAGATCACACAGGCTGCCCACACGTTGCTTTCTGCTTCTCCTGGCCACAGTTTGGTGTGCAGCCAGTTATCCCCACGGAGAGAAAGGAGCTTTGAGCAGCTCTCTGCATAGAGCCAGACACCCACACACAGCAGCACAGGCTCCTCTCAACACCAAGGAAAGTTTCATTCCATCACCACCATTTTCTGAGAAAAACCTACTCCTTAATCCAACTGGATATGCAGCAGAGGCACAGAAAGATATACATGGATTTTTACAAAAATGCAGCAACATTTCTGTATCAACCAGATCTTCAGCACCACCACCTTGAGCAGTGATAAGGATATTAGTTTTAATATCAGCAAACAAACACAGCAAAATCCACCAATGCTGCCTTGAAAGGTCAGATATTAATATATCTCTTCAGAAACTTGATATGGAAAAACTTAGAAAAAAGAATCCTGCATGTCAATGATAGAGATATGATCAGGACTTACTAGAAAAAAAAAGTTTAAAATTAATGCTTTTATACAGCATTCCTTTAGCCCTGGTCAAATCAATCTGATCCGTCAAATTACCATATTTAAAAATCAATTTATAAAGCGTGTCTATACTCCTACAGAGAAAAAGCAACCATCTGAGAAAGATGCATATTAAATCCCATAACAGCTGGGTGTACAAACAAGGCTAAAAATGAATAGTTGAGAAAAGCAGTCTAAAAATACAAATTAAAGCTCACATTAACTAAAAAAGACACTAAGGAATCTGCTTTCAAATGTTAATCAAATATATGTAAATAGCTGCAAATATGTACTGAGACAAATCTGAAAATCTTCTTTTAATAAAAATTGAGATTTACAGGTCTGAACTATATTGGCTAAAGCAATATTTTTTTTTAAATTATAATTTCAACTTTAACCATCACTTTTTTACTTCCATTCTTTTCAGATCTGAGGCATTACCTAAGAAAACTCTAGCCAGTTCTCACAGAGCTGGTTTTATTTGTGTCTTCTATTCCACCTCCCCAAAGGAGCTAATTTTGTCATTTTTGCTTTTTTATTTTATTTGCTATTAAAAGAATCAGAGCCTAATATTACAGGCACCATTTTGCATTTCAAAAATTTCTCATGGTGAGCCAGCTGAAAGCATCCCCAGGCACTGCAAGGCAGGCAGGCAGGCACAGGAGGGATTCAGGGAAGGAAATGAAGAGCTCTGCAAAAGGTAGGAGGTTCAGCCAGATGGGATGGGATGGGACAGGGCACAGGAGACTGCCCAAGTTTGGATTTCATGAGGTGACTGCAGAGGGAGCTGCTCCTCAGGGCTGGTGTTGGCTTTGTAAGAGGAGAGAAGGCTGCAGACACAACTACAATCTTTCTTCCCCATCCCTGTCCAAAGTGAGGAAGAAATTCCTTAAAAATATATGTGCTGGTGACACAATGACTTTCCTGCCATGGAAACAGTACATCTTTTCCCCAAGGGAAGCTGATCTCAGCTAGCACTGGACACACAGTTTTTAGGAGACATGCTCTCCCAGTAATTCTTTCCTGTGTACAAATTGTATTAGAACAACTTCCTGAACATCCATACAAGCTTCAAAGTATCAGAAAGGGGCAGACAGAGGAAATCAAGAGAAATGGAATACTGGCTAATCTAATAAGCCTTGTCATGGTGATAGAAGCTCTCAACAGAGCATGACAAGGTGGAAAATACCCACATTTCTGGGGCACTTATATTCTTCCTTCTTCAGCATCATTGCAGAAATTAAACACACACAATCCAACATCAAAAGCCATGATGCAAAGCTATCATTCAGGCTGGGACCATCTCAGAGTATTTCATTTAATTAACTGCTACATCTGGATCAATTCTCTTAGCACAACAGAGCAGTTTCTGCTGTTTCCTCTCAAGTGTGAAGAAAATGATTAATAAAAGGTAACCAGCTCCATCAACAAAAAAATTGCAATAAAAGATTAAAAAAAAACCCAAATCCAAGTCTAGAGTACCAAGCTCTCATAGCACTGGCTGTGCCAATTTACTTTCCAGAGAAGCAGTGCCTGCATGACTAAAAGCCAAGTTAACTTAGAGCTGACTGGTGATTTCACAGCTAGATCAGCAGCAGCCTCAACCAGCAGAATGAGCAGAAATGGTGCTGCTTGTGTAAAAGCTCCTCCAGTCCTAACGTGGCTGAGATGAAGAAGAAAAAAGCATTGCCATAGGAAAAGCTCCAAGCTGATTCTTGGTATCCAACTTGTACCTTGTGCATCCCATCACACCTTGTAACTTCCTGTGTCCTTTTCTGCCACTGTCCTAAACCCCCAACTCACCTGTGCTTCTTCCTTCTCACAATGATTGGCACCATCTGTCCTAATCCTGGCCCCCACACAACATGCTGATAATCTCATCCCCCATCCCTCATGCTCTATTCTTTTTAGCATTATACTCATCTGTACCTTCCACCCCCTCGTAAATGCTTGCTCAGGCCTAAAAAAAACCAACCAAAAACAAACAGTGATACCATCAATCTGTGAATAGAGCTTGCTGAAGCAAAGCATATTTTTGGTATGCTCATCCTGTGCTTCCTCTTTCATCTATCTTTGGTGAAAGAGCTTACCAGAACCCAACAAACTGTTTGAAGAAATCAGTAGAAATCCTTCTTTTTGGAGGAATGGCCCATTTTAACTCAGTATTTTATAATGACAGTCACGAATCCATACCAAATTTTTAAATTAAAAAAACCTCAACCCCAGTAACCCAAAACAAACCAGAAAACAAAACCCCAAAAATCTTGAGAAACACCATTTCTTAGGACCTTAGAGAGAGAACATAGGCAGGCAAAATTTTGCATAATATACTATTTTTTAATTAGGCACTTATTTTTTATTAGGTATTTTGATATATTTTATTTGGTATTTATTTTTATTAGGCACTAATTTTATTAGGTATTTATTTTTATTAGGCAGTTTGGTATATTTGGTAAGCCCTGGATTTATAACATATTTATCTTATGCTTCTGCTAGTCACCTGCAAAAGACAAGAACAATTTTCTTCCACCACTTGATGCATATTTTTGGCAGCTAAGGGTTTCTGTCACTTGCTCTAAGCACTGGAGATCAGCCATGGTTAGGGACAGGAAGTAAGGTGGGGCTGGCTTTTAATGGAATTAAACTCTTGGTTGCCTCTTATCTTGTCACAGTCACACGCTTGCAGCCAAACCAGCAGCCAGATTTGCAGCCAGACAGGCTTTTCTCCCCCACATCCAGAATTCAGAGGCCATGCTGAGAGGAGGAGTTAGCTGGTCCTTCTCTGCAGCCTCAGCCCAGCTTTCCTAAGAGCAGATTTAACTGAAACACTTTGCTAGTACAGGAACCCACGACTTAAGCAATGCCCTTGATTTCTCCTGATTGCTTCCTGTGACACATTATTGCTGTGCCTTTTGCATTTTTGTTAAATCTCATATTTGTTAGAGGGACAAATTCTTCTCAAATCTCATGGTATAGGGCAGCAGACAAAGCACTGTAATTCAAAGGACCCTTCTAAATACACACCAACCATGTAACTTCTGGCAACAGGTCTAAGTGACTTAGACAAACCCTTCTAGCCTGAAGTCATTGGGAGAGTGGAAAAGAGAACTTCTGTTATCCTTCTGTCCTTTTCCAGCTGCCTTTTCTCTGAAGCATTTGAAATACCCAGCTCAGCCATAGCTTCTTACTGTCAAGTGGACAAGGGCAAGAGCACAACCCTGACCTTCAGAGTGTGACAGTCCCCAGATGAAAAGTGCTGAAAGTTTCAAGGACCTCGTCCCCGGCACTCTGCAGTTGCCTGGCCTTACAGTAAGCAGCACTAGAGGGTTCGTGCTGCAGACAGGAAAATAGATCTGCATCACTTAGCAACCAAAAGGATAGACTTCACAGGAAAAGATTTTTTAAAAAAAAATTCTGGACTGATAAACTTCATGACTTAGGATCTTCCAGAGAAGGCATCCCAAGATTCACAACAGATTAGCCCCCTCCACACTTTACTGATCTTCATCTAAGAATTTGATTTTCAAGGCAGTGTGGACAGAAACAGTACTCTATTTCCTCAAGTAAAACACACACCAGACAATATTTTATAAGTAAGAAGTTATCTTTGTGACCCATTTGCAGTGGTATTGAGAATAAACTAATCACTGCATTATTTAAATACAGGTATTTTGAAGTCCCCGTAAGGGCTTTGCCATACTTAAATCCCCTTCTTAGAACAAAAGGCAAGTGTTTACTGCTAAAAATAAGTGCATTTATAGAGAATTCACTCAATAAAAATAAACCATTAAAATCTACTCATATTAAAATTATTTAGGGGAAAATTAAATATAAGTTGACTTTCTGTTCCAGTTGAAGAAAAAACAGGCCACACCAAACAAATTTTATTTCAGTCAAAATTTCTGCAGAGGACATTAATCACTATATTTGTTTGCTATACCTCTTCTCACCTATTCCCAAAATTCAAATGTAACTTCCATAGGCATTTTTGGTACCAGCTCCACAGAGAAAGCACTCAGTCCCTCTGCTACAGCTCTCTCAGCCTCCAGCACAGTTACACCACTGTTCTGAGACTTTACCCCAAGCTCCTCTCCAGTTCTAGTCCTGGGCCCAATTGCATACATTATTTTTACCACACATATATGGTCACTGTTGAGGCTTTTCTGACTGTTACCTGAATGGTCACATAGACTTGGTACACGGACTGCAGTTCTCCAGGCAGACAAGATAACAGCCTAAGTTATCTCACTCCTAAATTAAGACAGATTTTAACCCCAGGTATCCACAGATCTAACATTCCATCCTGCTGACAATATTAGATCATTTCACCAAAAGAACACTTTCTGGGGTTTTACATCCTCTCCCTTTCTTCCTCTTTTGCCATAAAAGCAACTCTGCTGAGGAGGGGAAGGCAAAGATTCCCTTTTTATTTCTGGCATAACCATCATATAACCTTGATTCACGGTGTGAGCAAGATCAAAGATGTCAACAGTATCACCAAATTCGGTGACAAGCTTACTGCAGAGCAACTATCACCAATATGACATAAAATGAAACTCAATTAAGACAGATTGACAATGAAATCCCTGAAGGGAGCAAACCAGCAGCAAGGAATGACGGTTGACATGAAAACACAGTGCATTGAGTCACTAACCCAGCCAAAGCCACTGCGTTCCTGAGAGGCCTCCTGGTCCTCAGCTAAGGACTTCCCAACTTAACACACTGCACTAAGACTTTTTCAATAGCTCTGTCATCAGAAACCAACCACCCACCACATCAAATGGTTTATATCACACTCCTTATATTCTTCTTTTCCTTTGACTCCATTCTCTTGAAAATCATGTTTTCTTTCCATTGAGAACGATTTCTCTGAGGTCTTTACATCCCTCCACATGCATGGCCACTGCATATTTGATCTGAATCTCCAGTTTCTGAACACACACCCCAGCAATGTCCAGTCCTCCTATTTAACTTGACCTAGCAGCACAGAGCAAGCTGCCATGCAGCTCCTTCCCTTGCTCACTGACCCATCACTGCACATTCCCAGGTTAGTGGAGCTCCTTTTCTATGGATCACTGATTCAGCCTTACACATTCCCAGCACTTGGTGCCCACTCTCTGACCCAATAAAATAACACCATCCCCTTTTTCCATCTCTGAACTCCTCAGTATTCTCCTCCTTGCAGGGATCTGCAGTACCAGAAATGCAATCACCTACTGCTCCCTGCTAAACAGCAACAACTAATTCAAACTATTTGAACTACAATTTTAATAATAACTGGTTTAGAATGAATCTTTCCATCCCATTCCCTCCCCTTCATCCCAGAAATAATCAGAGAACAGTAGGACATGCACAAGACACACCAGCAACAGATAAAGCCCGAATCTGGCAGCTTCCCTACAGCAGAGTACAGGTCAGTTAAAACAGCTTTCCCTCACACACACACACCATCCTCTCTGCAACAAACCTACCCATTTTTCCAGCAGTCCTATCCACCTGAGCAATAATTTCTACTTACTCTGATCTGAGTATCCCCAAAGCCTTGATGAATGAAAACCCCACAAACGGCAAATCTTCCCCCGAGAATCCTGCTGGGTTCAACTGGCGCGTAGAGGATAAAACCCGCGAATTCTTCTCTGGTTCATCAAAATTTGAGGTGTCATCATCAGACTTGAGAGTAGGAACGAAGGGGGGAGGAGCTGGTGGGAAAAAAGCAAGAAGAAAAGACAAAATTCAGCTACAGTTCACTCTGCAACAGTCCCACTCATTCAGTGCTTGCAATGGCACTGCAGCTCCTGCTTTTAATCTTGCTAACACAAGCAGACTGAGCTGCTGCTCTCAAAGCGTATTACAGCAACAAGAGATTAACCCCTGAGCTGCCAACATGGCTACCACTCTGCAGGCACAGCATCTCCCACACTGATCAAACTGGGATTTAGCTTGGGCATTAGAGATTCTGGAGTTTGGGGTTTTTTTCAGGTTAAGATGTTGGGTTTTTTAACACATAAATAATAAAATCAAAGCACCAGGCTAAGAAAATCGTTACTGTAATATAGCCAGAAGCCTGTCAATTCTGATTCAGCTTGAAAAGGAAAATGTCTCCAACCTGTCCAATTAGTGACACTACCTGAGAAAGAAACCTGATCCTGTGCTAGTCAGCTAAGGGATATATCTTACCCTTTAACAAGATTCTTCCCAGCATGGGTATCTAATCAACAGCAAACTGGTCTTTCTCCTGGAAGGTTATAATAAACTACAGCTACTAAAAGCTCACTGGTCTTTAGGAAAAGAAGATTGATTTTATTTCTCTAAAAGAGCTTGCTTAAGATCTGGAACTCTTGCCGGGACACCACTGCAGTCTGGCTCTGATACAATCAGCTCTGAAGAGAGGTATAAATAGCAGGAATTACAATGTATTTCTTACTATAATTTCTAAATTGGTACCACTTAACTTGCTAAGCAGTTGTTTAATTTCAGATGATTTTCTCGTGCTTGCTTCAGTTTAATTAACCTAAGGAACAAAAGGACAAGTTCTTCTTGGTGCTGTGCAGCACCCGAGCTACCTGCTGGCTTGGCTACGTGTGGGAAAGGAATGAATGCAGAAGCCCTGCTGTGCAATCCCTACCTCATTAAATCACATTTCCTAACATTTATTTATTTAATTTCATCACTCGGGTCCCCACTCACTGCAACTCTGAGATCAGCAAAGGGGAGACAGCTCCTCAGCCAGCAGCTAGAACAGCCCATTGTCACCAGCTGATGGAAGTGAAGTGTGCTAAAACCGTTACCATGGATCCAGTATGGATCTCCTGTAGCTGAAGGGCTGATGAGGATTGAAGGACTGGGAACAAACATTCCAACCCCTGCAGTGCAGGCTCCCTGCTCCCGAGTGCCCGCATGCCGGCGTTAACCCGACCTGCCTGCGGCGTGACAGACGCTGCTGCCCGTGAGTGGCAGGGGCACAGCGAGTCACGGCTGGAGGCGCTAGCTCCCTCTAGGCTGCCAAAGCCTTCCACTGCCTGCCTCTACCTCTCCATTCCCTCGCTGGAACTACCCACCAGAACAGCATTAATAGACAAAAAAAAAAAAAATAAAGAAAGAATCTGTCTCCGTCAACTGCCAAATCCCAACTACAGGCGCAGGCTTTGGTAGCAGCTCCCTGAAGAGCCATCCTGATGCTGCTCCCAAGCAGGGAAGTGAGAAGAAATTCCATGAAGCAGATGCTGCTCGTGTACAGCACTTCCAAGTACATTAGAATGAGATAAATGGGAAAAATACACAAATTAAATAGGTTCTGTAGTGAGCAGTTTCAGCCTACTGGAACTTACCAGCTCCAGAACATTTAAAATGTATGCCAGTATCACAAATTTATTAATTTCTTCTATTTAATTGGTTATAATAAAAGATATAACATAATGCTGATATTTATGCAACATAAACATAATTTTGAAATATAGATTGTTGATTGGGATATGTATTTCCTTTGAAAAAAAAAAATCACTTAATGTCAGGATAATGCCCAGCTACTCTTACATATATTCTTAATGATTATAAACAGAGAAGTAACAGAAAACTATTTGTAAGCATATCATATTTAATGCAAATACAAGCCCAAAGTTGTAGTTAATTCACAGCAGAGGAGAATCAGTTCAGGATTAGTATGTTTTAGTTTCAAGACCTTTGCTGAAAGAACTCTGCACTTTCTCTCACAGAAAGGGGTTTTTAACACTGTTTTTGAAGGCAGATACTGTCTATGAGGTAAAGTAATAGAGAAAACAGCAAACTTTTCACTTCATCTGCAAAAGTCTAGGATGTTTTTAAAGAGGTAGAAAAAACCACCTTAGCTGCCTTTTTATAAGGGTACAAGCACCCTGTTCTGTAGTCCCCAGAGCCTGACAGATAGCTTCATCTCTGAAAGAGAGATCTAAAGCCTTACTTCCCACCAGAAATTAGCAAAGAAGATCTTAAGAGTCACATCTTTAAGGCCTTGCAATTAAAAAGAAAGTTGTTCCTCTTACCAACAATAAGAATTGCTACTCAAACCACATGCATAAAAGAAAATATCATTTAACTATGCATGCACATAAAATGATGAAAAAGCACTCAGTGGGGTAACAATGGATGCACAAAGATAAAACTGAATGTGAGACAGAGCAAACCTTTGGGGCTGGTGGGAAACTAGTTTAAAGAGCACAATGTTTTGCACTACAGCTTCCTCTGATGTTTAATAAAATATGAGAACAAAGAAGAGAAATTGTGAATACTAGATTAAAAACTAATGAAAAAATCCTTTGCCCTCTATTATGCATTCACTAAAATCCATGACTAACAGTCCAAAATCTCTGCAACTCTGCAGCATAACTTTGTTACAATGTCTGTATCAAGAAATAGTAGCAACTAAAGAGAAAACTGGAAACAGTCATTTGACAAAAACACCTCTAGATGTTAAGTAGTTCTGAACTTGTCAACAGTGGCTGAAAAATAGAAGCAGAACTTCTTCAGAAGTTTCAGCATGTTGGAGAAAAATATCACTTCAGGGTAAGAGGGAATAACTTTAAAAAAAAGCAGCTAGATCCACTCTGTCTGATGTTGCTAATTATTTGGTAGATTCCTCATAGATTTTTATTCCTCAGACTAAGAAGTCCTTATTCTGTGGATATTTTGGAAAACAGATAAAACAGAGTAGTCTTGTAAAACCAAGCTAAAACAGGCAAACGATTTTGTTCTCAAGTGTGGGTCACACCATGGCATAATCGCTAGTTAAGTTATTATTTCTTGCTTAAAATCAGAAAACTGTCACACAACTATAGCATTTTCAGAACAAGATGAAGACTGGTGAATGCAAATACACTGATGTGCTTATCAGTTGCTTCTTTAAAGGGAAGGATCCTTCAGCAGAGGTCAAGATAAGCCTCTGAGAAATAAATGTGAGCACCATGCCATCACATCTGACAAGGTGACAAATTTGCACTTTCCTCAGGCTCACCCAAAAGGGAGGCAAAAGTATTACTCAAAAAGACAGTAACCCCAGTGCTTCTACTCACACAAACTGGTTTGGGTAGAAAGAGCTCCTTTTGTCTCCGACACGTTACAACGAACGTACATGTTCTGTTTACCATTTAAAGTATCTTGTAGAGAACTGCATGTTTTAAAAAAGCCAATTCCTTGCCTAGATACATCCCCACTTGTGGAAGGATGTAACCCTCTTCCATCTGTTCCAAAGAATGACTTTCAGAGGAAAAGGGGGTGTTGTAGGTTGGTAAGTTTAAGAGAAAAAAAGAAAAAATGAAAAAGAGAAAGGAAAAATCCAAAACCACCACACACACTCCAGTACTTTAATCAGTTTATCATTAAGATTATAAAGTGTCTCTTATGGAAAAAAGCCTTTTTTTTTTTAAACTCTGCCTCAGTGTGTGTATTTATGACTGGTACAAAGAACATTGCCTTAACCAGGTCTTTCCATCCTTTCAAAATATTTTCATGCAAATTCACAAAAGAGAGACTGCATTTCTCCTGGGACAGTGAAAGACTCAACTGAAATAGGAAACTTAAAGGCAATACAGAATGTTTCTTAAGGATAAAAATGTGTCTCTTCTTGATCTACAAGGTGATCTATAAATGCTTTCTGAGGAAAAGCATCCACACAGCCTTTTTAAATAGGTTAGGCATTCCTCTTCCTCAGGCTCTAACAGACCTATTTGAGAAAGTGTTATGAAAGAAAAATAGACAATCCCAGTGATGAAACTAAAGGAAATTTTTGCTAAGACCACTTATAAAAAAGGCACTGTGCTAGTTCTAACCTATCATTACAATATTATCTTAACACCTTTAGTGTTTTGTCAAGACAATGATCCAACACATACATTTCTATTAATAAAAGTGATTTCCAACCTGCAATGCAAGTGATCTCCACTTCAAGAAACAAGTCAACACATTTTTCTGAGGACAAGAATTTAAATGAAACACTACAATGTGTAACTGTTAACATCCTGAATGACAAGGTGGTGTTCATAAGGAGAAGTGTCTTGGACTTATGAATAATGAGATTTGGGTCCTGCCTCTTTAACAACAGAAAACAGTTTAAAAATCAGTCTTTAATACTTTCTCAAGTTCTTCTATTTGCATGAGACATTTACTCTTGTCTTTTCACATATACAGTTTCCATGTGCAAGTCCAAATATGCCATTCCTTTTTCAAGACCTCTTGGACTGTAGTTACAAAGCAATTCTTAAAATGAAAGGCTCTTTATGCTGTACACATATTGCTTAGGTAAGAATGAAAGTTTTCTGACCACCTCCCAGCTAAACTTCAACAAGTAGATTTTTGATTCCAGATTAAAAAGCTGATGCAATTTATGGATGTCAAGTAAGAAAAGACAACCAGCAAAATCCCCAAATTATACAGAATGCAGCCTTGTTGCTGATAACTCAAGTATGTAATTCCCCTATTCTCTACCTCTCATTTTAGATACTTTTTAGGTACTCAAATGGTTTTGTTATCAACTTTCCAGTGAAATACCTGATCATTTAGCTGAAACACAAAAAGAAATATATTTCAGGTAAATAAATTCCAAAATATTTTCAGAAAATTCTTCCGTAAATGAACACAAACTTTTGAAAGTTTTGGTTTATTTTATTTTTGGGAAGAAAGTGCAGTGGTATCTGTTCTCGGGTGGGGTTTTTTAAATAAGCTTTAGAAGTCATTAAATAGCAGAACAGAGACAGAGCAACAGAGAGCAGAATCTGTAAGTGTGTTTCAGTACAATACTCCAACAAAGGGGAAAAATCACCTGTTGAGACAAATTCAGATAAACCTGACCTTAGGTTTAATGCTTCCATTCTGTTTCTGTGACTTAAGAGCTGCTTCTACAGACACATTACTTGGACCCAAGGAAGTTGGGAGCTTTTTTTAGAGGCAATGATCTTTTGGAAAGGGGTTTACTAAAAAGTCAAGTGCTTCACAGGTTACCATAACAACAAAGTGTAACACTGAAAAGCCCCTTAATGACACATTCTTAACCAAAATCGGTGTATTAAGAATGGCTATCCTGGAGCTCTCAGCATGATAATTAAATACCTGTAAGGCAAAAGTATCAATTTTTTCCCTACCTTGCTCAGCCTGAAATAGAAATTACATCACTGCCCTTATAGACTATAGGAAAGTCTGACTATACTGACACAGAATTTGTCTAACAATTGTGGATCAGAGTCACTTCAGTTGGCAAAGGCTTTGGAGATCACCCAGTCCCAACACTCCATAACCTTAAAGTCTTTGACCAGATTAACTTGGTGTAGTGAGATTCTTTAATGTAAATCTCAATCCTATGACCTCTTCTATCACCCATCCTCTCAAGCTGCCATTTCTCCAGTTAAACATATCAGCAGAGGTCAAGATTAGAAAGAAGCCTTTAGCTTTTAGATAACCTGGGTCAGGTTTGACCTGGGCTTTGAACAGAATGACAGCAACACTGCTCAGAAAAACCAGCACAGGGAGACCCACTACTGAGAGCAAAACAATAGGTGATACATTGAATCTGCTGCTTGAAGCACAGAGACTGCTGTGTTTTGTGCTAGTTACAGTGGGGGTTTATCAAGTATGAGGCATAACAGCAAAATGAGGGGTCAAAACTGCATGAAACCTCACAGTAGGTAGGTGTGGATATTGCAGGGAATGATGCAATCCGCTGGCCAGCTGCAGACAGAAATGGGATTTTTTAAATCCCAAATGATTATTCCAACATTATAAGCACACCAGGGCTGCCTAGTGGCTTGTCCATCAGCATCACTGCTGTCACACGAATTGGTAAAATGCTCCATTAACTCCTGCAGCTGTGTGAACACTAGACAGGCAATTGCCAAGGAAACACCAGAACATATGCTCACATGTCATTCTTCTCTCTATATCTGAGGTAACATGATATAAATGCAACACAAAATTCAGGAACAGAAACTGGTGGCTCAGGCAGGGCTCTGGGGAGAGAAGGCAGAGAGCACTGGGAAATGTATGCTAAAGTGATGAAAAGGGCTCGAGGCTCAATGGCTCTCAAAGGGCAGAAACAATGGAATTTAACAGAACAGCAGCTCCACAAGTTCAAAATTAATGAATCGACAGAAAAGTGAGCAAACAGTCTGTGGAGCTGACAGCTGAAGTGCTGAGATAGTCATCAAAAGTAGAAGCACTGGCTTAGCAATTTATCACAGAAAATGGAGCAGAATCATTCCCTTACAGCATATTTGACAAAAAACATAAGGCAGACATGTTGCTCGCCCAGATAATCTTACAGTCCAAATAATTTTAAATACTCTCCAACACAATCAGATCCCCATACAGAGATCACCATTGAACTGTGAAGTATTTGCTTTTGCCATGGAGCTGGTGCCTCAGTACTTCCAAACACCAAATTCCATTGCTTGCATAGTATTATAAACAGTTTTCTGCATAGAGAATTATCTGGTTCACTGGTTTTATTCTATTCCTGGTTGAATGAACAGATTTGTGACCAAAAAAAAGTAGTAATACATTATCCCCACTGACTTTGACAAAAAGCTCCAATGGTCCTATGGCCAAAGACATTTCATCACCTACTGGAACTACAAAAAATAAACCAATCTAAAGTAAAGTTGGTTCACAAGTAACAAAAGAAAAAGCTGAAGATACAACCAGAAGAAAACATGAAGCCAAAATAAAGCAAACTGAGGTGGGAAAGGCCTGAGAAAATATACTGATGCCTTTTAAGCTAAAGAAGGACATGGAAAGGACCATTTTGATTTTCCAGTCTAGTGCCTGCAGTAATATGGCAATTACATCAGAAATTCATGTGGAGTTTTATTAAACATCCTCTTACCTTTACCTGAGATGTTAACATAGCCTTTGCAAAAACCAAAACGAGCTGTTTTGTTAAAAACACCTGCTCCAGGAAGAAGTCCTGTTTCATTATGAATAATTCAGATCAAACACACTTAAATACTCATTGTACAAATATTGCCAGTACCAAAAAACCCAGAAATTGTTTATAAATATAATTTTATTCTACTTACAATTACGGATATTGTTCCAGTCAATTTTAGAAAAAAATGGATGGCAGCAGAGATCCTCATAACCCAGCCTTTCCTTCTGCCCACAGAGCAGGCTCTGGATCAGGTCAAGAAAGTCATTGCTAACTTTCACATCCTCTGGGAACTTCAGAAATCTCTGCATTAGAAAGAAATGGATTTCTGCTCAGTAGGAAAACAGGCTCAGAACAGGAAGATTAAGTTTCATTATTCTGAGATATGTCAGGTACAAAGGATGAATATTTATAGCACACAAATAAAAGCTATGGTGCATTTTATCCAAGTAGGCTTTTTTATGCATTTACTGCAGTAAAGATAAGAAACACAGGAACAACCATTCCCACCCAGGCAAATGGTATCAGGTCAGCATCTTACGGCCAATGGCACACTCAAATGGAAGAGTAAAACAAGACACTTCCCCAGAAAGTTCTCACAAACTTCCAAAGGGTGGGTCATAGGATTTTTTGAATCAGGGATGATGACACCTGTTAGAAAAGATAACTTGATACCTATAATACCTATATAAATACAACACAGTGCACATATTCCAAATATTTTATGAACATGACCAAGTAAGAGACATCCATAAACTTTTATGTAAAGCAGAGAAAAACAGCCTTTAGTTGCAGCCTTTTTACTTGAGAACAGGGAAGGAGTTCTCTCTACCTGGAAGTTCATGATGTTATTGAAAGTTTTTGCTGATGTGCCTTCAGTGAAGGGAGACCTTCCATAGATCATTTCATAGGCAATGACTCCCAGGGACCACCAGTCACACTCAGGGCCGTAGGAGGCTTTGCCATCCCCTCCCAAACCTGTCAGCATCTCTGGTGCCATGTAGTCAGGTGTGCCCACAGGGAGCCTGGCATTTACCTGGGAGCAAAGATAAACCAAGTGAAATTACAGCACTTTCTGTCCAATGGTAACAAAACAAAGGTTTTATTTTTCCCCCCACCCTTTTTTTTTCTTTTTTTAATAAGACATAATTTTCAGCCCTCCACGTGAATTTTAAGAAAGTAATTTTAAGCAAAGCTGTTTAGCAAATAAGCACCGGGTTACAGAAACTGCTGATAAACAAACAAAGCGAGAGATTTTATATAAAGAGTAAAATTATCAGAGCTAATTGTTACTATAAAGTACAAACTGATAAAGTAGAAAAGTAGTATCCCAAAAAGCACAAAAATACTAAACTCATGTTTGTTTTAAACAGCAAACATCTGCTTCAACTAGTATTAAAGGGACATAGGTGAAATTTCAAAAACGGTCAAGTTCAGACATAAATATTTCTTGCCCTCATTACATTCTCTGTCACCTTTACCTTTTTACCTAGTGTTCATGATCAGCAAAGTACTAATATTTGAATTTCTGGACTGCTTAGAAAAGGTAATTCAGGAATCAATGCTGCAATCGTTTTTTGTACTGAGTAGCATAAAGAATGAAACAAAACAGCAGGCAGGCTAACACAAAAACCTATAAGTGACTGAAGAGATAGTGTGAAGAAAAAATTTAAAAGGAAAATGCAAAGCAGAGAAGCATTGAAAATGTAAGAGCAGGGAAAACAGGATATTAAGAATCACATTACAAAGAAAATGTTATGGAAAAATAAAAACTGTAAAACAAGACAGAAATATGGTACAGAACTTCATGTTCTCACTTAGATACATTTAAATTTTAAAATTTTCACTGGAAGTTGTATGCAGTTACCAAAACTTACAAGCAACTTATAAAAAACCCCACTGATTTAGATTTGATGCAGTACTTTCTGGTGAGTGAAGCCCAGAATACTTAAATGTGACTCATTTTGATCAAGAGCTCCCCAGTCTTCAAAGTTATGTCAGCTTAGTTACAACAGGCACAATTTTCATTCCAACTATAAATCCATGTCCCCTTTAAACACAGAATTGAACAGCTGTAAGAAACTGTAGAAGTATGATTTTGTATCACAGTGCAGCACCATGAGAAAGCAAACTTACCTTTACCTTTCTACTGTATATTAATATTTAATTATATTAATATTTTAATAAGCAAATATGTATCTGCTGAGGGCTGCAAAAGATACTTGAGCTCCTGCTTGAAAAGCCATTCACAAATGGAAAAACACAATTGTGAATAGATTCCATAGTGGACAAGAAAGACAGAAGAGAGTAGAGCAAGGTATAATCAAAGAATAGATACCAAGTTAGCTTTCCCTTTTCAACTGGACTATCCCAACAAGCCAGAGACAAAGTTTAAATCCACATTATTACCGTTTTGTTCACTGTCATTTTGGCAGCTGACCCAAAGTCCACCAGTTTAATGTGCCCTGTTCGGTCAATCAGAACATTCTCTGGTTTGATATCCCTGTAAGCCAGAAGAAAGCAATCAGAACCTTTCCAGACCATTCCCTACTGTCACATCCAGATAACAGGATATCCCTATTCACCTATACTCAACCACAGGCATAAAGCCTTTCAAGTGGGAGTCTTTTTCCAAAAATTGCCCTGTTTTCAAGCAAATATGGAAGTATTACAGCTCCCCTTATTTCATGGAAGGTTAATAATTATTGATAGGAGATGAAAAGAGAAGGTGATTTTGCACCTTGACCACATTGTAACTGAGTTACAGTAAAGTATTTTGTAGTTTTCTTCCCAAACTCCCTCACAACTTATTCTGCACATCTTCCAAATTCAGCCAGTGACCTTGCACTAGAAAGCCACAGCCCATGCTCTAAGTGCAGCCACTGCAAATTCTTGGAACATCCTAACAATATACTTCCTAATAATATACTTCCTAACATTTCCACACCTTCAGAATGGAATAATTTTTTTAAATACCAGTATGATTTGAAAATGTACACAGTAACAGTCTCCAAGCCCTGAGAGAAAACTCTGTGATATTTAACTACCCCAACATCCTATACTGCCCTGTTCACCAATCAGCACACAACCATTTTTAACAATTACATTAATTTCCCATAGTATTTGGTGCCAAAAGCAGCAATCCATGGAAAATATTTAAATTTTTTATAGTGCAACATTAAGGTTTCTTTTTACTGAGCCTCCAGAAAAATATATGTAACAATCCTTTCTTGATATTGGTCTGAACTTTACATCAAAGTTAATGCCCTGAGCTACAATTATAGTTGGGAGTCTGATTAATTTTCTAATTTTGTCCTCTGACACAGCATGTGAAATACTGAAAGAGGACAGAATAAAGAAGCTCCCAAAGGAACCTTTACGTACCGGTGGACATAACCCATCTGATGGACACTGTGAATGGCCAAAACCAACTCTGCAAGGTAAAACTGCACCATATTCTCATCCAGCTGGTCCTCATATCTGTTTAAGAGTGACAGCAAGTCCCCTCCAGGCTGATATTCCATAACCTACATACAATTTTAAAGGAACAGATATACAAGATATTCCATTCAACTCCCCAGTATGGCATTGGGCATATATCAAACAGTGCTGTGTAGTGCAGGAAAATTTACAGAAAACAAGCACATTTCAACCACCACATTATTCTTTAATAAACCAACAACAATGGTGTTCAATAGAGGAGAAAATCAAAGACTAGGCATTACCAAGTAGAGATTTTTCTTGTCTTGAAATGCATACTGTAATTGTGGAATCCATGGACTGGTGCTCTGAGCTAATATGCTGCGTTCTTCCTCAAAAAATGACACCTACCAAAAAAGTGTTCAGTTACATCATGATGAGAGGGAGTGAGAATACATTAGAATCCCCTAGTTTTAGAAAAACTTGGCACACATCACAAAAAAATTACACAGAAATTATTAAGTGCTGTTTCCTGAGCAAGTGCCATGTAAGGGTAGTGCCATACTTTGCTTTCTTGTCAATCTGTGCCCCAGAAAGGGTAATTTTAGTTGGGCTCCATTTCTCCTAGCCACAAACAATGCTGAGGGATATCAGGAGCAACCTTACTGCACTATGTATTGGGAACAACTGATACAGACATTGTACAAATTCATGAGGTCTCTCATGGAGTGTCTCTGTCCTATTTGTCATCTCATGTCAGCAAAGATTAACTTCTGTTTCTCACCAAACTATAAGAACAACCTCCATTATCCCTTTTTTAAGTTTCCAAGTAACACATTTCTCAAGCTAGCGAGAGGCTCTCCATAAAAATCCAGTCACCACAGTTTGCCTTCACACCCACTCTTGACATTCTACTTCGCTCTTTAAAATAAAAAAAAAAACCCTTAATGAATAGATTGTCTGAAAATTCAAACCATCATCAACAAGATCAATACTGATTCAGTGTTTTCGTCATCTGTTTTTCTTTTCTTATAATTGGATGGGAAGCTTTTTACAACAAGGGCCACGTTTTGGTACCTGAGGATGGCACCTCACCCAACAGACCCATAGACTGTGACAATGACTTTTAAACATAGCAAAACTACACACAAATTTATTGCTTCACTCAAATGTAGGATGAACCTTCTCAAGATATATTTTTAACTCAGTTCTAATAATAGTGACAAAGGAAGTGTTCAACAAATTGCAATTTATCCTCCTAGTTTCATAACAGAAAAATATACATACGTGCTCCTGTGCCAGCAAGGACTCCTTGCTCATCACCTTCATAGCATAGACATCACCAGTGACTTTCTCTCTCACTACTTTGACATCTGCAAAGTGACCACAGCCAACCACACTCTTTACTTCAAAGTCCTTCACACTGGGTTGCAGTTCCTTTAGTTCAGCGATAGCCTCTGCATCTATAAAAATAAAATACTTATTTTTACATTTGGCAATTGGCATTTTATAAAAAAGAGACAGCATCAAAACTGGGGAATAAAATTTTAAAAAGCTCCAGCAAACCAAAACCAAAAAAATCCCAACGTTCAGTTCCAGATTCTCAAGAAATGTTAAATCTTTCCAGAATATGCTTCTTAAAAATAACAGCATGCATCAGAACTAGAAAAAGACTGTATCAATGCAGAGTTAAGTCTGAAATATGGTACATACAAAAGGATCAGGAAATGCTAAGACAGTTCCCATAGCAACCATAATTCTGTCCCATTCATAACATCAGAGGCTGAGAACCTCTTTGGTTCCTAATTTCTTTCCAGCCATCCTTTATCAATACAAAGTATATTCTCTACACATGAGGGCTTTACCCAGTGAGTTCCAGTCCAGGGGCAGGGTTTGCTCCTCTGCCTGAGGGAGGCACCAGTCCATTGTCTAACAACCAACCACAGGCATTTATTGCAGATATTCAGCTCAAGTTTTCCACTGACTAGTTCCAGCCAGCATGCACTGTGATAATCAGTCACTCACGGGAGATTGTTCTAAAAATTCTTCAAACTAGCAGAAAATTTCTGTCTGCTAATAATACCTACAAACCATTGGGTGGAACTGTAACAGGGGCACAACGCATTACTGGAAATCAAGTGCCTTTCTGCTACACCTTAATGGAAAAATTGATGTAAATTTTCTTTGCTCTTCCCCAAAAGGAATCTGAGCACATTATCAATAAAATATTTACTCCTTTAGGACCTGCATTTCTGAAGCACAGAAATACTCTTTACAAGTTACATGTGCAAAACTCGTGTAACACATAGAATCCAAAAGGTGAAAGAGATAGGGATTACCAAGTTCTCTCTCAAATCTTTTTTTCTCAGTCACTATCCTGCTCTCAACTTCTGACATCCTTCTGTGGTGCACACTCAGAGCTTTGCTGTAGCCAGTACTCACTTTCCAAGAAAGTGCCTCTTGAAATATAAATACAGTACAGACTAAGGAGGCATATTTGAGTCACAGCACTTCAAAAGCCACTTGCATTTGATCTTCTTGGACCTGAACAAATCCTTACCAAGATTGCCACGATCCCCTTTGCAGCGTTGAGTCTGCCAACAAAAAATCGGGTGCTCAAAGTCCTGGGTTACAATCAAGGCAACTAAAGCATTACTCTAACATCCAGATTCTTCAGAACTGTTTTATAAAGTGACACCTGAAAATTAGTCTAAACAAACTTACACTTCTTGACAAAGTTGCCAACATGTTTAATTTTCATTAAAGCAGGGTTTCTGCATTCTTCAAAAAGAACAAATAATGAATCAAGGATGCCTTCCCGGGAGAGAGGAGACATCTGCTGTTGAGTCACAAAGAGTGGCTTCCCCTGGAAAAAAAAAGCAGCAACAGCAGATGGAGTCTCAGACAACAATGAAAAGCCTCAAATCAATAACAGATGTATAGAGCAGATAATATATATCCATTTTAAAATCACTACTTCAGAAATTAGGCAAATGATACAGAAGTGTGAGGTAAAAACATCAACTCACTATGTCTATCTGTAATAGCTGTTACAGGTATTTTTCTTTTAGACAAAGCAATCCTTTAAAGTTTCAAGCAACTAAACTAGCAGTCTCGAGAAAGCTGTGATTCAAATTTTAACAATCGATATCCTCCTGATGGTTCTGATCTGACTGGCCTTCTCCTTGGCACTGCATCATGAAGGTCTTTTCATGGTACAAACAATTTAAGAAATCAGCATCAACAGTAGCTCTGGAAGGAAAAGCTGTTGGACCTCAGATGAAAAAGCAGCCCCTTAGGTAAATTCATCTTGGGACAAACCCACAGCTCCTTCACTCATGAAAAAACTGAAGATTACAGGGCACAAAAAACAATATTACATCTTTATGTGGAAAAATCTATCAGGCTAAAACATCAACAGATGTGCAAAACATAAGACCAGTTACTATCCACCGAATTTTGTGCAAACCAGGTACACTTTGAACACCACCTAGTTATCCCTTTCTTTTACCCCAAAGAATGACACAGGCATGGTTTCAGCATCGAAACAAGCAAAGCTGTGTTTTGAGATACTGGGGATGGACGAGGACAAAACCGAGATCAGCTGCTCCCAGGCCAGAAGTCCTTCACCTGAAAGAGCAGGTTCAGCCGAGACACTCGGCTGGTGATGGGCTCCATTGGTCCTGCCTCGACCGGATTTCGGGCTCCACATTTAAACTTCAACATCTTTACAGCTTATCTCATGGAAACGATCACCTGAAAAACGGGACAGGGACATTCAGGAAGGACTTGACTGGCTGACTCTAAGCAAAAAATATGGATGAGAAGAGATGCAATTTAACTAACATCTACTTTTCCTCGGGGACAAAATTTATAAGTTTAAATGCGCCTGGAGCACCCCAGCAATTAAAGTGGGGAGAAGCACAGAAGCAATTATGTTGAAGAAGACCCTCTGAGACCATCCTGTGAGCGAACCCCACCGTGCCACCTTTCCTTAAACGCCTCCAGGGTCGGTGATCCCACCACCTCGCTGGGAAGGCACGGAGCCCCCCAGACTCCGGAGATTACAGCGGACGAACCCGGGCTCCCCTCAGCGCTGCCCCATCCCAAGCCCCGTTCCCCTCTCAGAGCAGCCCCATCCCAAGCCCCGTTCCCCTCTCAGCGCAGCCCCATACCAACCCCCGCGCCCCGCTCAGCGCTGCCCCNATTACAGCGGACGAACCCGGGCTCCCCTCAGCGCTGCCCCATCCCAAGCCCCGTTCCCCTCTCAGAGCAGCCCCATCCCAAGCCCCGTTCCCCTCTCAGCGCAGCCCCATACCAAGCCCCGGGTCCCGCTCAGCGCTGCCCCATCCCAAGCCCTGGGTCTCTCTCAGCGCTCCCCCATCCCAAGCCCCGTTTCCCTCTCAGCGCTGCCCCATCCCAAGCCCTGAGTCCCTCTCAGCGCTGCCCCATTCCAAGCCCCGTTCCCCCCTCAGGTCCCTCAGAGCCGTCCCCAGGTCACCCCGTTCCCGAGCCCCGCCGGGTCCCCTCAATCCCCGCGCGCGCCCCGCTTTTACCGCCGCCAGCGTTTGAACGGCGCGGTGGGCGTGGGGCTCCTGACGCCACTTCTGGTATCGCGGCACGGGCCAATCTCAGGCCGGCGGGGCCGGAAGCCCTGCCCGGGTGTGGCGGCGGCCCCGTGAGGGCGGGAGCGGCCGCGGACTCTGAGGGGACCCTGAGGGGACCCCGGTGCCGCGGGCGTTCTCCAGCTCCGGAGGGAGCACAGGAGGGCCTTCGGATGCCGCTGGTGCTGCTCTGCCCTCACGGGTTTGCTCGCGCTTATCTTGTATTTCACGTCTGTTTGTTTGTTTGTTTGTTTTCCTGTGCCAAATCTTAAAAGGGAAAAATGACTCATTCCCAGTAGTTCTGAGTGGAGCTGGCTCAACCCTACGCTAGACGTCATAGTTGGCAGCAGCTGCTGCCAGGTAGGGCAGCCAGAGGGGAAATGGAAAGGTTTTCAGAAGCTTTAAATTTCCTTCTGTAAAATGCTTGCCTGACCTTTACGACCCTTTCTGTACGGCCGTTTTATTCAGATACAGGCTAATTAACTTTCAAGTGAAGCACTGGTGAAGGGCTTCCAGCTCGGCAGCCCTGTGTCAGTGATGCATCATCAGAACGATCAGTGGGATGCAGGATGACCTTGTGTGAGGAGGGATCCGATGGATCCGTGTGGAGATGGCCGTGGAGGACATCGGCAGGGAGCACTGCTGTGCCCTGCACACATCACAGGGGTGCAAAACACAGCCCCTTGTTAGACAGTGTCTGGGCAAGATTTAATCTAGTAACAGAAATTTCAGTGGCATGGCCCTTAAAAGTAAACATGTCGCTGTGAGTGGTATAAAATAAGATAGTTTGCTCTCTTACATTCATTTTAATGATGCTAATAGTGGTTTGGCATCTTGCTGATCAAGTAGTGCACTGATGGATTTATTACAGTTGACTTCATACAAATTATTTTACATATTTGTGCTTTCTTTCACCTCCCCCAGTCCACCCTTGGAACACTGACATATTTGTGGTATATTTCTCATCTCAAACTCACATAGCTGGGTTCATTTCAAGTTACAAAGCCTGAAAGAGTTTTTAAAATCTAATTTATTGTCCACTACCTGCACTGCCAATTTGGTTTTGGACTCCACTCAGGACACTGTGACTGGCTGTGTCTCATCCACATCCGCATTTCCCAGGGAGATCAGCTTTTAAAAAGAAATGCAGTAAAGAGCTTCCTGTGCATGAGCTGGGCAATTGCCATGGTAGTGCATTTTAGTAAAATGCCACATCCTGCCCTGATATTGGAGCCCTACCATGTCTAAAGGTGCTCTACCCTAGATTTTGAACAAGTCTGCCATCCAAACTAAGAGAACTCCGGGCTCCTCTGTCTTTCCCTTTCTCCAGCCTGTCTCCTCAGCAAATATCATTAACACCCTCTGTTTTAACTGCAAGAATTACTGTTAAATATCCACACTGTTTTAATTCCACTGGGGATATCACCATATCTGCACATCAGTTTGGATTCAGAAAATGGGGGCAGCACAAGACCTGGGTTTTCCTTCTGAACAGCTCAGTTCTGTATTGTGTTCAAATCCCAAGGTGTGGCTGATTCTCCTTCCCTCTTGTCTGCAGGTGCTGTGGAATAGCTGATCCCCACACTGGGAGAGGAGATGGCTCATTAAGGGTCTCATCTCATGTACATTAATGCTCCTCTTCAGAACATGAACACCTCTTCTGGTGTCCCACACAATATCCCAAATCCAACCAGCCAGGTGAGCTGCTTGGCTGGACCACGGGTCTCTCTCAGCTGCCCAACAGGTTCAGCAATAGCATCAGTTTACTGATTTACAGTAAATTAATTTATTATTAATTTTTCCAAATAAAGATTTTTTTTTTGAGTGTTTGCAAGCAAAGAAGCTGGCTCTTAAAAGCCTTTGGGACAGATACAGTTTTCCTCATCATTTAGGTGAAGACTCAAGTTAGATTAGTTCCCTTTAAGAAGGCCTTTAAATGCATGTTTTGCTAGAAGCAGCCATGTGATACAAGATCACGTACTGTTTTTTCCTTCTTTGTTGCTCTGTAACAGACTTAGGTAAACAGGAATGTCTTGCAGCAAAATAAAATAGTAGCATAAAAATGCAGTTGCACTAGAACTGTTATCAAATGGTAAGAAAACAACTGAAGTGGCAGATGAGAGGAGAGAGAGAAAACCTGTGCAGTTTCAGTGCTAACACCCCAGTACCCATTTCTGATGTCTCAGGGAAAAAAATAAATACATACCTGTTCAGAAGAACACATATTTTCTTTTGCTTTAAATTGATGATCTGAAGTCTTCAGACAAAGTGATGATACCTTCCTACCTTTGATATTTTTATCAAGGGGAGTCATAGTGCACCAGTCCTTTGTAACAGCCAAATTATGTATCACTCCTTGAACTTGACAGCTGCTCCTGGATACAACCTCACTTAACTGGAAGGAGCAGCAGCAGACTTGCAACTGTACAAAGCAAGGGATTATTCCTACTATTAAATTAATAGGTTGTTCAAAAGTGCAACAGAATAAATAGCACTGTGATTTTCCCCGAGCAGGTCCCAATATGGTGCTCAACATGTTTTGACATCTCACCATGCATTGATTTGGTTACCATCTGTTTGACATTATTTTATTATAAGAGTAGGGGTTTCCCTTTGTTTCCTTGGCCCAAATTCTCCTCCCTCATGCTGTTGCATTGTGCTCCAAGGTGACTGTTCCCAGGATTGCTTGTCACAGTAACACCCTTCAGGCTTGCCTGAGGTCTAAGATACCCTGTAAATGTAGGAGTAAACGACCAGGCAGGCAGGTACACCAGCTTTTTGCCAAGAGCCTGGTGCTCAGATCCTCATCCTAAGTAACCTCACCATATTTTAATGGGCAGAGAGCTGCCAAGTCTCCCCCAACACCATCTGGCTGGGAACTTCTGTATTTACAGCAGCATTACTCGGAAATCTCTTCATTTGTGGAGCACTGACACACTCGTGGCTGTGCCCAAGGTGCTAATGAATTTATATATGCTTAGAAAGCAATAAACAGGGCTTGTGCTGTCACAATCCTAAGAGCTAAGCATGACCAAAAACCTGGGGTTTTGTCCTACCTTGCAAATCTTTCCAGCTCTGTTCTTTCCAAATTGTGATGCTGCACATGCAGATGGGTCTGCAGCCAAGGCTTCCAGGGGATGTGGATGCCAGAAATAAATCATGCTCTTCAACAAAGCCTTTACCATAGCTCATCTATATGTCAATCTATAATTCTATATGAAAACAAAAAATGAATTTGCCTTTATCAGCTGTATCCCTTCTTCTAACTCACCAATATTTAAAAGAGGTTGTAATAAACCAAGCTTTTTCTTCAGCCCTAATCCTGATCACACCTGGGTTACCACTTCCTGTTTCAAAATAAAGGGTTTACCTTGGCTGACTCCAATACTGTCATAAACCCTTGCTAAGTGTAGCTCTCCCCACTGCTTAATGGGACCTAAATAATCCTTAGATTCCTGACTCATTTTGTTCCCCTTTCTTTTCCCAAACTATCACAAAGTATCCAACCTGACATAATAGTCATGCACACTACAGGGGATAGGAATATTTGCAAAACACAGATTTGGGAAGAAGAGTTATGGAAGAGGGAAGTAAATTCCTTATCAAAGATATGAAGGCAAAGAGAAATAATCACCAGGAAAACAATTACTTTGTCTTTCCTTCTGCAGTATTTTTAATTTCCTCCTGAGAATTTTTGGAAAAAGACCACTCAGCTGTCATCCTCCTGGGATAAGCAAAAAGGAAATGAAATTTCAAAAGACCTGAAAGGCTGTTTGGTGTTTCTTCCATAGACTTTCACTAGAAGGTAGGCACAGAGATAATATTCTTCAAGGTTATTTTGACAAAAATATTAAAGGCCTTTTTTGTTTGTATTAGTAATACGCTAATAATTGTATTATACAAGTGCTAACGTTCACTGGGTTTTTTTATGTATTGCTTCTATTTTCTTTATATTTACAGAAGTAAAATCCATTAAAACAGTTTTTAAAACTCAGGGCCTTCCAATTAGATACATAGTTGTCATCTTCTTTTGATTTATTCATAAAAATGCAAACAGACATATGTGATGATGCTCTTCAGACCAAATCCCAGTTCTGAGGGCTCCTCATTCCAGCACACACTGCTCAGTTGTGACCACACTCTCCTAACACACAGCCATATGTTGAATTTCCCTGTAAGCCAAAACATAATCATGATAAATTTCTGGTGTGACCAAAATGAAACAGTAACAGAATTGGGTCACTAAGAATCTTTCTTTATGTGCAAACTGAGCATTTAACCTCATGAAAGTGAAGTGCTTTTTTTAATCCTAATTGTCTTCTACTTTTTTTTTTTTTTTAATATATTTAGCCTAAAAGAAATCCCTCATTACTTTCCACATAAATAATTTATTAACTTGTAGATGCAGTGAAAAGCAAATGATATTTTACATATCTCAGCTTCAGGCTTCCTTTGTGCTATCAGAGGAACACCCCTGATTCCACAAAAATTATTTTATAGAAAGCAATTTATTAAACCTCACGATCTGTCAAGAGATATGAATATTGATGTGTTCACATTAACATCTGCTGGAGCTGCTGAAAACTACATTTGTCATGACTTAATGGGAATTACATGTTACACAGCAACAGGTGACAGGAGCTTAATTAAAGCAAAACTGATAAAGTATCTGAGCCTTTATAAAAAATGTTTTGTTTTAAATGTCCTAAAGAACCACTTGCATGTTTTCATTGATGAGGAAGGGAAGGCAACTCTGGCTTACATGATAAAACTTAGAACAGGACAGGTGCTGCTTATCAGATGGCAACTGCATCTAACATAACACTCAATTACTCTGGAATTTAGATAGAAGAATCATGTAAAAAATGGCCATTTCCAGTTATATTTTACTTAGATTCCAAAAGAAAAAAAGAACAGCAATACCTTTGTGGTGAAGAGACAGAATTCTTTTGAGAACACAGTTAAAACTTACTATTAAAATTTAATCATATGTTGGTCCTAGGGTGAATGAATTCTAGATGTTCACAGCAGGACTCTTGTCTTTGCCTTAAATCAACAAATCCACAGAAAAGACATCCTTTCCTCAACTACAGCAATAATTTGCTTGTTTGTGGGATTGGGTATCAGTGCCCAGATATTTTGTTACAAAAACAAATACCATCAGACTGAAGTATCAAAATTAAGTATGAAAATAGATTAAACAAAATATGTCTGTTAAAATGATGCCAGCTTTTTAAAAGAAAACAAACCCAAACTAACTCTGATGATTTAAGATACAGAGGTGGACTTGGATTTTTTGTGTAATTGAACTTGAAATAAACTCTGTCTTTTTCATTTGAAGATTTATTCCAAAACTTCCAGTAACCAATAACCTGTGCTCTGCAGCCCTATAGCATGGTGGGCAGTGTGAATAGGGTAAAAAAGAACAATAGTAGCACTTTGTGCAGAGAATAAATAAAAGCAGCAGATGAGGCAATGACAGTTTTAATGTCAAAGGACTCTTCCAGGTGAGACTAAAAGAAGTCTAGATGTGATTGCTGGCCTATTTTTTAATCTGGAATCACGATTTTGGTACCTTATAGATTTTAGATGTTCTTGCTCTGAGTGGGTGTGTTCATTCCTGTCCCGAAGAGCTCGGCAATGACAGCCTACATGTTACTTTATTTAATTCTTCTAGAATTAGTTCTATAATGTTTGCTTGGAGGCCAGGAGATATTTTACAGTGACTATTGTGGGATTCTCATTTTTAAACAGCTTTTCCATGTTAAGAATTGTGATGAATACGTGATTAAGAAATAACACTGACAAACAGTGAAGTAATTTAAGGTTCATAAAGGAAGTGAATGACAATTTCTGGATGCTTTGGAGGTCACTGCATGGTGAAATTGCTTTTTTTGGAGTGCTCTTCACCATTTCTCATGGTGTTTGGCCTGGCTCACATTGTTTTCTCACACTTTTAAATTTCCTTTACTACCTGGAAAGAAAAGGCTCCAAACCCAGTATATTCTTCCTCCAAAAAAAAAAAAATTTGGGAAGGTGGGAAGTTGTTGCAATGGTGCAATGCTCATGGTCTGCCAAGGAATTGCATTTTGCCATTTTTAGCCAAAGGCTGGATACAAAAATACAAATCTTGAAAGAGGAATGGAAACTCCATGTGAAAGAGTTTCTGTGGAATAAACATTTCCTGAATAAAAAATGGCTTTAGGCTTCTTCTTTTTTCCCCTGTGTTTTTAAAGTACTGCAGGTCGACTTCTGTTTTGAAAATAACTTTATAATGAAAGGTGGGTTTATGCTACTATTTCAAATTCCTCTATAATTGAATCAGTTATCGAAGTACTAAGGTAGAATATTTCCTTCTTTCTATTCCTCTCACCACTTAGCCCTCCAGTTTTCCTGAGAGCAATGGATCTTGTGCATTGCTTCTCTGAAATTTGAAATGGATCAGATGCAGCATTAATGAGTTCTGCCAGTGGATGAGAACAATTAGTAGCAATTAGTCCCTTGGAAAAGAGGGGAAGGTACAGGCTTGGCACACCTCACATCTGAAAGCTTTTAAGCATGAAGCAGAAAGTAGTTAGCTTTTCATAGCAAAGAGCTATCAAAAAAAGCCTAATAGCCAACCTCAAAATGACAGAAAATAACAATAACTAAAATAAATAAATAAATTTTTTAAATCTACCATAAGTAATTGTTATTTGTTAACAACCAGCTACCACTTAAAATCCTCCAGAAGACAGGATTTAAATCAGTGGAGGACTCTGGGTTCTGCATCAACCTATTCCTCCATTAACAGATACTACAAAATAAAGATTATTTAGAATACAAGATGATGGAATAAAAGAGATTTCCACACAGGCTGCATAGTTTGCTGCACCTCTTTCCTCTCTACATTCCCCTGGCTTTCACTCTGATGCCTTTCAGTACCCCAGCCTCAAAAGATAATCTGTCATCTAGTTCCTGTGAATAAGAACTGCTACGTCTCCCTTGAAAATGGTTCTTTAAATCCTACTTGTTTTCTGGAATTCAGCTCCAAACTGAGCCAGAGGCACAGCCAGGAAATGCTGGCAGTGGTGTTCAACAGCTGTGTAGAGTCTGCAAAAGTCTTCCCCCCTTATTTGTAGCCTCTTGGGGCAAAAAAATGCAATTCTACATTCAGAAATATCCAATGAACAGGCTGATCCAAGGTATTTATAAACAATGAAGGTGCAGGAACAAGGCTGCCTCCCCCTGTCATTGCCTGCCCAGCTGTGGTGTGAGAGAAGGACACACAGCCCCCACTGCATCATTCAGCAGTACCAACACATCACAAAATGGCAACTCCTAAATAGCATTTTTCTTTTCATGCCTACCAAGTCATTTGTAAAGGGCCATTTCTGCCCAAGCTGCATATAAATCCTAGGTTGTTAGTGGATTGCTGCTCTCTGGCCTCATCTGCACAGAGCTCTGTGCCAAAACCACGGCTCTGCAGGACCTCAGTCGTAAAGAAGAAAATGATCAATAAGCCTGGGCAGCCTGTGACGCTCAGTGACAGATTTTCACTGCCTCTACGGCTGTATTTTAATTTAGACAAAAATAGTGAGCAGCACAGTTGCAAGGGAAAAGAAGTCATCTGCTTCTTATCTAATGTGTAATTCAAAAATTCCTATAATTGATCTTCATTGACAGTTTCTGCAAGCTCACTCACCCACACTGCACATATTGTGCTTCCTGACATAATTCCCGACATAGACGATGATATTTCAACAGAGGAAGCTTGTTAAATCAGGTCAAACAAACTAAAGAATTAGAATGTGCTGCAAGTCTTTGCAGCTGTCTGTCTTTTCACCCTTTCCCCTTATCCCCACCAAAAAAAAATACAAACCAAAACAAACAAAACGCACAAAACAATACAAAACCGATTTCCAAATACTGGTAATTTTGTAATGGGCTAAAAATACAAAATTCAGCTTTGTTAAATGTTGATAGGCTTCTGAATTAAAACACATTATTTTCTCCCAAGATGCTGGACTATTACTGTTGATCAGACATAACTGCCAGTCTTTTATTGCTTCCACATGGTTTAATTTTCCCTGGAAGTGTCATATATATTCTAATGATCTGCTGAATTAAAAGAATTCTAAATCGGTTCCCAATTGATGAGATGGTGTTTCTGAGATAGGACAATAAAGGGCATTTTCTCTCACAGACAAACAAAAAATTCGGGAGGTGATAATGGGTCCTCAGGTGTCCGAAAGAATAATACATAATTTCAGAGCAACACAAACAATAGATGCATTTTCCGTTCACAATGACTGTAAATAAAGAGGAACACAATGTTTCTTTTTTAATAAACACAATCACTGGCCTAGGCAGCATTCTCCAACTACTCAAACTACTCTTATTCTTCAAAAGCTGAGATAAAGGAAGGGTTCAACAGACTAACAACTAATACATACAATTAATGGTAGCAGAAAGCCAGGCAAGTTCAACAGAAGCATGTTAGAATAATAGATACAAAAGGCTGGCACAGGGGAACCCCATTTAAATTTCTATAAATTCTACAACTCCAGCTTTTAAAACAAAACCTTTGAAGTGCAGAGTGAGGCACCTTTTCATAGAGGTAGGTTCCTTTATTCTGGATTCTTTTTCCAACTCTAGGTGCTAATTCTATAGCAGTCGAGAGATGATTCCCATAAATCACCTCCCTGACCCACGGGCCTTTCCCCCATTGGCTGGAGGTGGCCCTTAGGCTGTGCTGCTGAATGATTTTCCAATTTCTGGTGGCTATAGCACTGCAGGTTATTTATGCTGCAACTTATTGAGCTGGAAAGTCATCAGGAGAAAAAGAAAAGCAACCAAGGGTGACGCATGTGTAAACTCACAGTGAGCTCTTACCTTTCCTGCCCACAGCAAGTTCCCAGGAGGCTTCTGCACTGGACAGGGATGTTGGTGTGCTTCAAAAAATGAGACAATATTTCCTGAACTCTGCAGACATATCATGTTATGTGCAAGCATCTCCTTTTTCCCACGGAGTAAGTTCTGAAACACTCAACAAACAAAAACACTTGAAGGGCAAACCCATAAACATTTCAGCAAGTTGTATATAGGTTACTCCTTTGGAGTTAAATAACTGGAGTAAAACTGACACAGTGTGTATTTTATACTAAGTAGCACAAAACTGACCCAGGGAGTAGCAAGGATTATGAGGCAGACTGTGGAATAGGAAGCCATACAGGCTCTTCTGTGAGGATATTCAATAATGGAATGTTTGGAAGGTAATTGCTGCCTTCATTTTTGGCCTTCACTGAAATTTCTGTGTAAAGTGTAAATTTGGGGAAGCAAAACTCATCTGTCTATAGGATGGCTTTATATGAAAACAGTGAGGGAAAATAAAAATTAATTAAATTCTTCACATAAGACTACATCTGACACCGACCTAAAAGAGGATGACTAAAATAGGCAAAACCATGTTTATTTAAACTAAGATATACTTTTAATAGCAAATGTTGCTGAAAGAAACCAGATACCCAAGTAAGTGGCAAGCTAACCCACAGCACTGAAATAATGTACAAAATATGATTTTTGATGACTTTTCCCTTCCTGCTCAGCAAGGCTGATTTCATGTCATTCTAGGCAGGCAAAGGTGTGGAGCTTTATAAAATAACCTGATCTCCAAGAGAGAGGAGAATCACAGACCAAAGGGCATTCAGCCAAACCCAGAGCCTGGATTGCTGTGGAGTTTTATCAGTCTCTACATCCAGGATGAAAGGCCACTGAGTAAGAAAAATATGCACCCAATCTTCATATCTTTTGACAACAGCATGTCAACATATTCATTGATCCCAGTGAAGAGTATCTGGCTCCCTTTTTGTCACATCACTGCCTTCACACACCCCATGGGAGAAGTTGGCTGTGAACTCACACTGAGGCTGCACTAAATGTTCATAAATGTCATTCCCAATGCAACTGAGCTCACCCAGCCCCTGCAGGCATGGAATGCTGTACAGCAAAATGCAAAAATGGGGAACAAGAATAGAAGGCACTTTATTAAGGTAATGTTCACATCGAAATTTCACCCCCATATAGATAATGTGTGGGTGAATATTAGATTGAAGCAGTTAGCTTAATGCTGAATATTTCAGTGACAAATACGGTCTATGCACTTCCTAAAATGTCTAGAAGTATGCAAAGCAATAATATGGGAAAGGCAGGATAGAAAGAGAAAGGAAACTTTTAATCTTAAGGTTTATTTTTAGGTGATCTATTGAATGAAAGTTTGGCTTTTCCTTAGAACACCCACACCCATGCAGCAGAGCAAAGATTCTGATGAATGTGATACCCAGAGTATCACAGCTTTCTCCATGGTTGTTTTTTTCATATAATGTAGTCAGTTAATTAGATCTCCTCTGATCAATCATTGAATTACCGCTTCAAAAGGCATTATGATATGATGAGAGTGCCTCGCAGCAGTTAAACACTTTGATTTTTCTGTCCTAACACATTTACAACTGATGTCAACTAGGTCCTCCCAGCAGGAATAAAGAAATAGTTTTTTAAATTACAAGAATAATTTATCTCACAATTTAAAATCTAAAAAATTACTGTAAAATGGACCAGTAAAATTACTGTAATATGGATTCATTCTCTCCATTGGTCCTTTCTAGTATTTAAGACCAATCTCTTTCATATTTTCCATGTTCCTTATGTTTTGATCTCAAGCCCTCTGGAGCTTCAACCTTCTCTCTTGCTCTTGTTCTATTCAATTGTTTTATACCATCACTGTAACACAGCTGTGACTTCAGCTGTGTTACAGCAGCTCCTTCCTTGATCCTCAGGAGTCTGACTCAAAAACCAAAGCAGTGTAGTCATTGCAAAAAGATATTGACAGGAACTATTTTGTTTTCCTTTTGTGACTTGGCTCTTGAAGAGAAACTGTGATCTAAGGGTTACGACTGTAGGTCACAACTCAGTCATGAGATTTGCATGCCTTGGCATTGAGGACTGTTGGGAAGTTACTGCCTTGGCTTCTCCTCATCCCTCTGTGAAAGGGGAAAAGGGATTACAGGACAATGTCACCCCAAGAGTTGCCTCATTATGGTTTCTGTGAAGAGCTTTGAACCCCTTGGAAAGCAGACAGTACAGGGAGGGTGGTGTGTAGTTTTGGGAAAGGTCTGGTTTTGCTTCCTCTCCGAAAGCAGATGCCATGTGCCACATCCAGGGATCTTTGCACAGTGCTGTACAGAGGAGTTCTTATGTTTGCAATAAAACAAGAAAATAAGGAAGCTTTCTATGTCCTGCTTTTGTTTGTGATTCAAGTCCCCAAATGGGGCAAAAAAGATACATTGGTTTTCTGAGTAGTACAAGTGATGGAAAATAATTTACTTTCTAATCCTACAGAAATACTTTTGCCAGATGAAAACTGTTCTGCCGTTGCCTTTCCAACAGGGTAGTGCAGTCTGCAGGTAATTAAACAGCAGATAGCAATACCCATAATTCAACAGTATGTCTTAGCTGTTATTTGGCAATTCTTTTTCTCTTGAAAACTCCTATACATAATATGAGCTTAAAATGGAAATCACTCATAGCAAGTTTCATTTCATTGTGAATTGTTCTCATACACCAATATGTAACCACATTTGTAAGAAACCCAAATCTTTTCCTGCCAGCTGAAGCTGTCCTGCACTCTTACAAAGTCTGCTATTTTGAATTTGAATACCTGCTACGTGGGCAGCAGACCCCAGGGAGATGATACACCAGTCTGGCAACTTGCCATTCTGTGAAACAGAAGGGTGCTGACAAAACTGAAGGGGATTTAGAAACCAGCAACTAGCATGAGAAGACACAGGATTTTCATTTTTCTGGAGAAATCAAGACTTGGCTATTTTTATAGCAAGGTTGATTACTGTCTCCCAAATTAAACCCCACTACTCAGGGAAACATATTATCATCTGGAGACTGGTTCCCTGGTACTTGCAGATCTCCCCATGGCCAGGCTGACACAGCAAAGACAGACTTCCAGGTGCTTCCAGAGCTAAGAGGAGGAGAGGTTATTGCTCCTGACCATGCAGAGCACTCCTGGGTGTGCCCCCTGTCCTGTGAGCTGAGCATGTAAAAGGTGACAATGTTCTTTTTAGTAACTCAACTGTTAAAAAGAACCAGAAGAAATCAGTTTGAAAGCGTGAAAAAGGAGAAAGATGCTGGGGAATAGCACTGACTACCTCAAGCTAATGCAGGGTTCCTCATCCATGTAGAATGAGCTTTAGCTCACCAGGAGCAACTTAATTACTTCTCTTCAATGGTTTTCCACCCACATGTTTATCATAGTTCGTGCTCTTGGAAAGTGCTGAGGAAACAGCTCAGGGCATGAAGGGGGATTACTCTCATAGGTAATGGGTGCTGCAAAAGCTCCTCGGAAAGCTTCTGCACTGCACATACCCAGGATGTCCCCCCTGGGCAGGATTGTCTGGCTCCTAATGATGTGACAACGGAGCAGATCCTGCAGGGACACAAAGGTGCTGATATTTGCACCAAGGAGTTAACAGCTCTAAGGATTAGTAATTACACAAATAAGTATACAGCTAATGAAAAACCCTGTTATCCTGTACTTTTTACTTTAAAATTTCTTGTTCCCAAGAAGTGAATCAGGCCTCTCTTCAGATAATTTATAGAGTACCAGTTTCCATAACAACATAATTGCTCAATGAAGCAAAAATACCTGGCAGAGTTGCCATTATCATGAAATAATTGACCACAACAGTGAGTGAAAGAGGCTGCATTAAACCCCACCATTGCTTTGTGTCAACATGGTAAATTACAATCCAGTAATGCCAGATCAAAGACCAGCATTCCTGAAACAAGTCATTACAAATCACAGCATATCCCTAAGAAGCAGAGCGAGATCATAGTGAACAAGTATTTTTCCCTACAACAAATCACAAAGTCATGTCCAATCATTTAATGGTTTCAGAACTCCATGGCCCACGCCATGACAGGTAATTTTAGGACCTAAGTGTTTGCTGTAAAGAAATACAAGCAAGAACAGCTCTCAGTTTGTGCCTTAATATGGGCAAAGGCTACTTAAAAAGCTACTTGTTAATTCTTAATAAGAGTGTTTGTTCCTCAAAGGCTTGGCAAACATTGTCATGTGGTAAGATTCAAGAGAGAGAACTCACACCCAGTGTTGAAAACACCTAGTTCATTAAAAAAACACAGCACTAGTCTAGATGTAGATGTACATCTCCCCATGAAACCATTACATCTTTACTCTTCCTGTGGGCAGCAGAAGCAGCCAGCCCACAGCTGGGTTTGTGTGGGAGCACTCGGACCCAACACCTCTCACATGAGTGTTCAATGCCACCATGTACATCCCCAGCCCAGCTCTGCTCTGCACCCTGTTGTGCTTACCATGTCCCTGAGATATTTTTTGTTTCCCTGCAGCTTCTCCAGCAGCTCTAAGTAGCTCCAGCAGTCTGTCACATGCTGCCAAAGGCACACTGCAATCCCAGCAGCTGGCACAAGGGTGTGTGAGGATGGGAGCCCTCTTGGCATAAGTGTTGGAAGGTCATCCCACTAAGAAGGAGCCAGCTTGGATCCTGTGTGCAGAGTCTCCCTGGACTATGGTAAGCCAAGAAGGAGCCTCAGGTGCAAGGCAGCATGTGTGTCAGATCACACATGGGGCCAGGCATGAGCCAAAGCCAAATTGTTGGTGGGGTACTCCAAACAGATCAAGCTGGCCTGAAATACTGGCCATGCAACTCCTCCAGGTCTAGAGTAGTTCTGCTTGTTCCCAGCTGCTTGTTCCAGCTTTGTTTTGGAGAGACTGTTACAGAATGCTTCCAAACTTCACAATTCACAGAGACTAAAACCTATAGTACAAAACAGTTACATCTCTAACTCCTATGTGCCATATTACAAGTCAAACTGCTCCCCTGTTCTTCTCCCTTTGCACCCCCTGTTCTTTACACACAGGCAGGGTGAGCACAGCATGGTGTTGGTTCTGTCCTTGGGCACTCCTGAGTCATCCATGCTTTACCCCCTTAGCAGTCAAGGGATGTTTCCCCTGACTTCAATGCCATGAGTCACCATGGTGGATGAGTGGTCTTTCTGTTCTACCTGACGTGATATTGATAACCCTGGGAAAAAAACAAACTTGTCAGAAACTCTGTGGAGATACTGAGCCTTGAGAAAAATCAGGATGGTCTTTTATTTTACTACATCTTGCTAGGCTAACACTCATAACAGCTTTCTTTCCCATCTTAAAACTTCCCAGAGTTTAATGATAAATCTGGTTTTTTCACCCTTACCAAGCTCTGCAAATACAACTTCCCATCCTGTGTTTCCTCTTCTCAACATTAGAGAAGAGCTGGGCACACACATACTGGATAGCTTTGTACATTGCAGAAGCAAAGAGAAAGAAAGGTCACACATGAGTCTTATCTCTGGCTTTGTAGTTCTGGCCTGTTTTGCAAGCAAGACACATATGTCCTTTAATTATTCATTAGGGTAACCGCAAACTCTGAGGCTGCCTGCACCTCTTGCAGCAGAGGAGGCTGTGGCTGTAACACCTCGGCACAGAGATACACAAACAACCAGAAAAACTAAGATATTTGTCAGAAATAAAGTGCAGAAAAACAGAGAGAAGAGTAAAGCAATTAATCATTCAGAAAGGGGGGAGTGGGACAGGGAGGGAGAGAGAAAGAGAGAGAGAGAGAATGGCAAAAGAAACCTGATAGCTTGTGCTGCCTCCCCTGGAAGTCTGTCAGCCCACTGGCAGGGAGATTAAGGATGTTGATGGGAATTCCTTTCTCACCACAGTCGGCTTTAAAAGCACAGGACAATAACCTACTTTTACAGGTCTGGCTGTGGCTTTCCCACAACACATCTTTTTCTCCCCTTACTCTAAACAAAAAAGGATGATCCCTTACAGTTCCTGTTATCTGAGTGCTGCCCTCACATCTGAGGTGAAGGTATTGATTGAAGCACTTGGACATTTATTGGATTTGCAGCTTTTCTGATGTGTGAAAAATGCCTTGTCCTGCTCAAGTCATACAGTCCTACATGTTCCAGCATTTGTTGGTCTAACTACCAAAGGTCCAGACCCTCTGCCACACTTCCTTTGTGAACAGATCAACCAGTGAAATCCCTACAAGGCAGAATACAGATTTCAAAGCATCAGATTTAACAATATACTTGACACTGGGCTTGAAGAGCCTGCACAGCTTAGAGTTCACCCCCCCTTGACCCTCTGGGAAGGACAATACCCACTGCTGTATCCACAGCTTAAGCTGGATTGCCTGTTTCAGTACCTTGCTCTTTGAGGAACCTGTTTAGCAGAGGGAATTTGCACTGGCAGGTTGCCCTGGATGGCTCCTGAATCAGGTTCTCCAACCCACCCCCTGGCTTATTTACTGGATTCAGTACATGTGGGATGGGGAAAAGCAAGAAGGAAAAAAATTTCTTAGAGGCAAGGTCAGTGCCATCCTTTTGCCCCATAAGAATAGAACCTTTTGCTTTCTAGTTTATACAGACCTGCAAGATTTTGATCTGAGCAAGGAAAGGATGATTGACCCTCTTACAAAGTCTCTTACACCACTCTTACACCTATGCTTTATTTTCACCCTTGTTTGCTAATATCACAAAGAAAGCAATGTGTCCTGGGCAAGGTGACATTTCTGTGCTCTGTGATGACATCACTGGCATCAGTCACTTGTTCTTGGTTCTCTGTGTGCTTGAGTCAGACTGGCCTTTTTGCATTTTCAGAAAGGGCCATCCCTGGAGTGATTTCCAGGCTGAAAGATCATTTGTTCTGTACACACAGGAACCTTCTGTGTTGCAAGAGCATCAGCTCTTGAAATGCTTGATCTAAATCTCCACAAGAACTACTCACTATTGCAGTACCTGAGGAGTGAAGTCTCACATCAGCCTTCAGCAGTGCAATTAAAACAAAACATCATGTTTGACTTGTTTCCAATAACTGGTTCTTCTATTTTG
Organism: Urocynchramus pylzowi; assembly: GCA_013397555.1. Classification (NCBI taxonomy): domain Eukaryota; kingdom Metazoa; phylum Chordata; class Aves; order Passeriformes; family Fringillidae; genus Urocynchramus; species Urocynchramus pylzowi. The sequence goes on from VZRH01004945.1 coordinate 380,309, forward strand.
TGGGCTGAGGCTCTCCAAAGGACATAACCAAGCTGAAGCAGGGCAAGAAGAGAAGAAATGGGAGTTGGGTATCCACTTACAGGCAGCAACTGTCCCAGCCCTTAGGTTTAGGATTTTAGGATCCTAATAGATAATGCCACCATTTCATTGTAAAGAAACTGTATTGTTATATTCTTAACAGCTTTCCATAGGTATGTGATTGGGATGACACATACAGAATAAAATTCTAATAAAGTAGCATACAAAGGAGCTTTAGAAGCAGTAACATACCATATTTCTAAAAAGCCAAACCAATAATTAAATTCACAGGACAATGATTTTTTTTTTTTTAAGTGAAAGTCAATAATATGTTGTGCTATAAACAAAGCTTTAATCCAGGGTTGCTCCAGATAACAGTTATGTTTTGCAGTCAATAGTCCCTAAAAGAACATTACCCTTGTATAGATGCCTGACTAAGATGGCATATTTACAATACATTTCACTGATTTATATGTGCTTTTCCCTCTCCATCCAAGCAATAGCTTTTTTTCATCCCTGTCCTAACAGATGCAGCAATGGGGTTTGTTTCAGGCTTTGTTTGGGAGATTAAAACCATCTCAGTGTAATCTCTTTTTGTTTTATACACTGAAGGAAGCATTAGAGATGAAAATTAATGCCACAATGGATTTCATTAAGCACACCAGGAAGCTTGGTTTGCTGTAGTAGGCGCTTCCAGCAGAAGGTGCTCACAATCAGTTTAAATATTAAACGCCCTCCTGTGTTTAAATAGAGGTGATCAAATCCGTGCAATCACAGCTCCTCTTGGGACAGGGGTTCTTTTAAAAGGGCCAATATTGTCCTAACCATCTCACCTTATGGTCAATCCCTCTTTCCAGCAATGTAAGCCTCTGTAGAACTGCAAGGACAAAAGGACTGGAAAAGTCAGTGCCTGGGGGAATTGCTGTGAGATAAAGGAGGTGTCACCTCTGGGTCAGCAGTGCAAAGGAAATCATAATGGTCATAAGGGCCAACAGTTACTGTGGTGGGACAGGTGCTGGCAGCACGAGGCACCAGTCTGACTGCTCCTTGGAGAGTAGGTGCTCACATTACAAAAAGCAGCACTGCTGTTAACTGATGCTGCCAAGAAAAAGGCCAAGGACTGTTGGATACACCCCAACAGTCCCCCAAGCTGGGCTGTTGGGGTGTATCCCCATGAAAGGCCAAGTCCCAGTGGCAGATGGCCAGAGGGAAGTTTGCATTCCCACAATTCATGTTCTAACTGTTACGAATAATCAGCAGCTCTCCAGGGCTCTGGGTCTGATGGCAGGCAGAAGCCAGCCCTGCTTGAAAACTGCATCAGTCACCAACTGTCCCAGACAAAAACATCCTTGAACTGATGTGTTGGGTCTGTTGCATACAGATGAACGTGGTCTAAGTGAAGGAAAGTAAGCCCCAAGAAAGCAGCATACAAAGAAAAAAGCTATAAAACTCATGATTCCTTTCTGCAGAATCTAGGAAACAAAAGCACAAGTTTCCTTTAAAATGTTTTTTTGCCATCACTATTAAAGCCTTGCTTGAAATTAAAGTATAATCAGAAATCGAAGGAATGGGGTCTTAGCAAATGTGACAATATACAGGTTTATGCTGCTGTATTCTGCTTCAGTCTCCCTCCTGGGATCTAAGGACAGAAAATCAACAAAACCAAAACTGAAACCCCAACCAGTCCTGCCCCTAATAGAGGGAATAGTATTGGGAGCTGAACTGACTACAACTCCCAACGTTCACTGAGGGTACCTTTAGGACAAATGTTACCCGAGAACATGCCAAACAATCTGAAATTGAAAGCAAGCCCCGGTGGCTGTTGGAAGCTGTAGTCAGCTCTCCGGGGTGAACTACTGAGCACAAAGATCCCGAGAGCTGCTCTGGCAACCGAGGGAGCCCCGCTAGAGCTCTGGGGGAGCGGGAGGCGAGCGAGGAGGACGCGCCGCGCCCCTCGGGGCTGCCAAGTTCCTTCCTTGGACTTCCCCGATGTTTTGGGGGGATTTTTGGCCTGGGCCTGCGGCAGAAGGGGAGAGACCTGCCCGCGGCAGCCGGGGCCAGCAGGACCCGGTTTCCACCGCGCCACCCGGGCCCGGTGCCGCTGGCGGCGGCTGCGCCGGCGGCACCGGCGGTGGCCGTGGCGGTGGCGATGCGCT
>VZRH01004945.1:382763-446039 GCA_013397555.1 Urocynchramus pylzowi
CCCGGCGAGCGCCGGGGGCGGGCGCGGGCCCTGCCGAGCAGCCCACGGGACTCCCTGTGGCCGTGACGGGGAAGAAAGGGTCTGAGCAATGCCTGCGAGGCCTGGGGAAAGCTGCGGTTCTCCCCTGCTCCCCCCGGCCGAGAGCCGGCGTGTGGGGCCGGGGCCGGGGCCGGGCTGCAGCACCGCTCTCCGGAGGCTCCTGCTGGGCTGTTCTGCCCCAGGACCACCTGGGAGAGATGTGCGCGGCTCATCTCGTCACAGAAATACCTCGGAAGTTAAATTTGCAGAGCAGGTACTGAGCTACAGAGCATATGTGACCCTTATGCTTAAGCTGTTGCAGCTAAGGCTTTAGGCATGGCAGGAGATAAGCCCTAATGATACATCGCTGTTAGCTGTTCGCTCTGAAAAATGCCTACAGGTATCTGGAGAGAGCTGTTTGCCAGGAACTCGGGGGATTGAGATATTTATTGATTTTTAAAGATAAAATAGAGCTATTACAAAGAAAAAGACTTGTGCAGGCAGCTTTTTTTTTGGAACGGCTCTCTTGCACAATTGTGAGAGATCCACTATTATTCGCTCTTCCTCATAGATACTCTTGAAATTGTATTTCTTCCAATAAGTAACACTGCTTAGAAGGCTGAGGAAAGCCTCTCTCACCTTTCTGGAGAGAGTTTGAGCAGTGCTGGATTAACATCCACATTTCAAATCACAGCCCTAGACCACTCCTTTCTGCACAGTCCTGCATATTCCTGTATTCCTTCCTCACAGACTTAACATTTCTCAAGTTCAAGAGGATTTGTGAAATTACTGTATGCCCTTTGTTCTCCTGACAAAAATTCCTCTCTCTTATTAAGCTTGTCATTTACCCCAGCTGATCCCTTCCTTTTTGCAGGGGAATCTCTCTGCCTTTGCTATTTTAATAAAAAAATAGTGAAGGTGACATTTGCTCAAATTGTTGCTTAGTGGCTCTGTTTATCAGATGAGAATTTCCCAGACTATTAAAATTTGCCAGAGTGAACGTTTCCAGGTTGATCTTTAAGCAAGAGCAGACGTATGTGGTGTTGTGCTGACATGGTTTTCCTTGGGAGTTAGAGTAGAACCTTTCCTTCCATTAAAGGAAAAACACACAAGTTTAGGTACCCAGTGAGCTGCCTCTTAGGGAGTTCAGGAACCTCAAATACCACTCACTGCTTGCAAAATGTAGTGGTGAAAAGGAGAGGGGAGAAACTACAACTTTATAGTACTTTAAATAACATCCCACAAATGTTTACCTCTGCTCTCACAGGCCCATTCAGAAAGGAAAATAAGAGATTGTAAACACAACCAACTGTTTACATATTTTCATCCCATTACTATCACCCTAACTTCCCAGTGGAATAACAGATTGCTATTTTCCAAGCTACCCATTTGAGAGGAGATAGTGTTATCTACTTTAGGGTCATTTTTTTTCCACTGGGTTTGGCAAATTTAACCCAGTGCTACTTCACACAGAAAATCAAATTTCAACATTAATCTTCTAAAACACAAGCTTGATAATCCCAGCGTCTGCAGATTAAATCTCGGCCTCCTCCTGTTGCCACTGAAGTGAAGAAAATTTCACAATAAGCTTTTCAATTTCAGAGGAGCAGAGAGGAAGGACCCACAGCTGTTCCTTCCTTCCTTATGCTGAGAACTTTCTGATGGTGACACAAAGCAAAGTCTCAGATGAGATCCTTGGTGACAACCTGATATAATGATGTTTAGCACTTAGAAGGAGATATTTTGTCCCAGTTCTCAGTTCAGAATTGGTTACAGGAGCTCAGTGAAGCCTCTCCATTTCAACAGCCAAGGTACCGGTCTGCTTGTTGGGTGCTTTGCCTCAAGATTAAATATGTTCTAGTTTTGTGGGTTCATTGCTGAGGTACAGCATTCCTGCCATACACCTACTCTGGCAAATCTTTCACTTCACAGCCTGAATTTAAATTAATTTCTAATCATTAAATTGAAGTTCTGTAATAAATTCTGACATGTGATCCTAGACAGTTTTATCCTCTCTAAGGGATTAAAACAGTTAATAGTGCTGTTCCTTTGACACAGAGGAGCCTGCTGTGTCCAAGCATTTTACAGTATGAACCCTCTTTATCATCTGGGAAGCTCCCCCTTGCTTTCATCTCTTCAGATGAGGACCAGCCCAGCTCAGTTAAGTTGAAAAGAAGCTGTTTTCAGAAGAAAACATCTTCTAGAAAGCAGTTCTGTATAAAAATCAATGAGCAGCTGGTGAATGGAGAGACACTCAGGAAACAAGAAACTCCCCTACTGAGGACAGCAGTTTGCCCTATCAGCAGAAATCCCCTCTCCAGACCTGCAGCCCTGCAGGTGCTGGGGTGAGGGCAGGCCAGGAGAGACGGCTGCTGGCAGAAGCGGGAGGGACCAGTCAACACATCTCATCTGGGTTCTCCTCCTCTTTGCAGCAGCCTCTCTGTGCCCCACTGCTCTGTTCTGGTTCCTCTGTCACAACAGAATAAACTTCATATTCTTCACCTCCTTCTAACACCAGCCTTTGTGATGGCCATTTACTGGGGCTCTGTGTAGTGAGATTTTCTTTTGCAGTGAAAGACTAAAGTGCTTTTTAAATGATTGACAAGGCTTATCGGTGGCTTCTAAATCACATTTGGGTGTCTGGGGCACTTCAGCTGCAGTGCTGCTTCTCAGCAGGTTGAAGTTCCACTTTCCATTTAGAGAAGGCCCTGGATCTTTCTAAACGTTGCTTAGCAGTGAAAGAGGCAGAGCTATAAAAGACAGAATTTTCAGTGTGCCGCTGAAAATGAAATTGTGGCTGCTCCAGCCACACTTGGACTACAAACAAGATTTCTTTGCAATGGTTGCCATGGGCCAGGTGCTGGGATCTCATGCCTACCTATTGCATTAAAATATTTATATTACTGCTTAGCTCTCATTTGCAAGGATGCTCATTCATTTAGTGTCTGAAGAATGGGGAAATCCTCTACTATGGGCCACTGTTTTTAATCAACTTTCCCTCATATTTAAGGGTTTTTCATGAAAGTCTGGAATTTGCAGAAGGATTTGAAGGGCACAAGCAACATGCTGCTACACTGAGCTGGAAGAAGCATAGGAAAGGTTTTGGGGATCAGGTGAAGAAAGAGAAAACATGGCATCTGTGTGGCAGACCAAAAAAAGGTGGAAGATTAGCAATACACAGGCCAGAGGCTGGAGAGGTACTGGAAGGTTTTGACATTCAGACCTGCTCAGGAAGGTGACAGAGACCCTGCCAGGGAGGCTGTGTGTCATCAGCAATAGGCACCCAGGGGAAACAGCCCCCTCACAGCCTGTGTTTCTAACAAGCAATAAAAAGCCACTTCACATAAATGCAGTGCAATTTTCTTTTCTGCCTAGCAGGTTTATTTTCCCCTCCTATCAGAAGTGCCATGGGAATTGTTCACCAGGGAACAATTCACCTGGGAGAAATAGGCAAGTGCTACCAGTGTTTGGCCCAGTGGGTTTCTGTTCTTTTCTAAGACACATTCCTTAAAGACTGGAGAATCTGATAGAGTATAGCAGGAGATTATTCTGGGGATCAGAGGACAACCAACAAGGAGAGGACTCCCATTTTTCAGGTTTCCCTGCTAATCCTGGGACGTGCCCATGTCCCCAATCTGTGACTGTTCTGAAAGTAAATGTGTGTCTTCAGTCACCAAGGGAAATTCAAGCTCAGGGTTTTGGAGCAGGGATTCTTTCAAATGGGCACAACATAAATCTGCTTTGACCTGATTTGCAGCTCTGTTTCAATCAAGCCCTCATTTAACTGAGCCTGTAAAACATGCAAAAGTTTCACCAGATTTGTGCTGTCCCTCATTTTCCAGCCAATCCAAAGCAGAGCAGGGTTTCCAGAACTGAGAGTGGTTTCTAAGAAACCTGAACCCAGAACATGGACATACATAATGTCTATAGCAACCAGTTCATTGTATCCATTGCCATTCCAGAGCGGGCTGCATCAAACAATGGAGTCACTGTGCACTATCAAACTCTCAGACAACTAATTAGGTCAGGAATAGAAGGAGCAAATGGATAGATGATTCAACTGTTGTTCATGAGACCCATATGACAACAAGGATGCCTCATCTACATTCCTCACCAACAGTAAGGGTATACAGTTTGTGTATTTTGAGTATAAAGGCAATTTAAAAAAAATTATGCCACTCACCACTGAAATATTGCTTTGGAGTTAAGCTGGGCTCTGCTCAATCAATTGCTCTGTCTGACCTATATATCTCGCCTATTGACATGCAGCCTACTTTACTCTTTTGGCAGTTCTTTCAGTAAAAATTCAATGTACTGAACTCCAGTGGCCAAGGACAGGCCAATTGCTGGAAATGGAAAATGGCTTTAGTGCCAGTGACCTGCCCTGATGTGGAATTGTCATCTCCATGGCATTGTCACGCTCTAGCACCATCCTCTTTCCTGCACGAGGTTTTAGCCCTAGCACAGAGGAGGAAAAGGAGACATTCACCTTTTTTCCCTCCCTTCCTAACCTCTTCTCCCCCATCATGTAGCACCTGGAACAAGAGAAGCACGAACTGCGGCGGCGATTTGAGAACAAGGAGGGAGAGTGGGAAGGAAGGGTGTCAGAGCTGGAGAGCGACGTGAAGCAGCTGCAGGACGAGCTGGAGAAGCAGCAGGTCCACCTGCGCGAAGCCGACCGGGAGAAGACGCGCGCTGTCCAGGAACTCTCCGAGCAGAACCAAAGACTCCTGGACCAGCTCAGCAGGGTGAGTCAGCTGGGTGGCACAGCTGGGCACGGGACAGGGTCACAGCTCTGCTGTCATCCCCCTCTGGGGCAAAGGAGTGGGAAAGCTCCAACTTCAGGGAAGCAAACGGTTCTGCCTCTGGTCATGTTACACAGGTGTCGTGATAAGACATGCTGCCTTTAAACTGATTTTACACCTCTAAGGAGTGATGCATTTCTTTGGCAAAACAGTTGTGTTTCTGGGTTGAGTGGTCATTTACTGCATAGTTGTCTCTCTCAACTGTTTTTGTATCTAGAACTGATTTAGAAAATCTGTTTCTAATTTAGTAATAGGCTGAACAAATGTAGCATGCAAGAAGAAAGCTAATCTGCAACAGTGGGGTGAAAGGCTTTTTGCAGGCCTCCCTTTTTTGAGATACATTGGCTGTAATGTTGTAGAATTGAACATACCATGTCATTCTCAGATGGTGTGTCGCTACAAATAACTTTGCCATGGTTAGATGTGTGAGAACCTACTGAAATTCCTTGGAATGCCATGTTTCATCAAAGAGCTTAACTTGCCTCTGAATGAAAGAGGATTTATAGTGAGGCTGCTACAAATCAGCCTAATTGACTGAATACTTGCAGCATGAGTTTCTTTCTGACAGCAAAAGACTTAACAGTTTCTGCCTCCTTCCCACAGAAGTTAACCTGTCTTCTGGAATTAAGAGCCTTGATTTTTTTCCTCCCCACTGGACAGTTAGTACAAACCATAATTTTAATGCTTGAGAACACAGTTAGTCCAGCAGACGAAAGCATTTGCTTGTTATCAGTTGCTTATTCCCAAAATAGCATAGAACAAAAACACACACAGATTCAGGCTGAAGAGGCCCACCTCATGCTGTAAGAACATCTCTCAGACTAAATTCTGTCAGAGCTGAGTCTCTGCGGCTGACACGGGGATTTTGCTTATGGGAGGGTGGACACCTCAACCACAACACTAGGATCAGAGGACTCTGAAGAGGGCCACATGTACAGGTCTTCACTCAGGCTGTGTATGGAGTTGTCCTGTGCCTCTGGAGGTGAGAAGAGCTAGTGTTGGGTATGACACTCTGTACTGACACTTGAGGAACTCATTCCTCATTCCACTGTAGATTTTCTTGTCAAGGATTAAAAAAGCCACTTATTCCAATTTGGTTAACTAGCTTTAAAAAGAAAAGAGGAAAAAAAACCACCAAAAATACCTCATCTTCCTTAGCTCAGGAATGCTGCTAAGTTTATCCATGTTTTTAAAGCAGTGTGTCCCAAGTGAGCTACAGATCTTTTACCTTTTCTCTGGACAGAGCACATTCCACATTTACCATGGATGAGAGTTTCCACCCAAGATTGCCAAGCCCTGTGTTGTAACAGGTTTCTTATCCAGGGCTAAGAACTGGGCTCCTGTGTATGTATGATTTCTGTCACTGGCTGGGGAATGTAAGATTTGTTACTGTCACAGCATAAGCTTAAACTGGAAGACCAGACTGGAAGGTAGGAGAGGCAAACCAGCTTGTTTTGGGCTTTTAAACCACATGGGATTATCCTCACATGATTCCTTGTGCTACGGGAACCTCTCACAGCCAGATGCTCAGAGAGCCACTCCACAAAACCTTGTTCAGAGGAGTCACCAAGTTAAGTCTACCAGCACATGGTGTCCAAGCATGGGGTTTGTTCCAGAAATGGTCTTCATTGACCCTCTTCAGAACTGCCACATTCAAAAATGCTGGGTATTGCTGCTGCCCTTCCCATTCCAGCCCAGCCCTGCTCCCAGCTTGGAGGACAGTTTTTCTCCAATGCAGATAAGCTCTGATAGAGACAGAGCTGATGTTTGCCGAGGCACAATTCCGTGCTCATTGGGTTTGTCACCTGGCCAAAGCTTGCCAGTAACTCAAATACAGCAATGGGTGTAGCAAGGATGTAAAAACTCTTCCCACAGTCAGGAAAACCAGGACAAATTGAAAGGGAGTGGGGAGCAATCTGTTGTCATTCTCAGGGCTTTAGCTGAAGCTTTTTAAAATCTCAGCATTATATTAGCACTTGATTTCTGGCTGCTTAATATTCCATATTTGCTGCTCCATAGTGTATTTGCAGTCTCATGTGTCTGGTCTCTTATTCTGAAGAGGTTACTCATGTAATCCCTGAGGCAGTGGCACTGCCTAAACCCTGCACCCATGTAGTTCTGGCTCCTGTTACCACTTAGGCTTCCAGTTAATAAAAAGGACAAATAAGAGTTGCATGGATGTGCTTGCCCACAGCCATACTGCCATGGGCTGGAGTCTCTCCTGGGATCATGAACTGAGCACTGGGAGAGGAAAAGTCCTACAAAGAGGTGCTGTTACAGCTTCTGTGACCTTTAAGGTGTTGCTGGTATCCTCCTTGTGTTCCTGGTTCTGCATTTGTTTCACTGTGGGTTGTTTGGGAGCAACCCACAGTGACTCAGTGTCTCCCGGAGTTTGGGAGGGTTATGAGAAGTCTGGGATAAGGTGATGAAAGCCTTATTCAGAGCCTCAAGTCTGCCCCATCCAACACTCCATATCCTGCTTCACTCCCAGGACACAAAGACAGGCTTCTGTCTGGCAGAGTTATTCTACACTAGAAGTTACTGGCTCCTCAAATTTGAATTTCTACAGTTTTTTGCAATTAACACCTCGTGGCCCCATTTAACAACACTTGATCATCTCTCTCTTGGAGATGGTATCCCCTTGGCACTAGGCTCTGTGTGTTGAATGACAGTCAGCCTCAGGAGCTGCCAGCCCACATGGTCCTGCTTGTTTCTTCTGGATTCCCTGGGCTTCAGCCTCATATCTCAAAGCAGGGCAGCAGCCACCATCTCCTTCATCCTGCCCCTCCTCCTTCCTGCTGCTGCCATACTTTCACCAACTAATTAGTCTTTAGGACATTTTTTTAACCCTGCCTTCCCCAGAGATGAAAAGCCAACACATACTCACTCTGTCTAAACCTGGCACAAATGCCAACCAGCCAAGCACACACACCCACACAAGGACAGCAAGGGGACCTGGAAAGCTCTGTCTTGCAATTAATGCCTGGGACTGAAAAAATCCATCATCAGTTCTAGCAAAGACTGATAAGGAAAACTCAAGGATAGGAATTTTAGGTCTGTTCCAGTATTTAAAAATTAGCCTCTTGCCTCTGTCACCAAGAGGCTTAAATAAGGTCCTTAAAATGGCTTGAGGTCTTCCAATGAGGTGGTGATATAGGAGAACTTTAAATATCTAATAATAGTAAGTAGGCTATAAGGAACTTTGCCTCCTCTTGAAATACAGCCTTTGGTTCTCTGCTTTTAGCAGAACAAAGATACTGCCTGAGGTTAGAACAGCATTAAACCATGGGGAAAATTTGGTTGGCTGTACTGGGAGCACATAATGAAAGACATGATTGAAATGCCAAAGAGCAAGTTTAGGACCTCCACAGTATTTTTTAATTTGCTATATGATGATTAAAATCCCTTTTGCACATTGCTTTGATTTCCCTCCCCCTGCCTCAGCACAGCAAAGGGTGCAGGAGCTCTCAGCAGTGTGTCCACACCAAGCTAAATGCCAAGTTTACCAAGGAGAGCTGTAGAGCTCCTCAAGAGCAGCGTGCCAGGGTACAAACCACTCACCAGAACTGCTCAGAGCTAAAGTATAGGAGGCAAAGAACAGTTCTGCTGAGAAAGTCGAGGCTTGGGAATTATTACATGTTCTGTTTCCAGCTCCTTCAGTCTCTCCCATCTGTTTCAGTTCCCCACGAGGATAAAAAAAGAAAAAGAAAAAAGAAAAAAACCACAATCCTATGCCTTCTGTCCTTTTATGGGGGAGTGTGTATGGGGAAAGGTCTCCTCTTACATGTGCCCACAGCAGGTAGCACAGCAAGAATCCTGTCCCCACCTTTGGGCTTCTAGGAGTTACTAATACAAATAATAATAACAAGCAGTCATCTTCCTATAATGAGGCAGCATATTACTACTTTGTCAGGAAGTGAATGAAAAAAGACTTCCATGCTGTTTCTGAGTGCCTTCACCAGATGGCTTTCCCACACATTTCCTGCTCCCCAGCTCTGGCTCCTGGAGCTGTTTGCTGCGTGTAGCTTGGGCGAGGCTCATCCTTCCCAGTTCAGCTGGGCTTCTTTTATGGTTCATGGAGCACAGGGGAGCGATTTCACAATGTCAGGCTCAGGTAGTTTTTGCAATGCAAATCTGTTTCCCGGGGCAGTGGCAGAGTGTCATCTTGCACTGCTGAAACAGCTCCTTGTGTTTAGAGGGGAATGCTGGGCTGCTGTGGCATCCCTCAGAGGGGCCCTCAATCACCAACTCCTTAGATTCACTCAGCATCTAGAGCCAGCATGCTAGTACAAAGAATGAGGTGTTTCAGTCAATCCCTCTGCTATAGCAAGAGCAGGAGCAGCCAGCCCACAATTCTCCAAAGGAGGTATTATTTACTAACCACAAAACCCTCCTTTCAGTAATAATTCAGTTGAAGTTTCTCACTTCATGCTCTAACATGCAGCATGTTAGAGAACTGGCAGGCACTACCTAGCTTTGCTTTGAAAGAAACAGGTTTTTATTTAAGAACAATCTGGCCATAATGTATTCTCCTTTCCAAATTACTTGTATTTTAAATACATCCTTTTATGGTCAAGAACACACAGGAGAGGCAGTTGTTAGTTATTCATTTGAAGAGATTTTTTCTGAATTGTTGGTTGCTGAGTCTATCAGCATAGGAACGATGTTAGTTTTAAGAAATTCAGATTATTCACTGAAAAAGAAAGTTATTGGAAGAAGCGTGCTGGGCAAGATGCACTGCTTTTGCCATGCCAGAGATTTGTAGCAATTACACTGTGAATTATGTCTTTAATTCCTTATTTTATCTATACAGGTGCTTAATGCAAGCCTCCTTATGTTTATTAAGTTGTCTCCAGTAGCCCAGCAGGGTCTATTGGGAGCTCCATCCTTAGCACAGAGGCAAGTCCGGCTAAATTTAAGTCCTGCTTTGGGGGGTTTATTTTTAACCAGATAAAGATCCTGAGTGAACCTGGCCTAAAGAAGGGTTGCTTTTACTATCCCTACATTTCAAGGTGCAGATCAACCACTACACTGAATTCCTTTCCATAAAAACTCTCCAGTTTTTGCTCTCCAGAATGTTTACTGGACCTATTCAGTGAGTAGCTTATTATAAGGAGCTCTACACTGAACTCCTCAAGCATGGAGTCCTGAGTAGCACTTCACCTGCATCCCCACTGAGTAGTGCAAACTCAGTGGAAGGGGAAATTGCAGGAGAAAAGGCAGCACTGCTTCCTGTTGAAGGGGCTGAAAGACCTGCTTGTCATGGCAGCTTTGGTAGGGCTGCTCATTCCTTGGGGGAAGGCAGACAGCCCTTTTGTGCCTGGCATAAGGCACACTCGTGTCACACATGCTGAGGTGAGAGGAAACAGACACCAGCACCAGACTGAGCCAAGCACTGATTCCAGGAACCCTCCCAGTAACCTCATTCCCCAGCTCCCCACCCCTCTGGAGCATCAGCAGATCTCACGCCACATAGCCAGATCCCTGATCACCCAGGGAATACTAATGAGAAAGGCTCCTTCTCTCCAGTTGCTTCTCCTCTAGCAGAGAGCACTTGTTAATAATTCAGCTTCGTGCCACATCAGGCCTGCAGTGCTGAGGCTTTCCATGCTAAAGCTGTGAATATAGGACGTGACTGCAGCTGCGCGTTCTCGCCTGCAGAGTCCTTCAATGAAGTGATTCAGTGCCCTAGAAGGTAATGGAGAAACACCTTGAGGTCACTGCTGAGTGGCACTTATCCCTCTGGGAGAACAAGGAGAAAGGCTCAACCTCTGCTGAGAGTCAGTCCAAGCCTGCAGCACCTGTTAACCCCATTTTAGGACACACAGAGCTTTGGCACCAACAGGAACATGGCCATCCAGACATCAAGGAATAAATACAGAAGTGCCAAAGTAATTTCAGCAAACATGAGGGGGAGCAGCCCTGCAGAATTTGCCCAAGGATTTTGCACACACTCATTTCATGAAAGATTTTTACCCTTGAGTCCTTTGGCTGATGAGCGCTTATGGAATGGGCAGGAAGAGAATGGGCTGTAGTGATAGGACAAGGGGGAATGGGGACAAATTAAAAGAAGGGAAATTTAGGTTAAGTATTAGAAAGAAATTCTGTCCTGTGAGGGTGCTAAGACACTGGAGCAGGTTGCCCAGGGAGGCTGTGGCTGTCCCAACCCTTGCAATGTTCAAAACCAGGCTGGACAGGGCTTGAACAGCCCAGTCTAGTGGGAAAATTCCCTGCCTGTAGCAGGGGGAATTGGGACTAGATGATCTGAGGGTCCATTCCAATCCCTTAACATTAACAGCCCAGTCTAGTGGGAAAATTCCCTGCCTGTAGCAGGGGGAATTGGGACTAGATGATCTGAGGGTCCATTCCAATCCCTTAACATTTCATGCTTCTATGAAAGGCGTGCATGGAATAAAACAGGGGCTCATGAATAGCAAAGCCCTCCCTAGGAAAAGGATTAAACTACTATTTAGAGTTTAAAAAAAAAAAAATGCTACTGTGAAGGTAGTGGAACTACACAAGTCTCTGCTCCTGGGCAAAAGGATGGCATCCCTGGTCGCAGGGGCTGGGTGGGACCCTCATCCTCCTCTGGGGCAGCAGAGCATCCCCTCCGTCCCCAGGGACCCCTCTCTGGTTGCTGGATGACAGCGCGGCATGTCCCAGCTGGTGATGTTGCCGTAGCAACCGGGTGTGATTTCTCTGCTTGTAATGCCACGACAGTCAGGGACACGCAGGGAGACGCACTTGTGACGTCCGAGGCGGGCGGGCGGGCGGTGGCCGCGGCCCGTCTGCCACCCCCGTGGGCTCGGCTCGCTGCCAGGACGTGTTTCCGAGTCGCCTCTGCATCCCCCACGGGCCCCTCGCCACCTTTCCTCCTCTGCTCACGGCAATTTCCCCCCCAAAATCGTGCTGGAGCTGTATCAGCCCAAGGCAGCCTGTTGTCTGTACCATCCACAATGAGCTCCTGAGCGTGCTGGGACAGGTAAACATTTTATATCCTGGGTGAAAAGAGCCCCTTGTGAGCAGATCAGTGAGCCCACGCAGGTGACCCTGCCGGGGCTTGGCACAGAGCATCTCCCAGGAGTCCAGCTCGGACATGGCACCAGGGAAATGATTGTCTGCCGAGCCACTGAGCCTCCAGGCTGTGCAGGGCTCATCTCCCACCCTCGAGGCTGTCATGCCTGGATGGAGCAGCAGAGGCTGCCCCAGGAGACATCACAGAGCCATACCTCCTGTCCCACCACCCCAACTTTCACTGGGCAGCACATCTGCAGGAATGAGTGGACAAATCCACGTAGGTGTAAAGCCCTTGGTAGTCAGCCATACACTGTTCTTCCCTGCACTTCAGCTGAGCCCAGCTCATAGCCCAGCTTTCTCCTCTGGCAGGTGGTCCTAAAAGACATTTCAAAAGTTCATACAAGGCTTCTGTCTTGAGACATCAGCAGCACCATTAATCTGAGAACATCTGAAAGCCAGAATCCTGCATAAAACTGAAGCTGAACTTGTCCTGGAGTAAGAAGATAAAATTCTGAATGAGTGCTTTATTCCTCTCTTGCACTGCACTAAAAATTTTGAGTGGCTATTCTGTTTACATCCAGGTTGTTTATTGGAATTGTTTTATTATGCGATAGCTCAGAGGTAGGAGCACATGGGCAGAAGAAATTTTTTTCAAAATATTTCTGCTTATTCACACTTGCTGTAAACACTTCCTCCAGGAGATTCTAGAAAGTAGGACACAGAAGGTGTTTGTATCCAGCCACTGCATTACTAGCTAGAACCTGAGACAAACATGATTGAAAGCTTTGCAAATAGCTACACAAAAAAAAACCAATTAAAAGCATTTGATCTTTAAAGACCCATTCTGGGTTATAAAGTTTGCACACCTTATAATGAAAGTCGTCTTTTTTCAAGCAGGCTTGCTTTTTCTAAATGCAATTTAGTAGACAATAGCTCAAGAGGGAAGTCTCTCCTACTCTGAGAGGGTTTTGCCAGCTGTATTGGGTGCTCTGATTACCCATGAAATCAGAGGCCTCTTGCAAAACAGCCAAGAGCTTAACCAACATTATGTTTAGAGTGTCATTTAGCAGAGCCCAGTTTATTTTGAGCAGAGATACAGGATCAGCAAGACGCTCTTGTTGACTTCTGGTGGCCACAATGCAATACAGAGCTGGCTCATGCTTGGCAGCACCACCACAGGGATGGGAAATGCCACCTCAGACAGGGACACAACAGTATCCAGAGGCAAGGGTACAAAAGAAAACAACTGACATAAGTCAAGGGACCTGTATGTCAGAGCAGCTGGAGTAAAAAGGTGCTCATAAGCAGCCCAAAGAAGCATTTAATTTGGAGGAGATACAGGCTGGCCTCACAATCTCAGTAGTTATTCTTCTGCAGAGGCTCACTTCTGTAGATGCCAAGACCTGCAACAGATTTCCATCATGGATGGTATCCCTGTCAGTGTTTGAGGGGGGACTGCTGAGGTCAGAAGTGTTGGGAATAATTCCATTAACTGTTCTCGCCCTCTCCTAGCTATTCTTGCCTGGAAGGTTCTAATGTTGAAGCATGGAAAGAACATTTTTAAAAGGAGGGACTGCTTGGATAGTTTCAGCTGGGTTATGACTCTACCAAGGTTAGCACAGAAATGCATATGTGTCATAGATGCAGAGCTTTCACAGAACAGTTACACAATCTGCTGATGTTTGGGTAACTAAACATCCAGCTCATTGGATTAGCCCTTGAAATGGAATTCTTCAGTTCCTTTGCACTTCAGTGCACCAAGATAACAAAATGTAACCTTGTGATTGCTTTGTTCTCTACATCCTTTAAAGTCTGTTCCTGAATCCACTTCCAGACTTGGCACAGTTTTGTAGTGACAGGGGTGCTCTTAGAAAGCTGTTCCATTTGGCAACTATTTAGCCTGAGCTGTTCCTGGTTACTTGTTGAACAAAGCACCATTGTACTTGGCTGTCTACAAGCTCAGGTCCAGGAAAATGGAAGTCTTCTACAATTCAGGTGTAGACCAGCAGATTTGTCACTCACACCAGGACCATTAGACAGGTACAGACCTCAAGACTTGCTGGAGGGAAGGGTCTGTATTTATAGAAGAGATCCATAGTTCCAATTGCTTTTGCAGGTGAAGTGTTTCAGGACAAAAAAAAAGCCTCTATTCCAGAGAGATTTATTTCCCTAGGCTTTACTGGATGTTGTACTTCACTTTTCACACAAATTCTCCCTAAATGTGCTGCTTAGCCTTTGTTTCACTCTCCACCTTAGCACAAGGGACCTGACTCTTAGTGAAGTCTAACTCATAAATATTTAAAGCTTTAAGGGTCCAGGCAAATGCTTATGAAGTTGATGATTTCATTGATGCCACCTCTTCCTGGGGCCTTCCTGTGCCTGAGGCACTACTGCCACTGGCAAAGTCCCTCTCTCTGAAGAGCTGCAGACAAGGAGGGGGCTCCTAGGCTTGGGCTGCTTTATCAGCAGAAGCTGCAATAAACCAGTTCAGGCATTATCCAATCCAGCAGCTCAGTTAATCTCTGCTTACCCAGATTAACTCTGGCATCACGAGACACAGCCCATCAGCTGCAGGCTGGCTCTCAGCATCTCCCTCCTTTCAATGGAGTTCTTTGCATCAGGCATTCAAAACTTGGGAAATTCTTTCTGTCTTCCCATCCTTCTTAATCTTTCATCAAGAGACAGTATCAGAGACTAAGAAGGTCAAACTGGGAGAGAGGGAAGGAGACAGGCAGCTTTCTCCCTCACTGCACGTCACTGCCTCACCTCAGCACAGGAAGGGAAGATTTGCCCAGTGTGTGACAGCTCCAGATCACACAATTTTAGTGCTCCTGGTCCCAGACATGGGCCTCCTCCAACAATTTCTGACCCTTTTCATGGCCATGGAACACCCTGCCATTTCCAAAAGGAAATATTTTGCTGTGTGAAACCAACAGTGCAGAAGCCTTTCCAAGCATGAACTTGTTCAAATGAAGGCATTAACTCTCTGGCTTATTTAATCTCCCTAAGCAGAGCTATAAGGCGCCCCAGGTCAGGGAAAGTGGCATAATTGCCCAAAAAGCCTGTCTAGACCCACATACCAAGTAGGCCATGATGCTAACCCTGCCCACAGTTCAGTGAATGTGACACAAGCACCCAGAGCCAGGTGTCTGTGGTGCAGCTGGGCTCACCCTGCAGCGGGGAGGAATGAGCTGGCTGGCTGTAAAGCCATTGACAAAGCCTCCTTGCCTGTGAGTTCCTGCACACCACCACCTCCACTCTTCCCTCCCCTCACACCACTTGGTCTGAGGCACCTGTGAGTATTTCAAGCGTGTGGAGTGGACAGTTTTCATTAAGCTTCTGTCAGACTGAAATGGCTCCTTTACACTGTTTATCCTTGTGTATGCTCTGCTGATGCCACAGAGTGCAGGTGGCTGGACAGGGAACTCACAGCACTGCAGAAGCCTTGTCTGCCCCTCCCCATGAAGCCTTGGAGTGACTGCCTAGAACAGAGGCTGGACAAGATTAAGGGGATAACAGCAGGTATTTATTAAAGGCCTTCAATAGGTACCCCTTGGGCAGTCAGAAGCCTCCCAGAGGCTACACCCAAGATGGATGATGGTCACAAGCTTTTCAGACAAAGTTTGGTCCATTTGCGTATCAGGGTTCAGTTTCAGGTAATGAAGTCATTTACCCCCAGTTTGCTCCCCCCCCCAAGTCACTTTTGTTTATACTTTTCAGGGCCTGAGGCTGTAGGATGTCCTTGAGTTTTAGGCTTAGAGGAATTGTTTTGCCTGACCAAAATGTGAAGACAGTAGTTAATACTTCATATGGAGTTTAGAGCTATGCACTAATGCAGTACAGGATTTGAAACATATAAAGGCTAAAATCTTAAGGCGTCACCCACAGCACTGGATGAGGCTACCGCAGGATAAAAGGAAAAAAAAACAAGGCCAAGCTGCTGCTGCTTTAATTTCACAGGGACATTTTTTGCATGTGCACCAGTCCTCCATATTCATCACAGAAGAGGTAGTACTTCAAAGGCACTCAGATAATCACTTCTTGGTGCATTCCACCAGCATCGTTAGGCAAATGTCCATAAATACCCTTCTCACATATCTTGTTTCACTCAGATTATCCTTGTCTCCTTGGCAACTGTCAGATGATGTATAATGCCAGCAGGGATTAGCCCCAATGAGCCTTATAACCCTCGTGTAAATTCTGACTCTGAAGGGACCTGGCCAAAACACTCCTTTGCTAGTAATGTTTAATTGTTGCCATAAACAATATTAAATCCTAGACCCTTTCAGCAAACCTGAGTAAGGGTGAAAATCAATAGAGAGCTTTTTAACTGGTAGTATTTGTCTTGTCCTCCAAATAAATAAGTTTGAGACATGGATATACTTGGTGTTTCACAGCTTGACATGTAAAGCTGTATTTTGAATGAGTACTTGAGAGAAGGCTTGTGCTGAAAACTTGGCTCTAATATCTTTATCTCCTTTGTCCCTTGTTGTCAGTGGGATCACACTGGGAAATTCCAAATCCCTGCAAGAGCTTAACAAAATTATGCTTCACTTTAACCTATTAATTTCTGAAAACTACCTGGGGTTCAGGTCATCACTTGGTGTGCACACACTGTGGGACATGAGTTGTACTGAGACTTTCTGCCTCTGAGAAAGCAGCTCTGAGTTGCACCGTTGTGCCCCACTGCTCAGGCAGACATGACCAAAGCATCAAGTCAGGGAGCTTCAACACATGCTCCACTTGCATGAAGCTTGTCTCTACTCCACATGGTATGTGGGTGTGCTGAAGAAGAAGTTCCTTGTCTCATGTGGCATCCTGGGCACCCAAAGTCAGCTTTTGCCATGTGTGGCACTGACATGAGACCTGTGTCCACATAGGAGATGCAGAGAGTGCCAGTGCATGGAGCTGAGCAGCCCTGCATTACATTCAAGTGTTAAGAGTTGAAGACCTAAGTGATAAAAGCCTACCTGTACTGCAATAGTGACATGGTTAAACCACTTGTTCCTTCTTCAGTCCACTCAGTTCTTTATAACTTTCCAAACTGGGGATATCTGCTCTAATTCAGCAGAACAACAAAAAATATCTCTAAGCAGAGCCAAGGAAAGGAGGCTGAAATCAGCACCAGCCTCAGGAAAAAAACCAAATCCAGATACTACAACAGAAATAATAGTATTTCTGTAATTAAGCAAACAAATCTCTGGCACAGCATTGTGTCTCAAAATGAATTCAACAATGTGCCATGGCTGATATCTCTTAGACTACTCAACTAGAGAGAACTGAGAGAGGAGGGGTAAAAACATTCCAGGAGATAGATCATCAAACAGCCAAGCCAAGGGGTGATGGGGAAGCCAGTGTAGGCAGGGCAGTGACAGGCAGAAGAAAACCCAGGTCCTGGCACAGGCTGGTTAGCAGTGATGCAACCTGATTTTTTTGCATGCCTGTGTGGACCTGTTTGCTCCCCAGCCATCTGCCAGCTCCAGCACACACCTCACCGCATGCAAGTCTTGCAAGGAGGGGGGAAAGGGATCAGGGGCTTAAGGCTGGTGATTTTCAGCACTGATAGGATGAAAGCCCTCCTAACTCACTCACATGTCTATGTACTGGCAGAAGCTCTAAGCAGCACCATTTTAGACACTCCAGCACACAGCAGGGGCTCGGGAGATTTAGTACTGCTACCACTGGCTTGTGCACATAGAGAAATTCAGCTACAGCAGCAGGAGTAATAAAAACTGCTGAGAGCTGAATACCACAGTCTCCTCTGTCGCTGGTCACATTACTCTTGATTTCAGGCAGCAAGAGGAAGTTAATCATTTATGTGCAGCAAAGCTAGGGAAGATCCCAGTTTAAAATCCTACTGTAGTAGCAGAAGAAATGGAGTAGATCAGCCCACGATCAAGTGCAGGAGAATCTACACACACTCAGGCAAGGCAGCCCTCTCTACTGAATATAAAATTATAAATGAACATAGTTGGAAAGCAACAAAGGTTGCCACAGGTAAAGTATGTGCATGCTCAAGCAGGGCTTTGAAAATGAAGCACGTTCCCAACAGTAACTTGTCAAGGAGTCTCTGAAGCTGAAGAACAGCCACTGCCACACCACTTTTGTTGTGTTTTTCTTGTTGCACTTTACAGCTGATCTCCTGTTCCCTTCTTTGGCCCTAGGTAGGGTCAAAAGGCACATGCACAGGGTACATGTCATTGGTACTGACTTCTGCTTAAAAACACCAAAGGCAAAAGCAACGATATTTTATATTTTCCCTAAAGGGTAGCTGTAGGGAAAAGCTCCACGTTTACAAACTCTGCCCCTCCAAGACAAATCACTAAGGGTGAACAGGGAGCTTTGGTGAAGAAGGGAAGCAAGCTTCTTACCAGCAAAAGCCTCAGCTGTGAAACCTTCTCAGAGAAAAGAGATGTTTTCTCAGCATCAAATACAGGACAGACTGCTAATTCTGTCTGTGCAGTGTTTCCCAGTCTAAGATCTTAAGCAGCTCTCACAGGTGCTGGTTTGCAGGCAGCTCCCTGCCAGGGCTGAGGGTCACTCCCAGACCTGCCTGGCACCTGCTCCAGCTCAGCCCAGGCTTGCTGAGAGCTGGCTGTGTCTGCATGGAGTCAGTTGTCAGAAAGAAACAACCTCTGTGCCAAAAAAATGCAGCTTTAGTGACTCTTATCCCTCTAAGCAGCATCTTAGACAGTGGGGGAAAGGGCTTTCACTTGAATGACACCTGACCTGGATTTGCAAAACCTTGGCTACAGGTACAAGTCTGAGTCTAATATGTTTGTGCCAAACTGGCTGCCCACAGCCAAGCACAGCTTTTGTAATACTTTCAGTGGACTCTCTCCCAGGCAGTTACTCTAACAGAGCAGCTGGGATATTGCTGCAGCAGGTTTTTCTTCCTCTGATAACACTGCACTTCTTTTCTATCAGAAAAATAGCTGAGTACATGAAGGGTTGGTGACTGAGGCATCTTCCCCCATACAGGACCATCCATACTTTACCTTTCATGATATTCAGATACACTAAACCCTGAAACTCATACAGAGAGGGGCTCTTTCCAGTCCCTGATAATGCTTCCCCTGCATGTGTATGATTTGGCAGAGTATAGTATCTTTTATACACCATCCCACAGCATGTGCTGCACCCACCTCGTTTTTCAGCTACGTTTCCTCTCCACATCTACTTGCATTATTTTTTATTTCCAAGCACAGCCTGTTGTAGGACTTAAAGTACCAAAATGCCAGTGAGTTTGCCAAAAGCTGTTATTTCAATAAAATTCATGCAAGAGATTTTTAAAAGCAAGATTGTAGGAGGACAAAGGTGCAAGGTAAGACTCATATTTCCAGACCCTCCCCTCATCCAGACGCTGGCCACAGCTACAGCCATGCAGTCTCTCCAGAGAGAGAGACATGCATAAGATCGTTATCACATGCATAAGATCTGGCCACTTGCAGAAGTACTCAGAAGTTTCCCAAAAGCTGGGTTACAGGTTTGGAAAGTATATCTTCAGCTTTGAATACACCTGCTGTCTCTGGCTCACACTAGAAATTACTATTGCATATTTGCCCCTATGTACAGCTGGGGAGGTGCAGACTTGCTCTGAAGGCCAAGCCCTGCCCTGAGGATCTGGGAATTAAAGACCTAATCCCCTCAGTGTTTACATCTGTGCACTGCACAGAAGGTAAACATGCTGTGTTCCAGCATCTGCTGCACCTGCATCCCCAGGCTCAACCTGGGTGGAAACAGAGCAAAGCTGGGCTAAAAGGAGACAGAATTCCTGTACTTATTACCCATGTTAATGCACTAAGTATAGATTCAGCTTCAGTAGATCAAAGTGCTCAGATGTTATTACTAACACATTGTAATTATCTTTTGTCAGCAATCACCAAGAGCAAGGTCTGCCTTGTGCTCAAAGTCTGCTCCAAAGACCTTATGCTCTAAACAGATCTTTTCATGCTGTCAATAGGGAGAACAGATATAGCTGGAGGCTGCCAAAGTACAGGAAAAAGCACTGCTAAGTTAAATGGTATCTCTCTAGAAGCTTTTTGTCTGCAGGTATTCAGCACAGTTCTTTTGTGTTTAGAAGGACAGATCAAATACTAGCTGACCAAGAAATATTTTCAAGTAAAATGTTACTTAACAGCTCCAGAACAATCCTTTAAGAACATAGATTTGTACCTTTTTATTTAAGTGATGGAATGTGACATGCTGCAGTATGAGTTTCATGGTTTGGGCTATTTCCAAACCTTTATGATGGACTTGCTCATTTTTATGGCATTCACTTTCCCTGTGTGACCCTATTGCACCTATCCATAGTTAAAACATTTCACAAAGAGGAAACTTTTTGGAACAGTTTGAAGCTGTAGCTTTCACCCTGGCCAATATTCAGTATAGGGTTTGGGTTTCCTTATTTTTCCACACAAAGCAGCCACAAGTTCTACTGTATTGGCTATGAGAAATCTGCCTTCTGCACAAAACACTTGCACATCTTGCTTTAGTCAAGCCAAGCTCCAAAAACCACTTCTTAGCTCTTCTTCCTCTCACTTTTGAAATAAATTTATCAAGTTTTAAAGGAAATGAGCAAACACACATGAGCACCGTTTTTAAGAAACAGCCTGATAGAAGTTATTTGGAAGCAAAATTTGCAGGGATTTAAAAGCTAATCAAACATGTCCAGGTCAATCTACCATAAAATTTAAATATACATTTGAGAAAATGTTTTCTCTCTTCCTGTCTGAAGACTTCCTGGGAGAGTTTAATATATTTTAAACCAACTCCTTGAATTTTGTCCCATCTTTTTTGGCACTCACTCTTTCCACATATATGGGAATGGGCACCCCTATTTTCATGCATTCAGACATGTTTGTAACTGCAGGTCTGAGCATCAAGTCTACACACACAGGAAAATTTTTGGCTTGTATTTACTAATAATAAATCCTAAAACAGTATATTGTGAGCTTAACATGGTGTAGACATGAAGATTTCAAGAGCAGACAGAGTTGCTAGTTTGCTGTCACGTATTAGATATCCTCAAAAGAATTCAGTTAATTTGCCTTGAAATAAAGGGGGGAGAGTGCTTAAAGCCAGATCAAGACACTTTAAGAAGCTTAATTATTTTCTCTTTCTTCCAGGCACAACCATTTGGGTTTGAACACCTCCAGGTTTAAGGTCTTAAGACTAAAATGATTTCGTAAAAAAATTAATTCAAGAGTGGAGATTGGCTGTCCTGACTTCAGGCTACCATGGAAAGACAGCAAAGCCTCTCAGAGCAGGAGGGAATGTTACATTTCTTTGTCTCCACCTTGTAGCCTTCTTCTTAATTTTTCAAAATATTTTAATGGCCAGGTTAAGTATTCGTGTTTCCAGTTCAGTTATTTCCAAACTAGTCAGGCATTTTGTATTTCATTATCCTCTCATCTGACCCACACTTTTGGCTCACTAGAAAGTTACTGGAAGAAATATTTCTCAGCCTTTAGCTCATGTAGCACAGACAGACTGAGCTCCAGCAAATCTGGATTAAAAACCCACATCAAAGGTAATGGCCAAAATGCTCTATCAAGATAAAATATGCCTTTTTCAGGGGAAAAAAAAACTTATTAGTGGAAATTAAATATTAGAAATGCATTGGAAGTTATCTCAGAGAGCAGACCACAGAGCTTACTGCTGCAAAACATGAAGTGTCCAGCTTCCAAACAGTACCATTCCCTCTGCTAGTCCAATACAAAGCTTCAGGCACTGTGCTCTTGCACAGGCACAAGGGGAATGACAAACTTTTTTACCTGAAGGTCCCAGACCCCCTTGCAACAAGGGCCAGGCTGTGCTGCAGTGAATTAATGTGGTGGTTCCTCTCAGCTCCACCAGACTTGATTATTGCAGCCTTTCTGCTTCCATGTACAATAGGTAACAAATGCTTCACTCCAGGTGATGTGCAGCATCCCTGCAGAACTAGACGAGCCCTGCTGGTGTCACATATTGTTACCCTGATCCTCTCACCATCCAGGAGCCAAACAGCTACCAACGAGCCCACGTCCAGCTCTCTGTACAGAGCCCCACAACAGACACAGTGCAGAGCTGTCTCATCTCCCACAGTTCTTCTGCAGAGCAGGATTTGCACACTGAGAGCAGGAGCCACTTCGTGCACTACTTAGCATGGCGTGTCCTCCAGGCACACTTTGTCCTCTGAATTATCTCCAGTGCTAATTTATTGCAGCATTCAAAGCACCATGCCTCCTGCAGTCCCTCCCACAGGAAGCTGGCTGACTCATTTTTCCACACACTCTATTTTCTTCTCCACAAGAGCCAATTTTTAGGTCGAGAATAAACCACCAAAAAAAGGGAGGCTCGTGTTTAAGCACCTCCTAAAACAGCCCACAGCCACTTGTGGAGCTCTTTCTTTCATTCAAACAACAGACCTGGAAGTGTTACACCCAGGTAGAGTTACCCCCAAATAGCACCCAACTGCCCTTGCTTTTGTTCTAAACAGCTGTTCCTAATCCTGTAAATTGATTTAGCCCAAGCTAATGGTTTTTGGCCTCAATCAGGCAGTTATCTGAACACTTACTAAAAGACAAGATGAAGGCCACCATTTTGCATTCATCCCCCTAAGCTCTTTCCCAAAGCATTCAGATGCTTGCCTTGCACACTAGTTCTGATATATCACTTAACCTTACAGGAAGGGAAAAAAAGAACATTGCCAGGAAAACCCCATCTACTTTTTCACACTTTGCTTAGTGATGCAGCAAAAGTCCACTGTCTTTGTTAAAAGGACTTTTCAAGGACACTTGAAAATAAAAAAAAGCAGCAGTAGCTTTTCTCCATCTCTAGCCACAGTTACAGTCCTCCAGTCACAAGAAATATAGGAAGCAAGCAGAGTCATACAATGCAAACACTTCTCCTTCCAAAAACAAGAAATCCAGCTTCAGCCTGAGAAGAGCCAAGCTTTGTAGGTATTTCCACCAAAAAAACCAAAATATCTCCATTCTTAACTTCACCTCAAGAAGCAGCTGCCAGACCCTCCACCCCAAAATACAAAGCCCCAGGTGCTGCCTGCTCTCTCTTTCAGCCAGCTGGACCCCTGACTCTTAGGTGTGAGGCCTCAGAGTTGATTGGCATTAACCCATTACCACCCAGTGCACAGCTAGGGCTTGTTGAGAGGAAACACATTCTTGAGGTTTTTTATGGTAAAATTCAGGTAAATAGGAGAGAGGTCAAAGGACACACTATGCATTTCCCACTTGTCCTATAGATGGGAGAGGGAACAAATCTGCAGAAAAAATTTCTCACATTCATGCAAGCAATAAAAGCTTGTTTTCTTGTATTTCCAAAATGTCAAAACTGTGGAAGTAGTGCAGAGCTTAGCATAAGCTGCCATTGCTGCCCTTTGCCTCACAGAATCCTCTCAGAATAGGTTTAATGCTGCAGCCATGAGGCTTTTCCCATCACTAATGTGTCCCCAGCCTGATGCTTATAAAAGAGTCATAATAGTGCCTTACCTCCATTACTGAGTCTCCTTGCTTTGGCAATCCTTTGGATCAAGATCTCTGATTTCCTTTTTTCTTGACAGATCCATTTTGTGCAAAAAAAAATTTTTTTTCTACTGTTTTGTCCCCCTGCCCTGTTGTCAGTGTAGGGTCCCCCACCCAATGGAGCTGGCCTGTGGCAGCCTGTTTCCTGCCATAGGGAAAGCTCATCAGCCTTAAACCCCCCACAGCTGGGCAGTAGCAGAGTGAAGGATGAGGCAAGGAGGATCCAGCCCCACTTCCCATTTGGCAGGGATGGGGGCACTTCCCAGCTCTGATGTCCTGTGCTGCACTGGGGAGAAGCAGGAAGAACTCTCTGGAGAAGGCCTAGCCAAATCACCTCCTACTCCTCCTTCAACCACGAGGCTGTTTCACACACTTTTTACCTCAGCTGTCACTGGCAGAAGGTGTTTTGTCCTTTCCTGAGTGCATTTTTCCAGAGGTGGTGAATGACAGGCTCAGCCCTGCCTGCAGAGGGGCTGGGGTGGAACTCACCATGTCCACCCTGGGGCAGCCCCAGCCTCACCCCAGAGGGTCTCTCAGCTCCCCAGCAGTGCCTGGCCACCTGCAGCTAATAAATTCCACCCCTTGCCTCAGCAAAATGCTAATTTCATAATGGTCATTAAAATATTCACTCACCACACAGCCTTCACAGCTCCACTGATGACATCAGCCCCAAAAAAACCTCCTCACACCACAAAGGAAACAGCACCATCACAACCCCACCAGGGTGGGCAATATCCACCCTCAGTACAGTTCCATCCTCTCCCTCACCACAAAAATTCCCATTGCTAATCCAGTCCCAGGCAGTGGCTGGTCTGAGCTTTGCCTTTTACTTTACTGGTCACTGTTTTAACTTCAAATTCCCCTAATAGTGTGTAATCTCCCTGTCTTTGTCTCAACCCACAAGCTTTTAAATCTTATTTTCTCCCCCATTGTTGAGAAGGGGGGTGAGAGCAGCTGGGTGGGCATCTGGGCAGCCCACCAGGGTGCCACTGCTCTTCTCTACAGAGAGTTCCACAGGGAATCCCTCTGGGCCATCAATCAGCAAATACAAGCTGAAGGCCTCAAGAGGTGCTGAATGCAAGTTCTATTATGTAAGAACTTTCCTGGACAGGCTAATGTTCCAAATAACAATTTGAAATTGACCTGCATTCAAAGCTTTGCTAAAAATCTCTCAAAGATTCCCAAACTGAGCAACCTCCAGGTGTGCAAAATATTGATGGTGGCTTATGGTGCCAATGTGCCAAGGGCTGGGAAACAGCCAATTTAATGGCATGGATCAAATACCCCAGAAAACCAGGCTTCTTCCAGCACCAGGATGCTTGCTGCAGTGGCAAAACAGCAATCCCAGTCCTCTGGGACTTCCCTCAGAAGCCAGATTAACAATTTTTTCGTAAATTATTAATCTAAAGCAATTTGTTGTTGTTATTGTTTCCTGCTCTGGTTATGTTTTAGTAGCCAAATATATTTTCCTTCCAGAGAAGAGCTGGGAATCCAGGAACCTGCAGCCAGGGGAGGCAGCAATTAGTGGTTTGAAGTGTTAATGGGACCACAGTGGGAACTGGAAGTCCCTTGAACTCAGCTATTAGCAAATTAATAAAAGGGGTAACATGCTCTCCTGAGTGTTACAAATTTAGCACTAATTAGGACTTCTCTTTCTTATCTATTTTAGGCAAGAAAATCTTCAATATCCTTTGTTAAATCTTAATAATCTTGTTTGTAGAATTAAATCATATGGAAACATTGGTTTCTCCACCCATCTACTGTCTATTAAACTTTTTCCATTCTCCTTTTCTTTGTGACATACTTATAGCTAGATATTTTGTAATCAGTTAGCTTTATTTATCAAATCTTACCCCAGAGGAAGGTTTTCTTTGACTAAGACTAAACTACAGGCCATTAATTTGTCACAGTCCATCCCTAATTTCTCAAAGATCCCCCCTTCACAGGAACATCAGTGGTCCAATTTATTTATATTTGTTTTATGTATTTATTGCTCATATATTCCAGATGTTAAACCTCATGGAATTCTTGTAACTGGCAAGCATCTCTTTCTGCCAAAGATCTACACGTGTAGATGTTTGTGTATTTTAGCACTTGGGAATTAATCACAAGAGAAACTTAATCAAGTTTGCAGTGATGAAAAGCCCTTAATTAGAGCAGAAGCCAAAATGTCCTCCTGCTCTTCTTGCACTGCCCAAATCTCATCGAAACCTTGCCTGAAGACCAGAAAACAAATCTCACAGTTGATTGGATATATCTAATTGTGAATTGATGTCTATGCTTTTGCAGATATGTTTCAAATCTTGCCTGGCGGCTGCGTTGGCCAATTTGCCCATACTGAGGAAATTAATTCATTTTTAACTACAGAGCAAAGCTGTGATGTTGGGCAATATATGTCTGCCTTTCTGCAAAGAATATTACTTGTCTCTAGCAAAATCAGTGCATTGCTAAATGATTGACAGAACCACAAAAGATTTAGCTTTTAATGTTTAGGAAACACTGATGGAGAAGAGAAAGCCCTACAGGCTGGCTGAGGCAGAACAAACTCCCTTCCATTCTGCAATAGCCATATTGAGCATTAAAGAGAAGATGGAGATGGAGGGTTACATCTTCACTGACGCCACTAAGTAAAAAGAGCATGTTAGAAGTAATCAGTGGGGAGCTCATGGTTTAAAACACACATGTACAGGTGCACACCAACAACAGTGCTGAGAACTGAAGCAGGCACTGTCTGAACAGACACCATAAAGCCTGAGAAATACTGGACACTGTCAAGGTGGTTTTCATAAATTAATGCAAGCTGATGTTAAAATCTCTATTTTACAATCAATTAGAAAGGGTAGTTTGGCAGCAGGATTAATAACCTCTGAAATAAATGTACCATGAAAAGGAAGATTCCATGACCAGAGCTCAGCTCAGAAGATTGTTTCATGTCTAGAAAAACTGGATGAAGACTGCTCCTGGTTAGCCTGTGGAGAGAAACACAACATACAGTAATTTCTGTTTACTTCTGCTAAACAGCTGGTCAGAGAGTATTTTCTGCACTGTGTGAGCCTAAAGCAAGTGTTATTTTTACTTTTCTCTACTGCATGAGGTAGGATGCAAATGGTGTTCACTGAGGTGACGCTGTGACATCCTGTCTGCCTTTAGGGCTCTAAATACTAACAGTAACTGAGCCCTTTTTTTTCCTCCATGTGGGCTATAATTGTGAGAATAAGATGTGTGAGCCTGTGAGCTGGGCAATACAAAGATAAATTCCAGATGATGATTTAATGCTGGTGAATACAAGTCTTATAGTCCTCCAAGCAGCCTGGTACTGGAGAGGACCTTTGAGGTCAATTCATTTCCCTTCTGTCACAGGCAGCCCTCTGAAAGAAGCTGCATGATAAAGTGACCCAGCTCCATTACAAAGTTAATTTTTTTGCCACCATTTCTACTACTGTAATGGTGCAGGAAGAGGAATCCTACAGCAGGTCCTTGGAAATGTAGAAATCTTCCTATTGCCAGCCTTAATATACTCTTATCCGGTTTATTCACATCTTTCTTTTCTGCCAAAATTGTGCTTCTGCTTAAATAGTGCTTCTCCCTTCTGTGTGCTCATCTGTGATGTATTTATAGGGAGTCCTCTCTCAGCATTCACTGCATGAGATAAAACAAGCCATCCTTTTTTTAGATTCCTTTCGTATAACAGACTTTCCACAATCTGAATCATCCTTGCAGCTCATCCCTTCACCTGCTCCTGTCTGAGCATGGGGAGCAGAACGAGCAAGAGCAGCTATATATTCTCCTACCAGGGATTTTTACAATGCCATTAATACTGCCTTGTTTCCTTACTGCTCTGTTGTACATTTATACTCTCTGTATGTAGAATTCTTCAAGCATATAAATTATGTTACACAGTGAGCTATCAAATACTGGTGTGTCATCTCCTCTGGTGCCACTTGTGCTCCTTGGGAGTGTGGTCAGCATCTTGCAGGCAAAATCCTTCAGTGCTTTTCATCTGGTGCTTTTTCATCCTTGAAAGCTCCTGCAGAGTGTTTCAGCATGAAGATGTTTCAGCAGTCATTACAAAAGCAAGTGAATCATTCAAAAAAAGCACAATCCATCCATCTTCTTTAGTGTCACCAATTAATAGCTGCTCAGGATGCTTTGCAACCTATAGTTGCTTAAGGGAAAAAAAATAACCACCCCCTTCCTATAGTGCTGTGCTGTTATTACATTCTGTGTATCCTGCCCAAGCAAGGAAGCTTTATTAAATAAATTGGGCAATATGCAAAGGGTTCTGATATGGGGCTTTAAAGAAGAGTGAAAAAACAGTACCAGAAGGGAACTAAAAACCAGTTGGTAGACAAGATTATTTCTTTTTATTGGAACCCATTTCTCTTTTTAGAAGCCTGTGGTCAGAGCCTGATTTGGTGGCCACAGTTCTGTCTGCTACTGCCCCTCCAAGCAAACAGTGCTGAGGCCACCAGTTTCCTCCACTTGATGGAACTGGAACAACCTTTTACTTCATGCTGCTGGTTTGGAATATTTTGCTGCAGACTGTGCAAAATAAGGGACCATTTTTGAAAGGGAGCAGTGTTGCCTTTGTGGGCAGCAAGGCTGGGTCTGTGTGCTCATTGCTCCAGTCACAAGCTGCTAGAGCAGAGTTGTTGCACCCTTTGGTGAAGCTGTGCCTTGGGTACTGTCAGAGCACCTGGAGAAAATGCAGACCCACATTTGCCAGACCTAAAGATGCATTCCCCAACCTGCCCACAGCTGCTGACTCCAATCCCTCCCTCCCATCTCACCTCCCTGTCTAAAGCACTGTGGCTTTTGCCATTGGCCACACCCCAAGCAGGACAGCAGTGCCACCTCTTGAGGGGAATCAACCCAATTCCAGCCCATGTGGCATAGTTGGAGCTCTGTGCTGAAGTGTAATGGAACCTGATGGAAGCTAATTAAAAAGAAAACTGTCCATTTTGCTGTCTCTTTAGGATTTTGTCATCTAAACCTTATGTTGTCTCACAAGCCTAAAGAAGTGTGTTCACATGTAAAAATCAGCCATAAAGCTGCCTGGAGAATACTTAACATGTCTAAGCTGTCATTTGTTAGGGCTGCTTCAAGCCTGTATCCTGCAGGTAGGAATGACCTTTCTGCTGTCCTCAAACCACTCTGCATAAGTGGGGCATCCCTGCTTCAAAATGGGAAAGAGGAACAAGCCCAGGGATCCTGCACGGACAGTCATGTGCAGTGGATGTTTCTCCATGTGGCCTTGACAGGAGCTGGGAATCAGAGGCAAAGAATACTTGTTATATTAGAGCAGTGCCAAAGATCTTCAGAGGTTAAAAGAGTGTAAATCTAATAGGAGTGTTTCCTGGTCTTGTCCTCAACCCCAGCTAGGCTACAATTTTTAAGACAAAGTGAATTTCCTTTAGGACACACGAGTCATCATGTTTTTTTACAGTGGAAATAAATTATGGGCTGTGTCCCCTTGGCTGCCCCAAGGGAAAAATCAACATGGTTTAAATGGCAGCTCTCCCCAGTATCTGTCCAGGATGAGATTTTTCACTCATCCAAACTATGCAGAAGTTCAGAGTTTCTGCTGAAACTGGGCTTGTGCAGAAGGTGTATCTGGGTGGGTTTCCCTGGGCAGGAGGAGAGGGCTGCCTTGGATCCGTGGGGTAACTCCAGCTGGTGTCTCCTTGCAGGCGTCGGAGGTGGAGCGGCAGCTCTCCCTGCAGGTCCACACCCTCCGGGAGGACTTTCGGGAGAAGAATTCCTCCAGCAGCCAGCACATCGTGCGGCTGGAGAGCCTCCAGGCCGAGGTGAGTCACCTGCCTCCCTCCTGCAGAAAGCAGCCAGGGCTGTTGGAGCTTGTGTAATGACCCTCTCTGAGCTGAGCAAACACAGTCAGCCAGTGGAGCCAACAGAAGGATGGCAGCACTGGGGCAAAGGACTCCCACAGCAAGGATTGCTCCATGATGTTCTGGCTGGGCTGGCTCACGGCACCTTCCAGTGCTGCCTCAGCCACAGCATCCCTGCAAGATGAATGGATGAGAAGGATCTTCCAGGAGCCAAACCATGGCTGTGCTCCTGCAGGGCTGCTGCCCTGTACAGACTAAACTCTAGTAGGAATGGTGGGAAGGTCTGCAAGGGTTTTTTTCCTTTGTTCCTCATGCTTGCAAAGAAAGCAGCAATCCTCTCTTGCCTCTGAGCCATGCACTTGGGAAAGCAAGGAGCCCCTGTCTGTTTTAACTCAGGTATATTTGCAGGAATGAGACAACTTCCTTCCTTTTCCCTTCCCTGACAGGGTCACTGGGGATCACACAGGTTGGGTAGAAGATGTCCAACTCTACTACCTGACCACTTCTTTTATTTAAAAGCTGCCTGGAAAAGCTTTTCCTAAAATCTCTCGATTTCTTTTCTCCTGCTCCCACCTGCTCCTTGCTGGTCCCTCGCCTTTTCTTCCCCTCCCCTTGGTGTGGAGCAGCAAGTCCTTGAAGTAAGTATGGAGGCTTGGAAAGGCTTTGCCTGCACGTGTCACATCGCTGTTACCATGCATGCCTTTCACCATGCATGCCACACCTTGTCTCCTCACCTCCTTCCTGTCTCTTGCTTTCCAAACCCTTTCCCCCTGTGCCTTTCCCATGGTCCAGGGCTCATGGCAGAGTGGTGGTTTTTATGTTGTATTGTTATTTACAGCATGTTCGCTACTGGCCTGCCCACCAAATATGAAATCTTAATACAATCTCTCCATTAAACCTCTTCTTTTTCTTTCTCCTGCCCACACAAATCATGATGGTGGTGGGCAGAGACATCTCAGAAACCATTAGTCACCTCAGAGCAGCTTTCCAACACCTCCAGTGGCCTTTACTCTGCAGAAACAGCAAGTCCACATACTTGGCTGATATTCCTTTGTGCAGCCAAATCTTTCCAGCAACCTGGAAAGCAGCAAAGAGACAAGGTCCCAAACAGGCCAAGAAAACAGTGGGAATTTGCTGAATTTGTCTATGCTCCATGAACTGAAAGGAGGCCATAGGGAATATTTAGGGTTATACTGGACTGGTGGATGGCTGGCATACCAGACCCCAGAGATCTTGTGTGTATTAATGTGGGAAAAAGCTCCTTCTTCTTGGTTAAACAAGAAGTGACCTTGGCTAGTGCTGATTCATGCCTTGCACTGTTCCCAGCTAACTGAGTCACGGAGGGTTTGTTTGGCAAACTGTCCCTTGCTTGAAATCACTGCCCTTGACAATTAAAAGAAATGAACCAATTTTAAAGGCAGCCGATCACTGGGAGGCTAAAAATAAGCACAGCATAGAAAGGAGACTTCACAAGTGAAAAGACAGAAAAATCCCTGGTGAGGACCTGATGAACACACACCAATTAAGAACAACAATGTGCTGTGGCACAGCCCTGCAGGGAGCAGGATCCCACAGGCTCACCCTGGGTCCTGCTGGCTCATCTGGTGGTCTCCAGCACCCATACAGGAGAAAATGCCACCATCAGGACCAGCCAGGAAAAGTAACCAGTTCTTCCCAGTCTTTCAAATGTTAAGGTTCAAGGGGTGGGCAGGGGTGGTCTCCACTTTGAATATTTCTGCCTGTTCCCTGACCTGCCAGTGCACACCCAGCCCCTTTGGAGCTGGCCCTGCAGCCTGGGGAAGCAATTGTTTCCTTTCAGAGCTTTCCTAAGTTTTAAACCACACACAGAGGTAGTTTCTCTTACAGGTACAGAATATCTGTGTATCCTGCTTTTTGCTGTTTCATTTCTCTCCTGGGAATGTGGTGTCTCTCCTCTCTGGTCCCTGCAAAGTCTGACAGGGCCTCTCTTTGCCCTGCAGATCAAAATGCTGACGGACAGGAAGCGGGAGCTGGAGCATCGCCTCAGCGCCATGATGGAGGAGAACGACCTGCTCCAGGGAACCGTGGAGGAGCTGCAGGACCGAGTCCTCATCCTGGAGAGACAAAGCCATGACAAGGACCTGCAGGTGAGGAGGCAGCAGTGAGACAGGGAGGGGATGGGGGAATGCAGTAAAAGTCATGATTTGGGGTAAAATTTGCCATGAACTGGGAGACAGAACAACTAGAGGAATGAAATGGCTCATGCAAGAATGGCAGCAAGCAAGATCCTGGGTGTTATCCATGAAGACAGGTAACAGGAACATCAACAAGGCATCTTGGCAGCAAAGAGCAGCTTAGGAAGGAGATCTGAGCAATGAAGTGGGGCAGGGTACTGGGGAAATCAGGTAAATGCAAAAAGAATCAGAGGACTCCAGTTGCAGTTCATTTTATTCAATTTTTTAAGAGTAGAATTGGCTTCAAAAGGGGCTTCTCTAGATCCTGCTTTTCCAGAGGGCAATCACTGGCCTCTTAGATCCCAGTGCTCAGGTGTTTCCCAACAATCTCCATGGTGTTCACAGCCATGAGTCACCAAATGTCACTCCCCAGAAAACAGGCTTGGCACCTCTGAGGCTTAGAGCAGAGCAAGGTTTTTCCATTTCATTTCTGTGGTTTACCAAGCACTGGATCCTCAGCTCTGCAAAACAACCCTGAATATTTTTTCCTGAAAGTATATTTGTATATTTTTTATAAAAAAATGTAGATAGCACTTTTTTTTAGGATCCACTTCCTGCTGTGTTGTTTTCAGCAAATTTCTTTACCTGAGTCCCAACTTCTTCACAATGTTCTTCATTTTAGTGCTGATTAATCTGCTATTTTTATCTTTCTGGATATTCTGGATTCTAAACAGTGTCTAATGACACTTGGAGATTATTAAGCTCCAGTAAACAGCAATACCAGCCAAGAGTACTTTCCTCCTGGCTGGAAACCCTGTTTTGTGTCACTCATTCCTCCCTCCCAGCTCCCTCACAAACCAAGAGATTGATCCAGTCCATATTACCTCCATTAATATTTTTCTGATTCCTTGATTTTCTTCCCAAGCTGCACCAAAGCCAGCTGGAGCTCCAGGAGGTGAGGCTGTCCTACCGACAGCTGCAGGGCAAGGTGGAGGAGCTCAGCGAGGAGAAAAGTCTCCAAAACCTCAACACAACCAGCACATCCCTGCTCTCTGAGATAGAGCAGAGCATGGAGGCAGAGGAGCTGGAGCAAGAACGAGAACAGGTATTTGCCCTCCAGCCTCTGGGAAAGCCCATGGGCCTCTGTGACCAGTCCCAGAGCAAAAGGGAGTTTAATGCATTTGATCTGGATTTGGAGCTGAACCAAAAACCAGAAAATTGGGATTGGGGGTGTGGCATCAAAACCCTTTTGGCCATGTGAAAGTAAACCTCTGCATCCATTTCCAAATCAACGTGGCAAATATTTGTGAGGTCTGGCAATCACAGGCTTCACCTGGCCATGGAAGGAGGCTCTCCATGGCCCTGTCACCCCAGGCTAATGGCAGGCTGTCTTGTTCCAGCTGAGGCTGCAGCTCTGGGAGGCGTACTGCCAGGTGCGGTACCTCTGCTCCCACCTGCGGGGCAACGACAGCGCCGACTCGGCCGTGTCCACCGACTCCTCCATGGACGAGTCCTCAGAAACCTCATCAGCCAAAGACGTGCCAGCCGGGAGCCTGCGCGCGGCCCTCAGCGAGCTCAAGAGGCTCATACAGAACGTGCTGGACGGGGCAGACTCCACGGTAAGTCGGTGGCACAGAGAGGCCTTGCCTTGTGCACATCCCTTGCTGCAGGTGCTGCTGGATCCTCAAGGCCCTGGTCTCTCTCTGTGGCTCACAGAGATGGGAAGCTGCAGAGCATAGCCCACTCTTTGTGTCTCAAATGGTCAGCTAAGAGACAAGCACATAGGGTTCAGCCTGAAGTGCTCAGATCACCTAAAGTTTCAAGCTCATACCACTGTCATTGGCCTGGGAGTCATTCTGGAAAATTAATGAAAGTAGGCTTACTTTGAGATTTTCAGTAAGTTAGAGTTTCACCGTGGAAATATTGCAGATTGCCTTACACATCACAGTTTAGTTATTTCCTTTGGGATTTTCCTAACCTTGCTTTATTAGCAACAGTATCACAAAAACATCATAACCTCTATGTCAGGAGGTTCTGTCCCTGTGAGTTGTCATTGGTAGAAATGTCTTCACAGGAGCTGCCAAACTCAAATCCATGGCAGGTTAAGGGTTTTGCTGGCACAAGATGATGTCTGTAGGATGTGGTCCCCAGGCTGCTGGGCAGAGGAGGTGGCGTGGAGGGACCGCTCAGCATCCACAGAAGTGCAGAATTACAACAAAACACCTCACTTTTTGTTGTGGCTCAAATCAGGCTTGGTTCCATTCCCTACAAGCTGGTTGCATTGCAATTAGGGCTTATTTGGGATGTTGTGGTGAGGAAAATCTCACCTGCAGGGGGCTGTGGGGGAGTACTCACCCTCCTCATTTAAATACCCATAGCCTGAGTATAGAAATTGAGTTGTATTTGTTAAATAAAACATAGAGAGGTATGTAAAAGGTCCACAAACAGAGACTGTAGCCACATGGGCTACCAAATGGGCAGTAGGTCTCTGTAGATTTGGTTTATGTCAAGCTCTGCATGCTCTTTGCATCATGTGTGGAAGCACTGCCCTTGGTTGAGCACCCTTGGTTGTGGAGGTATATGGAAACAAAAACCTCTACCAAAGTCACATTCACATTTTCTTTTTCATTGTTCAGCACCCTCATCCCAAACTGGTACCAAATTAATACAATTGCCTTTTTTAAAGTGAAATCTGAGCAAGAGATTTCTCTCCCGCTCTCAGAGCTCTCGCCGAAGCGACGACGACACCTTAGAGGAGCAGATCAGGAGAACCAGTGAGGATTCACGAGCCCTGAGGGAATTAATGGAGGGAGAACGGGGGAAACTGAGGCAGAGTTTGGAGGAGCTGCAGCGACTGCACAGCCAGGTTAGCAACTCCCACGCTTTACATGTGGTCTTGTAACAGCAGTGTTCATCCTCCAAGACATGCCTTCCATCAAAGAGACCAACATGATAAATAACCCAGGAGGATTTAGGCCAGAATGGTTGGATGAGGGAGATTTGTTAAACCAAATGCAGAGGATTTAAGCATTTAGGATGAAAATTTCTGACAGATTGTCTGGGGCCCATCTGAGGCATCATCTCAAGCAGCCAAACTTCCTATAGACCTTTCTCCCAGTCCGCTTTTTAGCCAGTTTCTGTTACTTAAATTCTTCTCAGCAGAAGACCTCAAAGTATGAGGCTTCTTGATACGGGGTATTGGAAACCCAAAGGTATCCAGGCTGACCTGAATTGCTGCACTGAGCCCTTGTGAGGGGTATGTGCACCATTCCATGGATATAAAGGTGCTGCTCTGCTGTGCATGGAGCAGGGCTTGACCTCTTCCACAGCAGCATCACAGAAAAGCACTCCCAGAGAATCCTAACTGTGGCCAGGCTGGCACGAGGCAGCACCCCAGGGACCAGCTGAGGCAACCTCAACAGCAAGGAATGGTCCACCCCAACACCAACTCTACACCCAAAGCACAGAATCCCATTGCACCCACACCCAGCATCATCTGTGTCTGAGGCCCTGTGCCAAGAGCAGGAAATGGACACAGGCATCCAAAGAGGTGCTTGGCAGTCCTTGTCTCTGTGGGACAAGACTCCAGATGCTGGAGGGGATCTGGAGTCTGCAGCAGAAGCAGCAGCAACTACATTGGAGCAGGGAATGGGATTAATGTCCTTGGCTGGTCTTCCCAGCAGTGCTGTATCACCCTTTGGAGAATAAATAGGAAAACACATCCCAGTTCAGGAAGTCATCTCAGCCTGGAGTCTGACAGCGTTGTGTAGGGCTGTGGGAGCTCCCACCATGGGATCAAAGGGAAAAGAGTGAGAGGATCATTAAATACCCTGGCAGTGGTGGCTGCACATGTGTGAGGGTGGGAAATGTCCTGCTTCCACAGCAGCTGATCAGGCCAGAGTGTGGGAGGGGAGCAGCCCTGGAGCCCATCTTCCCCTAGGACTCCTCCTCTCAGCAGTGTGGCCACCACAGCAGACACTTTTGAAGAGCCAGACTTCTGCCCCCAGTGAAACATAATCCCAGGCTGTGCTGCTGCAGTCCTGTGCACCACACACAAGCTTAAACACACATGAGATGGAGGAGACAAGGGCTTGACCTCTGCAGCCTGGCAGTGCTGACCTTTGGAGACTTATTTACAGATTTTAGGCTTGTCTGATCTCCCCAAACTCTCTGGCCAGGAGGGACCAGAAGACCAGCCCTGGATTGCAAGTCTGGAACCCTGGGCTGCTTTTAGGGGTCCTCAGCTACCAAAGCTCTGAATATTTAGTAAGCAAAGGGAGGACTGCAGTTCTGTTTTCTTCTCACACCTCTGTGTGATGTGGAGAAAGATGGGGCATAGCTACAAATGCAGCAGCCATTACTCTCAGAGAGGAACTCCAGCCTCCCACAGCAAGTACATGTCTCCCACAGCTTTTGCCAGTTATCCAGCCTCACACTTGCTGCAGGTTAGTAATTACTCTCACCACCTATTTAGGAGGCAACATCATCTTCTGTTCAGTGCTACAGAAAATTGATGCATGTGGAAATCTGGTCCACCCGGGGGAAGCAGTGCTCTGCTGCTTCCTCATCCCTCTCTTCTGGCACTGGTATTGATACAATCAAAGGGGAGCTGCTTCTAAATGGCTTTTAGGATCTTGTGGCATCACACCCGTTCATTGCTCCTGCCCAAGAGCAGGGTGAGCAGGTGGAGACAGGAGCCATCCCCTTCTCTGTCTACACTGAGAGCTATTTCACACCTTCTGCCTGTTTGTTTCCTCCCATTCTTACCTGAAGCCCTGACAGAACCAATTAAAATCCCAAACCTATCCCCAAGCACCAAGCTTTGGGCCTCTGGATCCTCTGTCCCCTGGGATTTCTGTAGAAGTGCTCACACCTTTTACATCACCCCGTCACCACTGCTCTCTGTCACATCATTGCTCTGAGGTGCTCCCATGTAGGGCTGAGGGAGGGCACAGCCCCCCAGTTCCCTGGCAGCCCTGGCACAGCTCCCTGGTTCCCTGGCAGCCCCAGCACAGCCCCCCAGTCCCGTGGGGAGTCTCTGCACAGACAGGGTGCATTCACACCCTCCTACCCCCGGCCCAGCCATGCCTCACTAATGGCACATCCTCCCACGCCCTGGATGTGATCAGCCCTTTTTGACTGTCTGCCCTCTATTTAAAGATTTCTTTGAAGATTCAAGCACTACTGAGCTGCATTTAGAGGCAGGAGGTGGGTCAAACTCTGGAAGGGTTTCCAGGTGGTGGAGTAGCGTAACAGAGCATGTGTGTGCCCTAGACAAAGAAATTAAATGTGTATGAAATATTATGAAGCTGTGCTAATGCAATCCTTGCATGATTTCACACCCTATTAACTCACTCTGCACAGGACCAAAACGATAGATCATTTCTCAGACTATTAAAGACTCCAGACATATTTTAAAGTCTAATTAAAATTGTAAGATGTGCCAGTAACACCTTCCATGGCATGAAAGAGAATTTTCACATCCTTTGTCTACAGCTTCATATTACTTCAGAAGACGTAATGGTCCCTTCAAAAAATATTATTTGCTGGTAAATTATGTTAATAATAATTTAACCCTGGAGAGATCAGAATTATAACTGGCAGACTCAGAGGATGTGTGCAAACTGCAAGACAAACTGCTTGGAGAGGTGCAACATTTTAGCACTGATGCCCTAGTGTCAGCAAAGTCACAGGGAGGTCCTGCCCTGCACAGCTTTCAGTGCTGTCTCTGCGTGTTACTGGGGCCATCCTGGTGACACATCTTGCTCAGGTCAGCATCCCAGAGCAACTCAGCACATTTCATGGAGGGTGGCATCAGCCCTAACAGCCCCACTCAGCAGACACAGCTTTTTCTACGACCAGGGGATCTCTCAGCCTGCAGGTTGGTCCATGTGGCTTTCCCCACACACTTGGGGTGCATTTTCCAGAGCAGCCCGGGGTTTCACAGCCTCCCTCTGCCCACAGGTGACGCTGCTGAGTGTGGAGATGACGACGCTGAAGGAGGAGCGGGACCGGCTGCGCGGCGCTGCCGAGGACAAGGAGGCGAGCGAACGGCTCCTGCAGGCCATCAGGGACCGCGACGAGGCCATCGCCAAGTGAGTGGCACCAGCAGCCAGAGCCAGGCTGGGGCAGCACTTGTGGAGTGCCATGGCAGGAGATGCCTCTGGGGTGGCTTTCTCCTATGCTCCAGAGCAGCTGTGACAAAGTGATGGCTTTGGTGGCGCTGGGAAATGCTGCCAGGAGCTTGGGAGCAGGGCAAGAGATGCCAAAGGCAGAGCTGCCTCACAGCTGGACTGGGGACATTTAGGAGCATTCTCTGAACCACATTTGTGCCATCCCTAGTGCTGGTGTGAATCACAGCAGGGAGGAGAGGACTTCAGGGAGCCCAATGGAAACACTAGGTCTGCCCTATTTGTCACATTTTTCTTCCTTTGCTATTCCAGACACACAGCCTGACCATCCCCATTACAGTCTGCCTGGGCTCCTTCCCTAAGCCATTCCTCTGGTCACTCCCTCTCCTTTCCTGTTCCAAGGTCTTTTTTGCATCTCCAGTCCTGTAATTCTCTGGTTCTCCTTTTGGGATTCTCCCACAGGTTTGGCTCTTTATTTTGCCCATCCTCCTTACAGATCTGTGCAGTTCTGTTCCCCATTCCCCCTTCCTCAGCTCTGTCCTTGGGCTTGCCAAAATGTCCTGAGGAGAGGGACAGACACCTTTACCCTTCTGTACTCTGCTAGAAAGGATTCATCTTATAATCCCTCCAACAAGCAGGTGGGCCAGGACACCACCAGTCCAGCTTCTTAGGGGAAAAGCCCTGGACAAGAGGAGCAGGAGAGAGTTTCACCTCTGAGGGTGCAGGAGCTAAATCAGCCCTCATCATCCCTTTTTCTAAGTGGCTCGATCGGCCGTGCTGGGCTAGCTGGCTACCAAATTGCCATCGCTGTCCTCTGTAACACCTCCATCTGTTGGCAAGGAGCAGGAGCATCCCAGCTGTGCCGGGCGCAGGGCGGTAGTTCTGCCGCTGCGGTGCGTGTGGGCTGCTGGCTGTGCCGTGGCTATGGCAACACTGCCGCTGCCATCAGCCCTGCAAACACCCAACCGGCGCCGGGAAGCCTCGCAACAAGAGGCTGCTTCAGGTGCTCCAAACAGCCCGCAGTGGAAGGGCACAGCTTCTCCAGTTCACTGCGACCCTGCTGGACAAAGCACCGATATTTGGGGCTGGCTGTCCTGCAGTGCAGGAGCCGCGGGATTGGGGCACGGGTGAGGGGGATCAAGGAGCAGAGAGTGGCAGCAAGTGAAAGCAGACAAGAGCATCCTGTCACTGAAGAGAAAGCATCCCTCCCAGACTGAGTGGGCTGGTTGCTGCCTGGGGAGGCTCGTGATTTTCTTCCCACCTCACACCCCAAGGGTTAAGTTGCTTTTGTTCAGCCCATCCCCCCAAAAATCCCTAACTCTGAACAGAAATAAAATCACTGCCCGAGGCAGACATCTGGTGTGGAAAATTTTTGCTTGAAGCTGAAGTTTGGCAACATGGAAAGGAATGGGAAAATAGGATCCTTTCAGAGGAAGTGTTAAGCAACCAGTACCTGGAGTATAACACCTGGAAGTGTTAAGCAACCAGTAGCTTGGAATATTTGTGTTTATATTCCAGTACCTGGAATATAAACACAAATTCCCAAATTGCTCTTCTGCAGGGGAGCACAAGGGAGCTATTAGGAGACAAGGAATGAGCTACAGTTAATAAGATGCAATTATTTCTCTCAAAAATGTTTGCAAGGAAAGATGGTTCCCAGCAAGTCATGTTACACTTTCCTATCACACAGCAGTTAATTGAAAACTTAAGCTTTGTGCTCACCTGTGTGCTCCCAGCATGATGAGCAGCATTTCCCAGCTTGGGCAGCTTAGGAAATTGTTCCATCCTAAAGGACAATTCCTTTCCACAAGCAAGGAGCAGCTAGAACATCTCAGCCACTGAGCTCTTGGGACTCCTTGGGTAACCTTGTCCATGGCATGATATGCTCAATGGCCACCACATGTCTGGGAAGAAATGCAGCACAGGTGTTCCCAAGGGCTGGGATAACTCCACTGAAATTGGGAGCTTTCCTTGAAGCCTAACATTTAATTCAAACAATTTTGACAGTTTGTCATTCTTAAAAAGTATATACTTAAAAACTTATAAAGTATATACTTTAAAAGTATATAATTCTTAAAAAGTATATATGATAAGCTCTCTTCTTTCATTTCTTCCTTTGATCCTATCTTCAATCAAATCCCAAATGGAAGCAGAATTGTACTCTTTAAGAGATTTTAATGTTTATTTCATATTGCAATTTATTGATGGAGTAATCAGACACGAGTAATTTGATTTCTAGCACGTCATTTGTTTTCTATGCATGTAAACAGAAGAAAAAGAGAAAATATTTGAATATAGATTCTACCTTGTTCTAGATCTCCATGTTATTGGCAGATCTTGCACATTATCCAGGCACACTATTATCTCACACAGCAGTGTATCTGATTTTCTTTCTGTATGTTTCACAGTGTGCATATCAGAAATCTGCTGGTTTTAAGGTAAAGATGTCAAAAGTTCTGTCCCACTCTTCAAATTAATAGATTGTTCAGAATACAACAGAGATGAACCTTTTAGGATGTGGGGACTTGCCAGTGAAAGACATAAATTGTAGACTGGTTTAGATATGCTTAACTCTTTGTTTAGAAAGAAAGAGCCATGCCCGGATTTCTGTCCCCGCAGGAAGAACGCGGTGGAGGTGGAGCTGACCAAGTGCAAGATCGACATGATGTCCCTCAACAGCCAGCTCCTGGACGCCATCCAGCAGAAGGTGAACCTCTCGCAGCAGCTGGAGGCCTGGCAGGTGAGCGGCGGGGCAGGGGCTGCCTGCGGGACACATGACCCCAGGGCCACCTGCGGGGGACTGTCCCCCTCCCTGTGGGTGTGTCCTGTTCTCCGCCGGAGCATCCATGGATTGGGTGTTTTGGGGGGCTGGGTTTTGGCTCTGCCGGAGCCAACGGTGCCGTGGGGTGTGGGGGGAGCTGCCCCTCCCTGCTCCGACCCTTTTGGCTGTGAGCAGTTAATTCTGCAGCTCTAAACGCTCCTTTAAAATGGAGAAGCAGGCTGTTCCTCCTGGCAGAATGGGAAATGGCAGAATGGGCATGTTGCACTGCCCCGGGGTGGGGAGGGGTCCGTGCAGGAGGGGTCCCTAGGCAGGCACACCTTGGGTGCACGTGGGCACAGCATGTCTGTGCATTTCCATGATGGAGCAGAAAGGTGGGAGA
This sequence comes from Urocynchramus pylzowi, assembly GCA_013397555.1. NCBI lineage: Eukaryota > Metazoa > Chordata > Aves > Passeriformes > Fringillidae > Urocynchramus > Urocynchramus pylzowi. The sequence continues at coordinate 423,417 of VZRH01004945.1, forward strand.
ACGAGGTTGTGCTGATTGTTGCTGCACTGTTTGCATCAACTCTGAAGATCCATCAAGAAGGAGAGCTAAAATTCCAGTTCTTCATCAAGGTGAAAAAACAAAGTCATGGCAGTTCCACAGCTGCCCTGGAGATGCTCTGCTTGGGGTCAGTGGGGAAAACCCTTGTGAGCAGAGAAAGCTGCCTCCTCCCAAAACCAGCACCAAGGGAGGGCTACTTCAACAGAAAATAAAGCAGACTCAAGAGAAAAGGTCTGTGCCATTTATAGTGATTTGTTGCAGACCATGCAAGACCCCAGCTCTACTAAAAACCAGCCTGACCAGTAGAAACCTTTCCCATACAACCTCGCTCCTGTTTCAACTCCACTGTGTTTTCGTTTCTCTCTCTCTCTCTCTTTTTTTTCCCTTTTCTTTTCTTCTTTCTTTTCTTTTTCCTGCTTACAGTTTGCTTCCTCAGGGCTTTTTACTATCTGGCTCCTTTGGTTTCTGATCTAGTGGCCTTTCTCAGTTCCTGTACCAACAGCTTTAGTCGTTCACCCCTCCTGCCTTTGAGGTGAGCTCCCCACACCCACCATCCCCTCTCCATCTGCTGCCACCATCACCCACATCCTTCTCTGCCCTTACCATCATCTGGCAAGAGGGGTCAGTGGGGGTCTCCATCACCCACCAATATTCTACCCACACCCCCCATCCCAGCACCAGCCAGGGGCAGCATCCTGCACCCCATAGTGAGGCTTTACCAGGGCACCACAGGCAAAGGCAGGCTGAGGTGCACATATTATTAACCCTCTCTACCCACATATTTACTATCTGGAAAGCTTCTTTAAAGACAGACTGGGATTTTACTTCTCAGCCTCATTGTCCAGTAAGTGGCAGACAGTGCTCTGCATAGGAGCTGTCTGGATCCAAGTTTAGTCTGGATGGGTGCTATAAAGTTAGGCCTACTTAGTGCTAGAATAAACCCAGCTTAGGCTTAAGAACAGGTCTTGTTGCAGTAACACAGCAACCCCAGACCTGCTCCCATCAGCTCTCTGAGCTGAGGCTCAGGCATGAGTAAGTTGTCTCCAACATACTGACCTGAAGTGTTACTACACAGCAGCAAAATAGTTTCCAGCCACCTCATGTCCCCTCAAGAGCAGCTCAGCCACAGAGGCACAAAACAAGTAGGGTGATTTTTGTATTTTGGGGACTATTTTGCAAAGGAGTTGCAGAAAAGTTTCTGATAAAATAGGATATAAGTCTCTGCTTTAGCTGGGCATAATTGGATGCTTTAATCTGGTAACATTTTGCTTTTGCACACTTCTAGTCTGCATTTCACCAAGGGCTGTCAACAAGATGACAGTGTTCTCTAAGGACATAATCATACAGGCTGTAAAATAGGATTCAAGCAAAAAATCCTCCCCATCCAAGTGCTTTGCTCTCTGAGTCACACATCTGACAGACAGGGATCCAATGCAGTGCACTCTCAATAGTGCATACTGTATTTTTATATATATATTATATTTTTGTGTGTATATATATATATATATAAAAATATACATATAAATCATTATCATCCCTTGTTGTATGGTCAGTCAAGGACACAGATCTGCCATGCAGGAGCCTGGGTACCTACTTCATTTAACAGAAGAGGTGCCTTCAAAATCCAAGAGCTGTACATTTTCACATGGCAGCTTCAGCTCTGGAAACCTGTCTCACTGATATTTCATACTGATGTTCACCTCAACCTCTTCAACTCTCCCTCTGCCTTTCCTTTCTCCAGCCCTGCTCTAAAAAGACCCAAAGCTTCCCCAGTCTGTGTAGCTCTGCACCCTCCTGCTCCCACAGGGGAAGCCCCCATACTAATTTCAGGTCTAGGTCATGGCTATCAATCCTTTTCCCTGTAGAAAATGCTGCAACAAGAGATTAGCCATTATTAAGTTTCCAGTCCCAGCTGGCTGATTTGATTCCAATCCAGAGCAGCTGGGGCACCTGCTGGGCAATGGCAGCACCTTCCCTTCAGTCCTGGGGCTGCCCTGACAGGCTGCCCATCACCAGGTGCTGAATGAACAGGACTTCCACCACTCCAGCCCATCCAGAGTATCCTTGTTCTCACCAGACAGTGTCCTCAGCCTTAGTTAGAGACCAAACTGCTGGAGAGTAGTTGAATCGTCCTGTGGGACTAGTTTGTGTACACACATTTTCACTAAGCTGTAGCTTAAATATGCAATTATAGAAGAAGCAATGGATCTGAAAGTTTAAAATCTGTAAAATTTATAGCCAGGTTTTCAAGGAACATGTTAGCACATCATTAGTGTCAACAGAACTGGGTAATTATTTTGTATACAGCAGCTTCACTGTGGTGCAAACATGGACAAAATCAGAGCATTCCTGGTACACCTGAAAAGCCACAGTTCATGTGAGCTGTCAGTCAGAGCTCCCACTGCTATGCTGGCTCTAGGGAAGGAGGGGATCTAAGGGACAAGCTCAGTTCTGTTTGGTAAGTCTGGTGCAAAGCCCAGGAGGAATCTGGTGGGCCCACACCTGCCTCAGCCCCTCAGCACCTTCCCCAAAGAAGCCCCAGTGACAATGGCCATGCAGCAGCTCTGCCACCCCTGCCTGTCCACTTGCTGTGCACACAGACCTGCTCAGCACAGACCTCCATCCTTCTTCTGGCCTTTGCTTTCAGCTGCATTTGTTCTTATCTATGTCTCCCCCAAAGGGGACGTCTGCAGGCTGCAGACAGCAGAGAAACACAGCTTAGGGGTGGCACAGAGTCCCAAGCAGGCACAGAGCTCCTGTGTGAGACCATCTGAGCAATTCATCCCTCAGAATTGTGTGATTGATGTTCCTCACTCCCTGGAAAGCCTCACGGCAGCGGGCACAGCTGAGCCTCTGTCGGGTGGGGACGCAGACCTGGCCCTGCTCCCGTCATCCCTGCTCCATCTCATCGCTGCACGTTCCATACCCATTTCAGCCGCCCCGCGCGAGCTCCCGTCGGGCTTCAGCTGCCCCTAACGCCCCTTCCCCTCCCTCTGCTGCAGGATGACATGCACAGGGTCATTGACCAGCAGCTGATGGACAAACACCCGAAGGAATGGAGCCAGCTTGCTTATTCCTTCTCCAGTGGCTCCGGCGCCAAGCGGAGTGCCAGGCCCGCCCCCGCGCTCAGGCCGGAGCAGCAGGGGGACGAGCCCGTCGGGGCCGAAGGAAACCGTCTCTTCTCCTTTTTCAAGAAAAATTAATTTGAAAAAGAGAAAACTCTCCAACAATTCCTGCTTCAAGATGGGGAGTGGGGCAGCTGCCCAGCTTGCTGATGGACCCAAGTCTGATTCACTGAGTAAAAAAGAAGGGGGCAAAGGAGTTAAACCCTTGAGACTCTGCACTATTTACACCGCACCTGGTCTGAACCAAATGTTTACATGAATTGGAGATTTGCAAATTGACAATGTGATTCTAGTAGAAAGAAACTTTTCTTATTCTATAAGTGAAGTGATGAACTTCAGGGTATATTTTAGGCGCTTTGACACAGTCCAGTTTCTGCTGTGAAGAATTCTCTGATTGTCTTAAAAGCATTCTTATGCTGGAGAAGGAAATAAGCAGCCCCAAGACAGAGCGGTGCAGGGGATTGAGAACTTGTGTCACAGCGAGCACAGGGGGAAGAAGAGAGCTGAATGCAAGAGGACAGAAGGGAGCCATTTGTATCACCCTGGCAGCTGTGACATCCTTCATCCATCCCACTGAGACTGGAGTCACTCTGGCCCCAGCATTACCATGTTTTGACAAATGTAGCTTTCTCCGTGGTGGAAGCTGAGCCCTCACTGCAGCTCCTGCCTGGGCACCATCTCCCCTGCAGCTCTGCGTGGCCGTTCACCCTCGCTGGGATCCAGGCTCCTCGCAGCTCAGGGCAGGGGACAGATAGATGGTGTCACTGTCCTCTCCAGCTCCCTCCTGTTACAGAGGTAAGAGTTGCAGGCTGTAGCTACACAGATTCCTCTGCAGGAGACTGACCATCTACAACACAATACAGACTGGATAAAAGTTGTGCATGTTCAGTCCTGGGGCACCTGCTGTTCCTCCAATGGCCAAAAGTAGTTTGGGAGCTTCAGCAAGTCACACACCTTTCCCCAAAGCCATACACATCTCCCAAACAGAGTAAGAAAACTGTCATTTTAACTGGATAGGCCCCCAAATGCCTAACTAACATTCACTGAAAGCCTACTCCCAATGCTGTCAGTCAGTCTTTGACACTGGGTTGGCAGACTCGGTCTTCAGAAAGCACACTGGCATCTGCCTTCACTGAAGCCAAAGGCTATCAGGGTGGCTACAAAGCTCTGGAAAGCCTGCAGGTTACTCTGCCCTATGCAGTAACACTGGCTATGGCCTGACAGAAAGGAATATTTGTCCCTGCCTGTGGGTCAGTTGCTACTCAGCCCTTTGGTGAGCAGGTAGCCAAAGGTCCTTTTGATCAAAGATGACCAGAGCCTGCTTTGCACGACTTGATCAAGAAGAAGGAACGTGGCATTTTTGGTGTATTCCAGCACACAGCATTGCTGGAAATCCTGCAATACTCAAGTAGGGACCTTGCCTCTGCACTGGATGGGCACTTTACAGCTCTTCTCTTTTATCAGTCTACATCATAAGCCAGCGAGGAGCACCAGGCTCAACTCAGAGATGTCCTGCTGCTGTCATGCACTTTTCACACATTCTCCCAGCTCATGATACCAATGGGCAGGCCCCAGTTTGTTTCCTGCTGCTTTCAAAAGGCCACCACCTACACTGTCCCACAGCAGACAGAGCTGGCTGCACCTTCAGCTCTGCCCTGCCCAACAACTTCGGTGCTAACACACCATCCCACAGGGAGCTGCTATCTCTGCTCACTACTCACAGGAACAAGCTTTCTGCTAGAATAGGTACAAAACACCTTCTAAGCAGCAGGTAAGAGGCTGGTGGCTTGGGTTTTAGTGTTATTCAGCTTCCCTGTGGGATAGAACATCCATAATACCTCAGTACAAATATCCTTTCTGCCTATGAAGATTTGAGCGTTCCTGTATTTCCTTGTTACGTGAAACCACCACACTGGTATGAAATCATCTTGCTGGGGCAGCTCTGGGTTGCAAGGAGCAGAGTGCTCTGAGATTGGCAATGCTAGTGAAGAGCTGAATGGTAAAACCATCTACATGAAAGCAATGAACCCTGGATTGCAGAGCTTGCTTCAGGAAATACTTGGGCAAAGCCCCACCAATACAGCTTGATGCTTTTGGGGAAAGGCATCAGGAGCCTCACAGGCAGGGAAGGAAACTGAACCTTGGCCTCTCCTTTCTAGGCAATGCTCAGCTGTTGAGTATCTGCTTGTAGCCACTTGTGCAAGCGAGGGGAAGGGCTGCAGTGCAGTGCCACTTGCTCTCAGTCCTCATCCTCCCATCCTGCCTCTACTGTGACTCTGGATAGGGCAGGGACACGAGGCACATGCTCAGCATCTCCTGCTGCCAGGACTCAGTCACACCCACATGCATTACCCAGCCTTTGATTCCTGCAAAATGAGGCGTGGCTGTGTGGATGCCACTGACACCTGTGACACAGTGACACCGGTGACACAGTGACACCGGTGAACGCTGAGAACAGTGCTCTGTCACAGGAGAGCCACATGAACATCTCGGTCCTCAGGGACCTTTCTTCTGCTGTCAGTTGTCATTTCCCAGACCCCACCAACTCTCTTCAAGCCCAGCAACATGCCCAGTAGTTGTGTGGGACTCTACCCTAGTGAGGATGGATGGATGGATGGATGGATGGATGGATGGATGGATGGATGGATGGATGGATGGATGGATGGATGCAATCCTAAGGCAAGGGCCTTAAGTTACCCCATGAAGATGCAGTAACGAGATGAAGAAAGGTGCCTTCTGCTACGTTTGCTGAGGAAAGTGACTCAGTCGGTTGCAGGGGTAGGCACAGCACATCTCTTCATTTAATGAGAATCCTTAGTCCCATTGCAATTTTATTTATTTAACAAGAGTGACAGAAGAGATTGCAAGAGGAAAGTCTGCATGTCCTAAGGTGCCAGTTGGGTATGGTTGCTTCAAACAAGCCCCTTCACCCTAAAGACTTAGTTGCACTACTAAACCCAGAGATACAAGAGAACTGGGTGTAATGAACTGGACAACACACCAAAGGAGACCTCCTTGTGCTGAGCTGCTACTCCACAGGAACAGAAACTGCCTTAACACAGCAGCTAGGTTTTGTCTTCTGTCTTGAAAAACCTCACCCATGCAGTGCTTCACACCCATTTGTTACATTGTGTTTTAACAAGGTCCCAACTACTTCACCCTGTGCTGTCATTAACACACTCACCTCCATCCTGTCACTGCCAGGAGCCCGGAATCAGCCTTGCAGTGCTGGCTGGAAGACACTTCACTTGTGGCACTTGACTCTTCCAGGACACACCCACGGTGTAAAGGAAACATCAGCTCCAGGAGATGAGATGGAGGAAGCACATTAATCCAGCAGGTACTCAGGATCCCAAAGGAGATTTAACGAGTGGGATCAGCAGCTCCAAACACAACCCTCAGCCTTGCTTTTGAGATAATGGTAAATAAAACAGTAGTGCTGCACAGTCACTGTTCAAATATTGCACAGAGAAGAGATGCCTGCTGAGATTAGTTACAAAGGACTTTCCCACAGGTAACAGGTGACTGTTTGGGCAAATGTTTGTTATGCCAGCCTGAGGGAAAAGGGATCAGTCTCCCCTTCCTAAACTCTGCAAGGGAAGCAACTATAAACAAGGAACAAATGTAAATGAAAGGCAAGTCACTAGCACTTTATCTTCATACAAACTTAGATCAGCAACTTGCCGTGGAGATGAACAATAAATCAAAAAGTTACTGACAACAGAGTCATTTTGCAGACAGAGCAGGAAGTGAGGCTGCAGGCAGGGCCACATGCACTTGTCCTACTTAGAATGGTGGATTCCAGATATGCCTCTCCATCAGGCAAACTCTCTACTCCCCACTCGGCTATAAAAAGCAAGATTGTTTGAACCAAAAAGCCAAGAAAGGAAGTGTCTGGGTGCTGCAGCAATGATTCCCTTGGATTGAGAGGGAAAAAGCACACAGCAGGGACAAGCAGAAAGAATGTACCTATAGATATGTACATATACCACAGTGCTGTAATTTTTGTATGTAGCAGTCATGTAAATAAATGTATGGTTTTTATAAGATACATATTATAAAAATCTATAAAGGCATATTTTTAGTAAAAACAATGCTCTACTTCTTTTGTAAATAGTTCTCTTCAGAATAAAACAGATCATTTATACGACACTGTCTCGGCTCTCACCACTTTACTGTGCCCAGTAAAACAAGCAAAACAAGCTCATTTTTTGAACTGTCATTTAACACCCAACAGCATCTTTGGAGCTGCATCATCCCATGGAATTCAGCCAGGTAAAGCCCCTGTGTGTGCTAAGGAGAGAAGGGGTCAGGACAAAAACATTTGAAACATTTGCACCTCTTGGCACACAGGAACACCTAAAGGTGGGTAAATTATCCCACCTTCCAGCCATTTGTGCCCTTTACTGGCCCTGGTATGGAGGCAGACTCAAACTGGAAGGAGTTTAGACACCAAACACATCCACAGCTGGCAGCAGCTGCAGCTCAGACCATCCACACGTCCCCAGGAGTCCCCTCCAGCTGCTCCTCCCAGAAGGGAGCAGATGCAGCAAAGGCACCTTCGCAGAGCAGGCTTCCATCACTGCCCCAGGAGCAGCCTGGGCAGGGCAAGGAGATGCTGAGGGCACAGCCACAGCTGCAGTTCCTGCACAGATTAATTAAACACACAGTAATTTCCTGGGAAAGTGAGGAGGGACTCCAGATGCTTTTCAATTACCTCGGGAGGAGGAGCTTTCAAAGCTCACTCAATACTTTTTGTTGAGCAGAAAGAGAAAAGATTACATCACAATCACAGGCATCTCACTTCACACAGAAATAAGTTACCGTTCCACCTTACTCTTTCATTCAAACTAAAACAGCAACTAAACATTTGAAAGCATTACTTATGGTTTTTTTTAATATCCCCTCTCAGGAAATAACCCTTTACACACAGCAGCAGAGCTCACCCCTGGCTTGCCACTCTCCACCACCAGGTGCTAGACAGCAGAGGAAATAGAGCCTCAAAAAAAGATTTGGCAGCTTTTAACCTTTATTTTTAGTTTTTTAAAATTATTTAAAAAGCATAATTAGAAACTTTCATTACAGAAATAATCCTAGCAAACCAGTTAGACATTCCATTGCTCAACATTTAGGAAACTTCACATCAGCACCACTAGAGACACAGTCCCCACCCCTTCCAATTGAACAGTGATGGCAAGAGCAGAGGTAACTGCTCCTCTACAGCCAGCTCTGGGGGAAAAAAAAAAGAAATTCCCACTTTAAGCCAGGAAGCTGGACCTGGATTGATAGAATTCCAACCACAGCCACAAAAACCTGGACTCAAAGAGGACCAGTTTTTCTATATAAGAGAACACTCCAGGCTTGGGTGCACCATTTCCTCATTTTATTGCATCATTTCCAGTAAATTCAGACATGTTCTTTACTTCTGCCTATATGAAGTTACTCCCTCCTAGATCTGCACACAGCTACCAACAAGATTCCCAAAGAAACACAACTGGGCCCCTCAGACTGCAGGGGGGAACCCCCACAGGACAGCTCCAGGGACTGGCCCAGCTCCTCCCAGCACACCCACATTCCACACTGGAGAGCAGGCAGGATGGACTGGTGTGACCTAAGCCACCACCTTGCACAGCCTCCCAACAATGATCAGAGCTCACCCCAGCAGCATCATCCCAGCTCACTCCAATTCTTGGGTTACCAATGCAGGATATGTGAAGAAAAGAGGTGGGTGAAGGCAGCTGGATCCGTATCCCCAGCACCTGAACCCATTAAAAACCCACGTGTTAACACATTCATCGTTTGCACTTAGGAAAAAGTCTTTAAAGTGATTGACTGTGATGTGATTGTATGATCAGGGCTCTTACCACAACCTGAAAAATCTAAAAAAATGCAGGCAAAATAAGTGACTAAAATTTAGCCTCTCCTGAGGAAAGGGTGAGGAAGGGAGAGAAGTGGGCTGATTCCAAGCTCATGGACATGGGTGAATCACATCCTACCAAACTAAAGCCAGCAATGCCATAGGGCCACTTACTGGCACATGGAGTATGCCCACCTTCAAGGCCTTAAAGGAAGTCAGACCCTCCATGCCTTTTAAGGTAGAATTATTTTTTAATATTACTTAGGCAATAATTCAGGTGCTGAGCATGTCCTTTCAGCCCAGACATTTGATATTTTAGTTACACACACATACACTCTCCACCTTTAACTACATCTATTCAGGCTGAGGAAGTGAGCCCTTGTTTTCCCAGAAAGGCTGACGAGGGCCAGGAAAATGTTGCTGAGCACAGCAAGCCCAGTTTGTTTCCAAGTGTGATCCTCCACCACCACATAACCCAAGCAAGCAAGCTTTCCATTTCTTTGCATTAAACAGCAGTCCTCCTTCCTAACTGAAGAATCCCGGGAATGATCCTGCAGCTTCCATATTCAGACATCAATAAGAGCTGGATTTTTTTCATGCCTTTTCTCTCTCAAAAACAAAAGCTTTGCCACCAAAATTCACATTCAAGTTCAGATTGCCTATTTGTGGACAGGGCAACAAGGAGAAGTTTGGGGTTTTTGGCAGAATCACATGATTTTTGTTCTTCTCAAAAGAAATGGACCCTCACTTAGGACACTGGTAGAACCAGAAGCAGAGGTCAAAGTTGTTAAACTTTGCTTTAAAAAAAAAAAGGTTTTATCCAAAGAAATCCCACTTCTGCAGGTCAGTTTGTTTTCCAGTATCTTGATACAAACTACAGGAGAGCACAGGTACAGCTGGGCTGCAGCACAAGGAGGTGAAACCCAAGGATCCAGCCACAAATCTGGATGATGGCAAGCTGAAATTCCAGGCCCCAGCAGTAGCTCCAGCTGCCAGCCCAAGGGTGAAACGAAACCCCAGGCTCCAGCAGCAACACCTGCAATCCTGGTACCTAGAAAGACACAGCCCGAGCCCCAGGAAAACCTGGGACTCCAGGAGAAGCCAGGGGCCCCAGGGGCACCAGTTGCCAGCCTGGAGCCCAACAGAAATGCAGCTGGAGGCGCCAGGAAGCAGTCGCTGCCAGCCCGGGGCCAACTCAAATTAAGAACTTTTAAACTTTTTCTTTAAAAAGATGAACTCTGCAGTCCATGATTGGTTGACATTAAGAAGGCAGAAGCCAAAGCGACAACAGAGAGGCGAGGCTGGTTAAAGCAATATACATTATATACAAACTCTTGGGTTAATTAGTCCACTTGGTAGGCAACGTCCTTCTTGTCTACAAGGCGCACTGGAATGAGCAGGGGAGGAGAGGGGGGCAAGATTCCATCCCATACCTTCTTGGCACTGCAGTGGGAAGGTGCCAGCGCCTCTTGATAGAAAACATGGAGGAAAAATCATCTTTAAATAACGGCACAAAACTGAGAAAGTCCTCCCAAAGCCTGCCCCAGTGGAATTGCCCGAGTCTAGCTGGAGGGGCTGATCTGTCTGAGAGCAGAGTCTCTGCAGCAGGGAAGGGCCATTAGCAGCACCGCTTCTTCCTTTTACTGTTCTTCGTTAGCTTCACCACATCGTTCTGTTGCTGCTGTTGCTGCTTTGCTAAGTTTTCTTTCTTTGCTCGCAGGACAAGCTCTGTAATGCAATTAAACATCTGCAAGAGAAACAAGCACACTCAGACCACCCCAGAACTCCTGTGGGGTGCTGCTCCTTGGAAGCCATTCCCCTTTTCTGTATGTTTCAATAATGCTTCAGAGACCTTCCCCAACCCACTATGGCCCGAGTGGAAATCCAATACCTTTTCCCAACCCACTCCCAAGCTAAACAGTACCTCTATCCCTTTTTCCAAACCAGTAAATAAAACCAGGGCAGTGTGGCAACTGAGGCCAGGAGTGATGCCCAGGCAGTCATACCTCCTACAAGCATTCTCAAGTCTTTCCTGTCTAATACATGAGCACTGCAAAGCTACTGAAAATGCAGTGTGGGCTCCTTCATTTTGCTTTCCCAACTCTTCCAAAAACAGCTGAATGTCTCTTTTTGACATTTTACCTACTACTTGCAACTCGTATATGCACTTTTTCTTTCTCAATGGGAAGAATGGAATTTTTATTTCTTCCCACACCATTATCCCTAAATCACTATATCTCTACTCTTCTGAATATTATATTACCTCTTCCACATTAATATTTTCTTTGGCGCTGGTCTCAAACAATTGGATCTCCATCTGCCCAGCAAATTTATAGGCATCTTCTGTTTCTACCACTTTTCGGTCTGGATCATCATTCTTATTGCCCACTAAAAAAGGAAAGAATAGAAGTCAGTTTGGTATTTCAGCAGGCCAGCCCACTAAATAAGATGCTGTAACTCCCTAATTACCCACCTAGTATCCTGCAGACATCATCACAGTTTTGATTAATTTCATGCAACCACCGTTTTACATTCACAAAAGATTCTGCGCTCGTTACGTCATAGACAACAATGACCCCATGTGTTCCTCTGTAATACCTGTGGGGCACAAAAGGACAGCAAATGTTAACTCAGGGTATCACCTTCTCTTCCACTGAGCTTCTACAGGATTCACAACAAATCCTCAAGTTATGGTAATCAAGTGATCCCATTTTCTTTTCATTAAGACTCATGTAGCTCTTTTATAACAGCTTGATCCCAGGCTATTCCTCCAAAGCTACAGAGCTCCCTGCTCATTCACTCTACACAAATACTTCTAAAATCTTCCTTGTTCAGGTTGTCAAGACCTTCAAAGATGAATTCTGTCTTCCAGCTACAGGACCAAGGCAATGGTACCCCCAGCACATCCTCAGAACTGGCTGTGATGTGAACTTTGGGGCTGTATAAGCCACATCAAGTTTTTGCAGTAATTCTGTTATCTGTGAACGATCACTTACAGACTAAAATTTCAGCAGATCTCCAAATATACTCAACCTTCAGTCACAGTTCTCTTGAGCTCTCAAAAATTTCTGTCTTGTTGAGCGACTGTGTTCTGATCACACCTTCCTACTCAACAGATCGACTCCATATGTGCATTCAATACACTCTGCTACCTTTAGCCATTAAAAATAAGCTTTATTTCAGTTTATTCCCATTAGTCTTGGGCAACTGGCACCTTTAAAAGATGATGCACCAGTCTGATATGCAAGAAAAATATCTGAATTCAGGTTGCAACATTATCACCTGCACAAAGCTACCAAAGACAGACAGTATGTGCACCATGAAAATGCTAAATAGAAAACCTGCAAGTTCTACCTTCTCAGTTTTCAGCCACAATCACAAGGCTACCAAGTACATTCCCTATTGCAAATTAGGCAGCTGTGGCCCAAAAAATAAAAAGTAATTGAAACAGGAAACAGTTAACAGTGAGGTCTTCATCAGGATCCATTTTCTGTATTATGTGTAGCTTTATTCTTTCCCTTTCATCCTCTTCTCTTTCTCATGATCAATATTAAAATTTTTAATAAAACAAATTCAAGAAACCAGCATACAAAATTGAGGATTTTCCCTTAAACTGTGACAGCATTCCTAGACCTTGCTGTCTTATCACAAGCACTTCTTGCAGTACATCCACTGCACTTCAGAGATGTCCACTGTGACCATTCTGCTCCTCTTTGATTTTTCCCACTCAGCAAACACACCTTTGAACTTCAAAGCTTTTGAATCTAACCCAAACACATCTTTGAAAAGATCTCAAAGCTTCACCTCACTTTGTTACTGAAGTGCTTAAGCAAGTCACTGTCTCTTCCCACCTCCAGCCTCATCATCCTTCTACAAGAGAAGCCACCTGCCTTTATGCACCATCAGACAGACTTGCAGAGAGGCACAGATCACCCCCAGAGTCACACATCTTCCTCTCCTGATCCCCCTGCAGCAGCAGTCCCTGGGTACCAGTGCTCCTCCAGGCTGCTCCGCAGCAGCAGAACAGCCTGCTCCTACTGCCCATCTGGGCACCTGCAGAAGACACTCAAATACTTCTCCCATGTCATGTTTTACCAGTGATTTATGCTGTGCATTTGCTTCCCTTGGCAAGAACTAACTCAGGTAAGAATTACTTATTCTGACCCTGTAAGAAATCCAGTGCTTTCAAATGTTCTAGTCCATTCACAGTCAGATCTTTTAACAACTTCAAAACTTGCTACAGCACTGCATTTGTGCTTTACTTGATTACAACACAACTTTATTCATAACTTGGATCCTTTAGAGGGAAAAGTACTCCATGGCCTGAATCCACATGTTGCAAAAATAACCCATCCTCTCCTGACACTGGCATGCCCTGCACACCGGTTTTGATGAATCCTGTCTTGTGTGATATCATCAGAAAGGGAAAGATCACCAATTCTACAAACACACTGCATTTTCTCCACAGCCGAACAATAAACCAATTATCTTCAAGCTCTCCCATACCATCACCTAATAGCCTTTTAATTCAGCAGCCCCCAGGCTGACCTACCACTTCCTCCCCAACACTGAGCGTTGCATTTGCCAAGACAACGCTCAGCCCTTGGAGAAGCGCAGTGGTTCAGCTGCACCTACGCAGAGCTGCTCTGTTCTGCTGTGCACACCGAGCCCAGCCTGGCATCCCTGGCAGCCCAACCAGGGGCCCATCCTGCTGCTCCTACCTTGCCCACGCACCTACATTTTCCTCTAAGCAAAGCATATGATGTCGGGGAGTGGAGAAGCGGCAGCCTGCACGTACCGATCCCACTCCTGACACATCGGCAGCACCGCCGCATTTTGCTCCTGGGATGGGGGCTGTGGGCTGGACCCTGCAGCAGAGACCACCACAGCAATGGGAACCCTGCAGGGCTTGGAGCTCCTGCCACTGATATTGCCAACCACCTCATCAGAAATAGCTTCCTTTGTGCAAGACAGCAACCCCTGACTCCTGCTGAGTGCCTACCAGCACACACTGCTGCTATTTTTGGAACGGAAAATTGTCTGGCACATCATTCTAGAAAGGTTGCCAACCCCTCATCTACACTAAAATGTCATTTTCTCTATTGGCTGTCATTACCAAGAGAGATTAGCCTGAGAGATAAGACCATGACTACCTGTTATTCTCTAACTCTTAAGTCCCACAGCACACATTCTTTCTCAAAAAGCTGGTCATGCTATTTTCCATCAGTTGTTAGCTGCTCTGCATCTTAGATAACATTTAAGGCTTAACAAGTACAGCGAAGCTTCTCCAACCCCAAATGCAGGACAGTACTAGAAAACAAAATCTGATTTATCCTATCCCATACTTCAACTTCCAGAATGATGCAGTGCAGAATTGCTTTTATAACAGGTTGTGGGCTTTGGCGAGTAGAGAACAGATGGGGCTTTTGGCATTCAGGGAGGAGTAGGTGTAAATTTTGTGCTTTTGGCAACCAAGAGGTAGTTGAGACTTTGACACAAAGGAAAGAATGCCTTATCTCCTTCCCATCCACATTTTTGGGGAAGTGGAGACCACAGAAGTGAAAGCAGAAGAGACCTGAAGTCTTCAATCTGAGCCTCTCAGTCACAGACTGATGCTGGCTGTCCTCTGTGTGGTGGGTGTGCTCTGCCATGCACTCTGCACACCCCCAAAGCCAGCATCTGCTGGTGGAAATACCTTCATGAAATACGGAAAAAAATGTTCCAGACCAGTTATTCATGTTAAGAGTATCCATGAAAGTATCCTGCTGAGGTGAAAGACAACCAAAAACCTGACCTGTGTACATCTCTGGATGCTTGGTAGTAGCCAACCATCTCCCATAAAATTGGAAGTCCCTAGACCTAGAGGCTTTACATTTAGCTTAGGTGTGGAAAAGGCTTTAAAAAGCCAACTTTTAAGTTGAAATAAATACCTTATTGCTTGTTCTACCACTAGAATTAAACTGGGGGTTACCCAAACTCAACATGTCCTTCAGAAAACAGCATCCCACTCTCAAGTCCCTGAACACAGTCTTGGGAAACACGAGGGAACATTTGCCACTTGTTGGGGCATTCCCTACTGCAAGAAACCAGTGAGAAAGCTCTCATATTCCCTCTAGCAATTGCTGCCCAATATTAACATCTGGAGTTATAACAACCAGTTTCATGGAGCACAGCAGTAGCTAAGTCAGATTTAAAAGAGAAACTATGTTGGTCCAGTAGGACCCATATGTTATTTTTTTCCGAAAAACATTTAAATGCCAAATGTGAAAGACAGGGCACTGGTTTAATCCAGCTTCTTTGTTCATATTTCACTACTTTGTAGCACACATTTCCTTCATTTTTTTCATTCATCTAGAATTCTAACCATTTCCAGAGACTTCTAATAATCTGGTTTCATACTCATCTTTCTTTCAAGTTCTTGGAAGCACATCTATTGTCAGCCAGACCAGTCTTTTAACTACTAGCCTTTTAGTCATATCTGCTTTACAAGACACAGCAATTTTATCATCTCAATGATCTTATCCCTCTCTCAAACATGCCATTCCACAGGAAACCATGGCAGAAAGTCCCTCTGTTATCACTATTCATCCTGAGCTGGCATCTGACAGCCATTATGCAAAGCTTGAATCCCAAACCCACAGTCCTGAATCAGGACAAAGTAGTCCTGTCTACAAGAGGAAATCAAGTACAGGGACTGGCTGTTCATGCATTTTAAGTATTCCTGCTAATACAGCTGCATCCTGGCATGCTAAATCCCTGGTGAATTTAAATCAAATTTAATTTGGATGACATTCCATGGCAACCAAATTCACACAGATCAGCCTCTCCTCCCAGAAGGCACCAGCTATCCCAGTATTTCCACATTTAACAGACAATAAAACCAGCTGCCTTTATACTTCCTAGTCTGAAATTCTGATCTAGTTTCATTTTCTTGAGCTTCTGTAGAATACTCCAGACCAACTTGATTTCTGTTCCTTAACAGTTTTATTCTGCTTTTCAGCTTTTGACTGTAGCTATAGTCACGTGAAATCAAACTACTACAACCTTTTAATGTTTCCCAATTTTCCACTATTAACTTCCTACCACCTCTACCATTTTGCAGTTCTAAGTCCACACAGCAGCACTACCAACCTATTACTGTAATTACCAGATGGGCTCTAATTTCAGGCTTGCTTGCCAGGCTTGGCTCAACATCAATCTGAACTCTGCCTTTCACTGTAAAGGGACTCCCTGACCTACTGTAATACTGAAGGAACACCTTTTATATTCTTAACTTCAGTCTAAACCCCAATCTAGTCAAAGACTAGGCAGACTACTACATTCTGTTGACAGGGCACTCACACTCCACCCATTATTTGATAGCCAAGCCCTTTTGTAAGAACAAGCAAGGTTACTTGATTTGTCAGTCAGTTTAGGAAAAATAAATCAGTTACAGTACTGCTTTGCCAATAAATGAAAAAAAAGAAAAAACCAAAACAAAACAAGCCAGCCAGAACCACTTCTAAATTTTAACTCTTGTTATTCCCTGGTTTTATAGGTGATATGATTAGGATATTATTATAGGTGATATGATTAGACAAGCACAGCCAACCAACCTAGCAAGAGGAGCCCTCATGCCATGATAACCAGCATTCCCAAAGTGTTTTCCTCAACAGTTCAAATGCACTTGGACACACGAACTTCTTTGCACAGAATTGCAAAAAATGCAGATGTTTTTCCCTGACCATGGAGTTACCATTCAGTAACTACCAGGGTGCTAAGGCAGAAACCCCAAAAGGTCAGATCACCCTCAAAGTAAAATATGCCTCACTTGGGTAAAAAGCAATGCAAAAAGAAGTAGCAGCAGAGCTCCAAGAGGTCATGGCACAAATGGCTCAAACCATTTCCCTTATCTATTTGAAATGTTAATCAAGAAAAGAATTTACATAAAACTCTGCGCAAGGCCCGATCCGCAGCTATTCCCGTTGACAGAGGGAATCCCCCTTTGCTGGTATTCCCTGCTCAGTGCTGGATACACCATGGCTTTCTGAGCTAGCTGGCATCAGCCCCACGACCCAACGCTCATTCCCGAGCCCGAGTCTCGTCAGGGAATCTGCAAACAGGAAGGCCGTTTGCTGACTCAGCAGTAATCGGGGCTCTCTGACTCGCCTGTCACAGCTGACGGGGCCGCAGCGCTGCACGGCTGCCTCCCCCTCACCACTTCCTTCCCAAAACTGCCTGCAGCGCTCCAACAAGAAGTGATGTCACACACAGGAACCCTACAAGAGGCGACCGAGTTTTTTTCAAGCTAAACACTTAAGAAACAATGGAAGTAACCCAGTAACATCCGTCTAGGAGTGCAGAGGAAAGGGGCGGTGCACACATCACGTTCAACTTTGCCATTTCTAGTGCTTTAGACATGACACAGATGTAACCAATCTCATTATTTTCAGGTCTGAGTAAATTAATCAACACATCAGCTGAAAATTATCCTCCTCTCAAATAAGAGCCAAAGGAGAAGTGAGTCATGAAAGACCAAGTCAAACACATGGATCTTTCAAGAATTATTTTGGTTAAAACCCAAGGAACAAAAGTTCCATCTCCAAGTGCACTTTTCCCTCTTCCCCCTGTGAGCAGTCCACTTTTACTGCAATCAGTTTACAAACACATTTTATTCTTAGCTCCCACCACCGCAGCTCTAGGTGTGGTTTCTTCAGGAAGAGGAAAAGCTCTGCACATGCTGTTCAAAAGGACAATGAGTTCGAATCTGAATTCCAACCAAGGAAAAGGTTAATATCATGTGGGCGTCTGCTTCAGCAGAACTCCACACAAAGATAGCTGCTAAAGCATTTGCCCTAAAGGAAAACCAGGAGAAATCCTACTCTTCAATCTTCAAGCTGTTCATTAGTTACATGACACTGACAGAGAGTTTGCACTCTGCTTCTGCGGTGCATTCAATCAGAGGACAAACTTGGACAGGCACAGAGACAAGCTGTCTATTACATGCAGTCTAATAACTCCAGTTCTACCATTTGGAAACCAGCAGCAG
Organism: Urocynchramus pylzowi; assembly: GCA_013397555.1. Lineage (NCBI taxonomy): Eukaryota > Metazoa > Chordata > Aves > Passeriformes > Fringillidae > Urocynchramus > Urocynchramus pylzowi. The sequence continues at coordinate 441,445 of VZRH01004945.1, forward strand.
AGGAATAAGACAAAGCCACCACAGAAATGAAAGGGTGAGGAACTCAGAAATCCCAGTTCCAAACCTTGCCAGGATATCACCACCTCAGTCAGTTCTGACACAGCTGAGAGAAGTTTCACTGTACAGACCACACAGCTATCATTAGTTAACCAACTGCCAACACTTAAATATCTCAACTCTAACCCTGGACTATAAGATCCAGACCCAAAGCTCCCCAGCACAAAGGCTGGCGTTACTCACGTTGATGTAATAGTCCGGAAGCGTTCTTGGCCAGCTGTGTCCCAGATCTGGAGTTTCACCTTCTCCCCATTGATCTCAACTGTCCGGATTTTAAAATCCACTCCAATGGTGGTAATGTAGCTGCCTGGAGGGAAAGCGTGGGTAAGTGAGAACCTAAGTCTTGTTTATTTTGGATGTCCCAAAGCACATTTCTTGAACACTACTTGGCAGCAGCTCTCAGACTGGACAGGAGAACAAGGTTCCCCATATCTGCTTACTGTTTAAAATGCCTTATATCATGCTGATCTGCATATTTTTATCTGTAGCTAACAGCTTTTCTCCCTAGCCATAACACCATTTCTCCCATGCCACCTTTAAAATTAAAAGCTCAGTGTTACAACATAACATTATTATTTTTCTATCCCATTGATCAAGAGTATGCACCCAAATATCTCAAGAAATAGACAGTAACTATGAGAGCATTTCACTTGTGAAAAATTTGAGACAACACTTTGCTTTAAATGCTTGTGGAAACACTTATTTTGAATACAGTCTGTTCTAAAAGTTTCCTCCCAATAAATTGGTTATGTCACAAATGTAAGTGGTTTACCACAATACTCAATCAATCTAAATCCAAATGGCTAATAGGAAGTCTGCAGAGTATAGCATAACCTAAACCACCTAAGCTGTTTCTGGAACCACCTCAGTATTTCAATAGTCAGGGACTTCCAGCTGCGAGTGAAGATCAGACAGGATGGCCTGTACAGGCCTATACCAAGAGATGCCAAGTTGAAAGCATGATGTATTCCCAGCACAGCTATCAGTGGGCAAACACAGATTCCTTACCAACCAGCAGCAAACCTAGAGCATTTCACTTTCTGGAGGAAACAAACCACTCACCTGAGAAGGTATTATCTGCAAAACGCAACAGCAAGCTGCTCTTGCCCACACCTATGACAAACAAACACAGCAAATCTTTCAATACAGTCATCCTGGGGTCAGGAACATAACAGTATTTTAACCATCCATTGCATAAATATCAGCACATCATTTAGTACCATCCTATTTGACTGTTCATCTCCACACTCTCCTTGGAGATTTGACCAAGCACAGTCACCCCAAAACTGAGGATGCTTCTGGTAGCAGTGCAGGGAGGGGGGATTTGTGTCCTCCCTCCTCCAGCCCTCCAAAAGCAGCTTCTGAACTGTGGTCAGTTCAAGAGGTCAGAGAAGAATAATAACTAAAAGCAAGTTTACTATCAGTAGGCTTACATCTGCTAGGGAAAGAGCCAAAGCTGAGCGTGTCCTGTGAATTAACAAGTGCTCAGAACACTGCTCTGAATTCAGCACTCTATTGAATTCCACTTGCACATCATGTGTGACGTCAGTAACACCACTGCCTACCTCCCATTCTGTGTGGAATCTGGACTGCTCTGACAATCACACCAGGGCTTGGTACTACAGAGCTCACATTAGCATGGCCACAGTCTAAGAAAAGCCTCAATCAAACAGGAATTGGGAATCACTGTCCTGTATTGCCATCCAAAACAGCCTTGTTCCACATCTCACAGGAAAGACACACACCTTTCTGAAGCCGCCCCTGTTGCCAAAATGTTCCATGAAACATTCCTCTAAATGCTTTGAGTAGCTCTTCATCCAGGTTTTCCATAACTGATTGACTGCACCCTGATCACACCCTGTTGCAGGGAAGCATTTTTCACAGTGCTTCAGACAAGAACTGTAAGAAACTCATTCCTGCACACCCACCCAAGGGAATCTGGGTATCTAAATGCCTTCATGTTGTTATCTCTGCATAACATCTCTGCTGTTAATGACCCTTCCTCCCCAGAATAAATCTGCTATGGCATGAATAGGAAATTCAGCTTCACCGAGGTAATTATCTATTAAATCTTTTCAAGTAGAAGTTATCCAAGGTAATTATTTTGATGATGTATAACTTGCAATTTCTTCTTAACAGAAGACCTATGCAAAGGCTATGGAGAACTCCAGTAGTTCTCAGCTGCTGGCATGTGACAACAGCTACCAACAAAAAATAAAAACCAGCCTAAAAATATGCATGATTACAGTAAGCCAGGTCTCATTTGCAAAGAGTTCAGATCACCAGCCATCTGGAGAAGCCATGCTCATTCCTCACTGCTACCAAGTTAAGGAGGAAAAGAGGAAAGGAACTAAAAAATACAAAGTTACGGCACGCATACAATCAATACCTCTGAGCTCAAAAAAGGTAGCAGAGCAGTTCCTGTACTTCAGAGGACTGGTTATTTAGCCAGAATTAAAGCTCTGCAAATCCCAGTCAATTAAAAAAAATAAGAACCTAGGAGAAAACAAAGATGTTTCAGAAGCAAGTGCTGAGCTTCTTGAGCAAGCAGCCTTGGCCTTCAGTTCAGTGAAAGGCAAGAAGGTGCTGGAACCCACAGAGCTGTCAGACCAAAGCACCGTGTCCGAGCTCAGCCAGCCCTGGGCGATGCTGCAGAGCTGCACATGACACTGCTCTGTCACACTGCCCTCCACTGCACAAGCTGCACAGCTCCCAGCAGGCTGGCAGCTTCCAGAAAGAAGAAAGCTCCCGAAGTCAGGAAGTTCTGCATGCTCCCAGTGACAACGATCTCACTAAACAAACACTGCCTCTGACCCACACTGTTCACGCATAGAGAAACCACACTCTTGGTGACCCCACACTTCCCACACAGAGCTGTTTGAAGATCTGAAGAGAAGGCTTGCAGGGCTCTCAGCTTCTTGAAGACAGCAAAAATGAAACAAACAAAAAAAAAAAGGCCTATTGACTTTGCACAATTAAAATTAAAAGTGTATTTCAGTGTCAGACAAGATTCTAAGACCCATATCTTACTGAATGGTAGAGTGAATCAAAGAAGCAGAAGCAAAGCACAGATTATCTGTATTATTTTTAAATATCTGGCACAGCTGAAATCACCAGCAGCTTTTCAAGATGACCTGTTCTAAAAACACACAAACCTACTACCCTTCTGACAGATTTGCATACAGGGGAAAGCAGATGAGACAGAATTATCCTATCCAGTAACAGTCCACTTTCTATTGCAGGGAATAAATGTCAATAAACAAGGCAAGCAAACTGTCTCATGCAAGCAGGGACAAAGCCTTGCTGTTGGGATTAGCAAAAACAAAACCAAAGAAAAATCAATAGTCAAACTACATAGTGAGATTTAATTACAGCAGAGAACCACAAGCAGCCTGACAATTCTCACAACACTCCTTTCACTGGATACACTATAGGAATTTTGCTCAAGACTGAGATGACAACATTTATTTAATTGTTAAAATGAGAAGTCTTCCTCAGAGTTTTCACCATCCTGTTTATCTTGCCTGAACAGTTTTGGAACTCATCAGCAACCAACAGAGCCACTGCTCTACTCAGAATGCAGCATTTGGTTGCAATAATCCAAGGCTCCCAGAACTGCCCGGGGTTTAAGCTGCTCTGAAGCTGTTGTCCTGTCTCCCTCCTTAGATCCCTTCAAGCAGACACAGTTTAGTGTAGAAAAAACCATTTTTTTACATGAAGCTAAAGCTTCTGAAGGTGACAACTGCCAAGATCGTGCAACATCACCCTTTCATCAAGAGCCGTGCCTCGCTGCATGCCGGGACCTGCCGTCCCAAGGACCACACCTCTGTTAAAAGAAGAGGGTGGATGCAGCCTTCTCCAGTTTATGGAAATTCAGCTGTAAGCTGCTGGAGTGCTACCAACACTGAGCTGCACCGACGGCAGCAATCTTCCCAGTCCCAATTCCTGTGTACCCAGACCAAAGCACCAGACACTGGCACAGTTCACACGCTCAGCCCTCCAGAAGTTTCTGAGGTTGCTGCAGAAGTATTTAAAGGTCTATTTTCAAAAAACCTCAAACTACGCCTTTATCTACTGGTTTTAGATATTTACATCCTATGCTATAAGGAGAAGTACACAAAGCTACCAGCTCTTCCAGGATTTATTAAAAAAAATAAGGAACTCTAGAACTGAGACTTCAGGCTGAAGCACAGAAAAAGTCTTAAGGAATAATTAAGATAATAATGACTGTTAAAACGTACTAGCTGTCACACTGGAAACAACAGTCCTTAGGGCAACCAGTCCTTCTCATCGATCCCTAAACTGCCTGTCACAGGGGAAGGGAATTCCCTCCTCATCCCAGCAACAGATTAGTGGGCGCCGTCAAAACATGCGCTCGCCAAGGTTGATGCCGGCAGCACTGCCGGTGCTGTCCTGGCTTCTACGTGTCTAATCTGCCTTTTCCCAAACCCAGCCAAGCTATTTACCATAATATCCTGCGGTAGCCAGTTCCGCAGGTTTATCAGATAAAACCTCCCGAAGCCCAAGCGAACGCGCCC
>VZRH01004945.1:446443-488631 GCA_013397555.1 Urocynchramus pylzowi
GGCTGGCGCGCGCCGGCGGCCATGGCGGGAGCGTGAGGGAGCCGCCGCCCCTCCAGGGAACATGGTCCTCTCCCCCTGCCGAGCCACCGACGGACCTCCGTCGGGCGCCTGTTTCCCACACCCCGTTCCCGTAGGTGCTCGTGTGAGGACGCGGCAGAAAGCGACGCTGCCCCCAGGAAAGTATCAATGACGTGAGGGAGCCCCAGCACTCCCAGGTCTGCTCCAGAGGAGCGGTTTGTGTAGGTACAGGAACAGTTCCCAGCACAGCCCAAGCCGCAGGTGAGGAGCCCCACAGCAGTGATATGAAGTGCCCAGGTGTGTGTCACAGGCCTGGCAAGTCAGGCCAGTCTGAAATGAAATTCCTGGGGCTTTTAATCCAGAGATGTGCCTGTGTATGGCTCAGGAAGGCCCTGATCTCATGCCCATCAGCAGCTGTGCTTGCACCGTCCCCATCCCACATGTGCAGTTCAGAAGCACTCCCAGCCATCCAGCAGCCTGAATAATTTTGTTATCAGTTGCACAGCCATTGACTACACAAATTTTGCAAGAGTATGGTCACTTTTTGAAGTAATCACCACTTCTAAGTGGAGACATGGCGCAAGAAAAGTGCTCGGTTTGTGCTCTGATTAATTTTTCTTATAAAAACATTGTCACTGGTACTTGAACTCCTGAGATCAAGTTTGAATTATTTAATGAAATCTGTCTTACTAACATGCATTGTCATTCAGATGGGAAGAGGTATATTAGCACTAAAGAACTTGGATTGTTACAGATTATAAATGAGTCTGTATTAAGAAGAAATTGTTCCCTGTGAGGGTAGTGAGGCCTGGCACAGGTTGCCCAGACAAGCTGTGGCTGCCCCATCCCAGGATGTGACCAAGGCCAGGCTGGGTGGGGACTGGGGCAACCTGGTCTAGTGGGTCATGTTCCACTTAATTATAAACCTTTCTTAATCTTAACCTTCAAAAATATATTATAGTTTTCAAAGTTCACCCTGCCAAGGTCCTCACATCCTGGAATCCACTCATGTGACCTTTAGCTCACATTCATTCTGCAACTCATGCATTTTAAACCCCATATATATATATCTCACTCACCCCAGACAAGCACTGGGGCAATCCAGCACCACCAGAGTAACTGAGGACACTGTAGCTGCAGGGAAATCCCTTGAATCCAGCACACAAACCACCAGCTCAAACCCAAAATGAGTGACTCCTATTACCTCTATTTTTAAGCTCATGAAACCTCATCATGTGAAATGCGTGAAGCATCATGATGTTACCAAATAAAATGGACAGTAAGAACTGTGACTAATCAAAAAAAAAATTTGAATATTTTATGCTTTTACATTTGTCTCTCTTCCATTGTAATTTTTAGCACCTTGTAAGTTTAAACCTCTCTCATAAATTATTTTTTGATCTTCTTGAAATACACACAGTTCAGCTGTCAATCAGAGACAGTTGCTTGACAGTTCAAAGATGTTATTACCATCAGTTGTAGGGGAAAATTATCTTTTACTGACACCTGGTATTTTTAAGACATTTGAAATGAGAAAAAAATTAATTCTTCAGTCTCCAAGTTGGCACAATTGATTTATCAGCTCTCATGTTGTGGCAAAAAATACGGGTATTTTATCTCTGATATATTGTAGTGCAATGTATAAATAGTTTAGCAAAAATAGCTATCAAAGTCCAAATCGAGTATTTCACTGTGACTGAAGAATCAGCATATTCTCCAGAAGTGCAAGTGAGCGCCCACCTTTTACTCCTCCCTCTCAGAAACAAGTAAGTTCAGTGCTGAAATTCAGGTGCTGTTTGGAAAGATGAATGAGTTTTTCCACTTGCTGCTACCTAAGTTGGAAATGTAAATCATCAAAATAATAGAATATCTTATTGGCTAAAATGAACAAGTTAATAAAAAATGCTTCATTTACCTATAATTTTCTTTCCCGTGTTTATGTGGAGCATCAATTGGAATCACAATAGGTAAGCCAAGGTGCCCATGATCAGGAGCTCAAATAGCCTTTCTTCACCAAAACCTGCCATTTTTTCATTCCTTCCTGGCTGCAGTGATGGAGTGAGTGATTCCAGTACAATCACTGAGCTTTTTGAGGCCTACATCGTAGGTTTTGAGTGGCATCAAGTTTTGTAGATGTTTCAGGGTAGAGGTTTTTGCATTGCATGGTTTAACTGCTGTTCCTGGGATCCCAAAGCACAGCTAATTCATCACAGGTGAAACTCATTCCAGTGCCCCAAGCTGCCAAATCTTTAAGAGCATTTAGCTGAGTTTTTACTCTTGACTATTACCAATTCACTGCAAAATATGTAGTTTTAAGATTATTTCAGATTTGCAAGTATTTTGAAAGGCAAAAATCAGAACTGAAACCCACCTTCAGAATGCAGCTAATGTGATGAAATAGAAGACAATTTCCATCAGACCAACTGGGAAGTGCTGCAGTTTTGCTGAAATACGTCCAATGCATAAATACAAGATTAGAGATAATTAACTGAAGAGCCATTTTGTAGCTTGGCTTCATAGCTGATCACAAACTAAACATGTCCACGACATGGTGGTGTTGCAACAAAGGAACACCCAGCCCTTGTGTTGGGGTGGACAACTGTGTTTGTTATGTGGGGCTTGTGGACACCTTGAGGCAAAGAGGTGTCAGAATGAAACAAACCAACATGAGGAGCAGCAGTGTAAGTTTAGAAAATATGGAAATCCCTAAGGAAATACATAGAAAATCTAAATTTATTTCATCCAGGGGTGAGGATACTGAAGTGATGTGGCTGCTACAAAAATGAACTGTTTTCAATGTCTGTGGGAACAGGACAAACAGCAATGGACTCAAGTAGCAGCAAGGAAAACTCTTTTTCTTCAGACATGAGGTAAGTTCTGACAGTCTGGTAAGTTCATATAACAAAATAGATGGCATTGAGAGGTTCTGGAATCTCCATCCTATAATGCTATATAAACAATTGTGTGGCAGTCAGCTAGGAATGGTTTAGTGGGAGCTGAGCCTATCTTAGATACAGGGTAAAATCGCTGATTTCCCAAGTTTCTTCCACTAACTCCTACAGCAAATCTGTTGTCAGGATGCTACACCACAGGCTGGGAACTGACACAGCACCAAGAACCTTTTGTCAGATTTTTGTACTTCTGACCAGGACAAACCACAGCACTCCCAAGTACCTGCTCACTATTGTATCTTGCTGTTTGAGGCATGAGTATGATAAAAATGTTCTTGTGTTTGCTGCTACTGCCATAACAATCAGAAAATTGCTTCTAGCAGAATGTGTGTTCCCATGGGATTCTACTTCATGCTCTCAAATTTTATGTGTAGTGTTTTGTTCTCCCATCATCATGGTTCGAGCCATCCAGAGTTACAAGCAAAGAAGATTACACACACACACACACACCCCCCACCCACATGAAATAACAAATCTTAGTGCTCTGGCTTCTCAGGTGCAACCAGCTTCTGTGAGTTTCATAAAACAGGTAAAGGCTCATGTAACTCTTGGTCTACATGGAACAAAAAACTCATTTTGCCTTCTAAAAATTTGTATTCTGCAACAAGATTTTCAGTATTTCCATCAAGTGACATCAAATCTACTAGTAAGTTAAACTGATTTTTTTTTTCAAGAGAAGTATGTGTGTCCAGGTAAAATAAAAGACTTTCTTGGAACAGCACAACTCATTGACCAAAAGGTCTAATGCCAAGTATTTTGTGAAGCCTTTGAAGATGTAAATACAAAGGACTTTTTGCGAGTTGGGTAACTAAAAAGCTGTCTGTAGTCAAAAATACTTTGGAAATTAACAGGAGTAATTGCCTACAAATTTCATTAAATGTCAGTTCTGCCTTGGCTTTAAACCCTGTCTTGCCTCAGTTCTGCAAAAGGTTTTCACAGATCACAGCACTGTCCACTCTACAAACTGTATGCCCTAGAACAAACAGGTCTGAAAAGTAAATCACAGTTTGTTGACAAATGAATTGGTAAAAAGAACAGTTTACATCAGAAGGATCAAAGTCAGAGCCTTTATTAAATGTTCCTTCTCTAAACAGACTGGATTTAATCCCCCTTTCGCATCTGTGATTTCTAAGGCTATTTTAAATACTTCGTTTTACAGGGATTTTCAGTCTTCAGAACCGTCACAAGCAGCAAGTTAGCAGTACACAGAAACAATACAACTGAACTGAGTTCTATTCCTGCCTCCCAGGGTGCATGCAAAAACCAACAATACCTCCAGTAGTGGAGTTTTTGCACAGATCCTGGAAAGGAAATAGTTGTCACCAGAGATTAAGCCTGATGTGCTCTAGCCACATCTCACAATTGGCCACAGCTGACCAGTATTGGTTAGTATGTCTGTCTCTTGCACATTATCTGTTTCAAAAAGGGGACCAAATTTTAAATTTTCATCTAGTGTGGGTCTAATTAAGGCTATTCTGGTATATTTGATACTAAAATACTCTCTGGGAGTCCTTTTCATGAAATCCCATCAGAATTAACATTTTCAAAAATGAAAACATTTATAATAGGTGTTGGAGTTGAATGCTGATGCAGCGGTTGGTTCAGTGTTTCCTGGTCTTCGGGAGCTTCATCACGTCAGGATAGTGTCATCGATCTGTTCCTCGGAGTCAGCCTGCCCAGCCAGCTTCCGCAGGGACCTCCTGCAGCTTTCATTGAGAAGCTCCAGGCTGGCAGCATCCAGAATCTTGGAAACTGACTGGGGAAGGGAGACAAGCAACAATCATCAACTCTTTACGACACACCATTCAAAATCAGAGTGAGTGCAAGTGCCTTAGGTGCTGTATCAACTAAAATCTTTCAAATGTCCCAAAAGTCTCCACCTGGTTTTACAATTCAAGACATGGGAACTATCCAAAGGCAGGTCAGACTTAGAAAACAGGTCTGGAAATGGATGCATGAAGTGGTCCATCCTAAATACTTCTTAACACCACTGTGATCATCCAAGTGACCAAAGCAATGACTTATCAGTGCCAGCTGAGGGAACTCAGCACAGGCAAGGCTTAAGGGGGTATGGTAAATGCCTTGATTCTATTAATGCTGCACTGCAAGGTTGTACAGAACAGGTGTTGCTGATTTCTTCAGAGCTTAGCATGAGAACGCTGCTGAAGAGCTAAATGAAAATTGGAATGCCCCACATCATCTATTTCATAAGACACTTCCAGCACATTCTGAGGCTGCAGGCACCTCAGACAAATGCAGAATGAGGTGACACAGCCTTACTACTAACAATTATGGGTTTTTTATATGTCTCATACCTCAAGCACTTCTTCACCCGCTCTCATCTTCAGAAGGTTGACAATAGCCTGGTCACTGTAGGCTCTTACACTGGTGTTTTTGTCTTTTGTGTTGTCCAGAAGTGCTTTGAGAATTGGTTTAATTGTCTGAGTATCCAATGGGGGAAGATGGCTTTTATTTGCCCACCAAATCATCTTTTCTGCAACTAACTTTATGTCACTGGATGAGTTCTGAAGACACTGAAGGAGACAAAGATACCCTTACATTCACATATACTAAGGACACATATTTAAAGCAGTTGTTAATTTTTTTCTTCTAATTTAAGTATTTAAAACTGTGCTAAGAAAAGCAGACAGTTTTCAACTCACAGGTACACACACACTTGTTACCAATTAAGTCTGACTAAATTGTGTAAGAGAAGGTCAAACCTTGAAAACATAACAATTTTTCAATAGAAAATTTCTAAATATGTAGTTGATGACAGTATCACATGTTCATCTCAACTGTCTCAGGAAATGACAATGACCACTAAGTGCAGAAAAGCTGATAGTGTCAGCACCTCTACAACACACTCACTCAGCAACAACAGCCAAACCAGTCTCTGGCTGGAATACTGGGTGCATTTTAACAGTGGATTTCACTTCAAAATTCAAAGAATGAAAGTTTTGTATTTTAACCTTAACCCTTTTAAAACATGAAAGCTAATGTCTGAATGTCAGATGCATTATTAATATGGTGATAAAGGTTTTGTGGCAAGTGCGGTATTTTATATTTTAACACAATACTATTATATTAACATAGAAAAGTTGGACCTCAAACAAAAAGTCTGCTTTGAAGAATGTTGGCCATATCACATCAACTTGGTATGTCTGGTAGCTTCTCAAGTAAATTGCAAAGAAATGTAAAACCTGAAAATGTAACATGCTGCAGCATCACCCCTCTCTACCTATCCTTGTCTACCAAGAGGGATACTCAAGTGTATGGTGGGGCTTGGGAGGGCAGACAACTAAGGAAACCAAAAAACTCCAGCCACACACCAAAAGAAACAAACAACCAATAAAGACATTTTTAAGAAAAATATTTAAATCTAAATGAACTGAAAATACGATGTTAACTTCAATGTTCTCAGGTCAGGTGAGTTTTGGTATATGATACATTTCTAGCAAAGGGTGTTTGACCTTTAGCAGTCTTAAAAACCTGACAGCTTCCTCACACTCTCTGCCAGCTGCTTGCTACTGCAAAGGAAAAATGCATTTATAAGACTCAGACTTGGGATTCAGCACAGAAGGCTCAAAAGCAAATTTCCATGTTAGAGCAGGGATGGCAGTGTTGTATTCACAGCTTCAAAGCAGGCTGATACAGTGATTCTGTCTGCACTCTGCCTCAAAAAGAAATATCTAGATTTTCAGGGACTTGATAGACCCACCCATGAGTTAGGTCAAACAGAGATTCAGATCACACAAGAACACCAGCAGGTAGCTAACATGAAAATTCTTACCTTAATAAAGAGGCTGGAAAGTTTGGGAGGCAGGTTGCTTCCCTCTTCCATGTGGTATTTCATGAGAAAGCCCATCCCTCTGATGCCACTAACTGCAATGGGGATCTTCACCATAAAGACAAGAATTGGTATTACTACTGCACAGTTCAACAACAGCCTTTAAAACCAAACTCATGGTATGTCAGCTTCTGTGGAAGGCTAAACCCATCTTTCAAAAGAACAGCAGCATCAAAAAACATTGGGTTAATGGTATTGGGTAATATGATGAAAAAATTCCAATGCAACCTGAAGCCAAAAGAAATAAGGCAGCAGGCCCCACCAAGCCCACAAAATTCCTACCCCAAACTACTCATTCAACACCAGATTTAAACTCTCCCTCCTAAAATGAGTAATTTCCACTTCTTGAAAACTTGGTTTGTGAATGAGAACTCTCTAGGGAAATAGGACTGTAATTTACTCCAAATGAAAGCTACTCTGCAGTTAAAGATTAAATAATCTTCATCTCCCCAGGGATCAGAACTCAAAGAACAAGAACAGTTGTGTAATTTCACCATAAAAACTGCATCTAGCCAAGGGAGAATCTTCAGATGGCACTTGAGGGTTTTTGTCCTGGTTGGTAACACAGGAACCTGTTCACACACCTTTCAAAACTGCTCCCAACAAGAGCTTGCAAGAGCACTCCCCGCTGTGGGGCAGGACTCACCCTGTCAGCCGTGGCATTGCTGATGATCATCTCCTGGACACTACTGTAGTATTTTGGGGAACACAGCTTGCCAGGAGCCACGTTCACAGCCACGGAGAGAGCCAGGCTCCGGCCGTGCCTCACCATCCAGTCAATGCCAGAGACATCTGCTGCAGAGAAAAGAACAGAACAATGGTAGGGCTCCTGCCATCTACTCTCTTCATCTGAGAGGCTTTTGGCAGTCTATCAACTCATTGCCATAAAATGAAATAACGAGCAGCATCTAAAGCAATGCCCTGCATCCTCCATTTCTCCCAAAAAGACATACAGACAGAGCTAAAATGCAACACCTTTTCCAGGCAGGAACACCACCTGGGCAGGCAGGGAGGCAGACAAAAACAAGGGACTCTCTTGTTCATCATCACACACCTTTCAAAACTGCCACTGTGGTCATACTTCTGATGGTTCAAAATGAGACAAGCTTTGACTCTAATAAATTTGTAAAAGTCATCTATCATTTGACCAGCCAACAGACTGCCTTTTTAAGCCTATAGGGGAGAGTAATCCATAACACTCTCAAACACTGGGGTCCTATAAAACTCCTGTTTTTTTCTAACTTGGAGGCAAATTAGTTAATTCTCCAAAAGCATGTAAAGCCATTAGATGTGGCCTGCAATTAACATCAGCCAACCTAAAATCACAGTGCTCTCCCAGAAGGTGGGATGGCCCTCCTGTCCACCCTGCCAGAACATCCTGTCACGTCCAACTGTCCTCGTATCAGCAACAGCTATTACTCAGCCTTGCTAGTACTTCTATCAAGTCATCAGATAATAAATCCAGAGAAAAAAGTCTGGGCAACCAGTTGACAATCAGTTACCTGTGCTCCCTGTGTACCAGAGTGCACAAATTAAGAGCCATGAGCAAAGAAAAGCACAAGAAAATACAGAGCAGAGAGATTCAGTCACAAAGTTAGCCTGAATCAATGGCTGAGAAGGAATCTTCTGTGCTTTCAGCCTCTGTTCCAGTCCTGGAACAGCTTCACCTACCCAGTAAGTGCTGGTAGAGAACAGTGCTGAGCTCGTCGTCGGACAGAAAGGCGCAGAGCTCTGCCAGGCAGCCGGCCGAGGCCATGCGGGTGGCATCCTGACAGGGGACGGGAGAACAGAGAACACAGCTTGAGCTCAACACACCCCAGAGACAGGCAGCAAGAAAAACAAGTGTCAGAAGACGCCAGGAAATAAAGAGGGGGAGAAAATAAATAGAGTATTTCACTCATACTCCTGAGGATTTCTTTCAGTTCATATTGTTTCTTGTACATAATGGAACTTAAAACCAAATCTAAGGTCAAAAAAGCCAGCAGAGACTGAAGAATTACAGATTTTATCTAAGTTCTGCTTTGTTAAATGGAAAAGTCATAAAGCTGAAATTCAGTGTTTTAAAAGATGAGTTCACAAGAGCTTAGTTTAGATTCACTTACTGTAAGTGTTATTTCTAGCCATCTCAGGATGAGCTGGTCTCTGTGATAAACTCTTACTACTTTTCATTTAACAATTCCAGGTTTTTGCTATTTTGGCTCCCTTATGTGACCATCCCATTACTGTCCACTTCTCCCCCAAATTTATTTCTATTTCTAGCATGTCAACAGTTTCATGTCTGTTGCAGAGACTGACATAAAAATAAATTATTAGATGATTAAATTAATCTCCCTCATGTTACTGTTGCTATCTCCTATATACAAGACTCTATATTAAACTTTGAGAGTTTCTTCTCATTGGAGAAAAATCTGTCATTATCTGAAAAAATTCTCACACTGAATGATAAACCTCACCCAAGAGGCTACAAACACATCTGTGCATATCATGAAGGTACTGCAGGCTGTCTTGAAGATAAAAAGCAAATCCTGACTGCAGAGCTACCTGAAACCTGTAAAGTGAGGAGCTGCAGGTCAAACCCACATAGCAGTTGCCAAGGAAACATTAAACTGGAGGCTTTTCAGAGTTACCAGGGACTGGTCAGGAATCTCAAATTCTTCACTGTGACTACATCATTAGTAATTTTCCCAGAAGTTATTTTAGATAGTAATTCTGTTAGAAAGTTCAGATTTTAAATGTAAGAACAAGACTGTCTGCAGCAGGGGACCTTTGCAGCTGGCTGAAGCAGTACCTCATCGTGTCCCAGCATCCCCAGCAGCACTGTGCTAATATTCTTCCTAATTGCAGCATCCACTTTAGCACCAGCTCCTCGTGTGACAAACCGCAGCGCTTGCAGCATCGTATCCCTGGAAGAGATCACATTCTACAGTCAGACACTGCCTCTCCCCCACCCTCCAAGAGGAGTTTTGCTCTGGATACCTGTAGATCCTTGCACAGAAATTACACTGAGATGCCTTACAGTTTGGGAGAGTGATCCCCTCTCTGTACTGCTGGAGACTCCATCCTAGACAGTACTTCCATGTTTCTGTCTAACACAACACAGATATTTTCTGATTGTTCAAACATTTAAAAAATTACCATGTCAGGAAGTTCTTATCTTAGGGATCTGTGCCAGTAGGATACAAGAACAGCTGCTTTACTTCAGGTCAGACTGACAGTCAATACTGCCTTTCATCTGAAAGTGGGCTGCTTGGGGATGTGTAGGAGAGGAGAACCCGCATGCACTCTTTCTCCTAAATACTCTCACAGCTCACCTTCTGACACAGGAAGGCTCCATCATCCTCATTCCTGGTTTACAGTCCACTGCTTTCATTAATACACGCATCTTACTCTAATTGGGAGTTTTGTTCACTCATCCCAGCTCTTTCTTTCATCCTCAGAAAACAGGAAGGTCTGAGCTGCCAGCTGCAGCTTACCTGATGGCAGAGTCGTCGCTGGAACGAATTCCATTCAGGAGCTCCGTGAAGAGAGGATCCACTTTGACATGGATGACGATGAGCTTCCCAAGAGCATCGGCAGCTTTAAGGCGAACAGCGCGGTTTGAGTCTTGCAGAGCTTTGGTGAACGTTGTTTGCAACTGGGGCAAAAACGGTTTCAGAGCAATCTCAACCTATTGAAGAGAGGAAGAAGGGAAATTGGTGCAATCAAGTATAACAGAGCAGCTAGAGATCAAAGCCTGAAAACCTCTTCTACAGCAGTTTGTTATCAGAGAACCCTTGTTAATCTAACGTGCTACTAAAATAGAAAAAACATGACACAACAATTTACCACAAAACCTTTGACCTTCTCCAATCTAATCATCTTTTCTTCACACTGAAATACAAGGGTAGCACTGAGAAATTTTACACTATCATGTACTCAGAGCCTTTTGTACTCAGAGCACTGAATAAAAGCTCAGCTCTGTTCAAAGGTATGTAAGATCTTTGCACTTAACAATACATAAAAATGGTAGATACAGGAGAGATTAATTTCATGGTGGGTTTTAATCACTTGAAAGTGGGATCAGCATTTATCAATATTTCTAAGAAGGCCAGTGTTTCAGCACTGGGGGCTTTTTTTGTAGGCCAGAAGCTGCTGGAAGAATGCAATCCAGTTACAGTGCTATTCCTACAAATCAAATCCACAGCAGCAGGCATCCCAGCTGTATTTACATGAACAGCAACAGGTATTTCTGAAGGTTGCCATGGAAAATGTTCACAAGCCATAGTCCAATACTTTGAATCTTACCTTAGCTAAAAGAAGGCTTAATGTTTCAAGCAGAGCCACCTTGACATTCCAGCTGAACCGATCTCCCAAGATTCGAATTAGTGGCCCAGTAATGCTCACCACAGATGGTTTGAGAGCTTCAGCAGAAGTCAGCTTTATAACCAGCCCTAAGGCCTTTGCTGCCTCCTCCTTCTGTTCTGGATTACCAGTTAAAACACCTTCCCGCAGCACCACAAGTATGGAAGTCACTCCCTGTCACGAAAATCGGATAAGAAAGCTTAGAAGCTAAGATGCAAGAAATATGTATCTTATTTTTGTTGCTATTATACACAGATGCACAAACTTGGAGAGTTTTCTCTCAATTTCCTGTTGACCTTCAGCTGCCTGATTCCACATTGACAGAGCTACTTTTATTTGGTTTGATTTCATGCCTCTCCGCCTTACTAAGCCAGTTGCTATGAGAAAAGTGGTGGCGGCTCAGGGAATTTTTAAACCAGAGAAATTTGGCACAGAAGTCCAGTGTTACTCCCCCACTAAAAGCAGCCAGTAACCATAACTTACGTGCATAACTGACCTGTCAGAGACCTCACTGCAAGAGGGGTCTTCTGTAGGGTTACTCAAGAGCTCTAACCTCTTGAGGAGAACAAAAAGTCCTCCAATATACAGGTTTGGAACGCCTAAATAGTCACTGCTTCTAATAGCTACAATATCAATACCCAAAGGTGGGGTATTGTGGCTGTGACAAATCCACACTCATTCTGTTCCTTTACCTTCTTAGGAATACAGAATCCTGGCACATGCTCGCCCTTGGCTTCATTCCCTACAATCCGGATATCCCTGTGCAGGTCCTCAATGAGAGCAAGCTGGTTCCCAGCGTCTAATTTCTGCAGGAGAGGGGGGTGAAACAAAGATCAGGCAATATGACATCCAGATATCTTTTGTGAAATCTTCTCAGGCCAGGCATTACTCCTGTAGTCTTTTTAAGCTGCCTCTCACCTTGGTGATAGAATTAAGTGCATCCCAGCTTTCATTCAGAACTACAGGGTTGGTGTCATTAAACAGGCGAATCAAGCCTGAAACCAAGCTCCTGAGATGCCCAGTGTAGTCTGCTTTTGTCTTGGAGCAGTAGATATTCAGCATGACAGCTGCTGCCTGTCTCATGCCCAGCTCAGGGCTGCGGGTAGCTTCTAGCAAATCTTCAGTTATAATTCTTTGTCCAACGTCATCTTCCACAGACAGGATCACAGACTGGCAGTTTGCCATCTCCTGAAGAGTCCAAATTAACTTTACATTAGCTCTCAAACAGAATAAAGCCAAATGTAGCCCCAGGTTTCTCCATGTTATCCCCAGCATTGTCTCTATAGATAAATACTACAACACACCCCACTTGCTAATTGTTTCTCATTAAAGAGCTGGTCACATCACCATTAAGGCTTGACTCAGTCCTGCTGCAGACACAGGTATGACCAGTTCTTAAAATTTAACAAGTGACCAAACTCTGCTGAACTGATCGCTCCAGCAGCTGCAGGAGGGCTAATTTGCAAAAGTTAAGAGTAGCTCAGTCTCCCCCATCTTACTCACCCATGAGAGACTGTGAGTCTTGTCAGATAACATTCTTCTAATTTAGGTAGTTTAATGCTGTGCGTCACAGCCCTAATTACAAGCACGTCTGTGGGTACATTAGAGATCTCCAGGCATACTTGGGGCTAGAAGCTGATCTAATGGGTATCCACAGCAGAAAGGCAACAGGACTCTGTCACTCATTCCTAATTCACCAACTGATTATGAAAATGTCTGTCCACAGTCACAACTCCAGGATGTTCTTTGGAGTCCAAACACCAGATGTTTTGGAAAGCAGTACGTGAAGAGTGCACATGCAAAACAGGAGATTTCCTCCCTGCAGCCCTTTAATCTCTCAGTCTTCTACACCAAGAATAAATACAAAGTTAACTAGACTTTCTGGCAGTTCTCCAGGAATAAGTAAACTGAGAATTGTATCTTTTAGCAGGCCAAGGAGACTTTTAAACGGATACAAATAGATTTGGAAAGCATACGTTTTTTGACTCACAATATGCCACCAGGCAAAAAGACTCATCCTGGAGAAGCTAATGGACTGAATTAAACATGCAATCTGTGAATCTAGAGAACACAGATTCTGGGATGGGAAGTAAACCTGGTGCACTATCTTCAGGCAACCTGTCATAACAAAGAGCTGAGCTGTGCTACTTGCCAATTGCTCTTCACTGGTGCCCAGCTTCTCTTTGAGTGCAGACATCATGGCAGGCAGGATGACACTCAAATGCCGAGTCAGAGCGTCCCCTGCCACTGAGGAGAGGAAAGCCAGCACCCGGGTGTTCACTGGGGGGGTAGTCAGCTACAAAAATAAAAAATAACACCAAAAATTGAGACAAGCAGAAAGTTTTTTCAAAAGGAGTCTCATTTTCTCTACAACATGAAATATTTATGCATCACAAGCCAAATAACAATGTTTTGAGCACAAAATCAGAAGAAAATTTCAGACTATTCCCTTTTGCTATACTGGTCCAAAGAAAACTAGCAGCAAGCAGAGGAAACAGCACATATATCAAGTTTAAAAATTGTTTCTCATTGTACCTTTGGCACCAAGTAAGGCAGCACCACACGGCTCTTGACAGCCATAACTTGTTTAAGACCATCCACAGCAAAGTCAGCTGTCTCTTCATTATCCTACAGGGGAAGAGAAAGAGACAAACCTGAGAAATGATCTGTGCACACCAAGCTAAGCCCTATTTCAAGGAACAATTTACCATGTGATCATAAAAACAAAACCAAGTCCTTCTATTAAAAAAATGTTCATAGTACCTAGCAAAACCCAAACCAAGCTCTTCTGTCACATCAGAAAGATTTTCCATTTCAGGCATGGTGGCCAAGTAACTTCATCGGGTGACAGCGGCAATTCCATCACAGAGCCAGGTGTAGCAATTCTTAGGCCTAGGCTTAAGCCACAACATCTTCCCTACACTGGCTAGGATGACTCCAGGAGGAGACAAAATACTGCTGCCATTCCCTGGTAGGTTTGCCACTACAATCCTCCTGCTCCTTTAAGTAAATTATTCAAAACTTGTCCCACAACATCATTAATCAGGTTGTTGACTAATGCTGAGCAATGCTCACCAGCTGCTTCAGCAAGAAGGGCAGGATGTCTTCAAGAGCCTGATGGCCAATTGTTGAGTGCAGCTGTTCAAACGTTTTGGCTGCAGCCTCTCGAACTTCTTCCAGAGGGTCACACAGTGCTTTTCTCACTGTAGGAACCAAGGACTCGGAGAAAAGCAGCACCTGTGGATGAAGAGATAAAATTACAGAACATCTAAAGCACAACAGATGCACATATCTCAATAAAGTAGTGAAGAACGCAGAATTTGCACAACTGAAACTAAACTGCAGTTTGGTTGGAATAATATTGGAAAAAAGGCAGGATTCATCAGCACAAATAGTTGCAGTGCTCTAAGGCTACCTAGTGGAAGATTTCTAGTACTGTATCTCATAAAAGGCAATGTTTAAATTTACCGGCTGATACAAATTCATACAATTTGCCTGAGCAGCAACTCAGTGTCAGTTACAAGCCCTGACTTCAGACCACAGAATAAGTCCAGCACTAGCTGGATTTTTCTGTCTCAAGTGCAATACCTGCACCATAACATCAATACCTGGAAAACGGGAATTTCACCTGGCACATGCGACTCACCGCATCCCTGCTGGTTGATTTCATGATTTCGCTCAAACCAATGCAGACTCCTTGCCTCTCATCACTCTTGTCTGATCTCAGTCCATCTTCCAGGATAGGAATGATTTCAGGGAGGATCTTCTCCCCTAACTTTCGCACAAGGTCTCCTAATGTCCGTGCTGCAACCTGTCCCCAAAAATGTATTAATTATTTTCCTTTTTTATAAAACTTTAGAAGGTGAACTGTGAGCAAATGTTCCCTTTTGACCATACGCTACTGTTCATAGTGCAGACAGAGCGTAGGAATGGAAACAGTATTACAAATAACCATCAAAAAATAGTTTTACTGTCATCACAATCACAGTTGCCTTCAGCAGAGAACTCAGACCTGCTCATGCTTAGAACAGTTAAACTGATGACAGCTATGGAGTTACTTTTGGAGAAGAATTATCCTGTGTTCCTCAGGAGTTATTTTCTACAGTCACCTGCAGGATCAGGAAGGCACAACTCAATTCCTCACCGTTCGTTTATCTGCACAAGTACTGGCCAGAAATTTCAGCAGAAGCCCAAAGAGCGTTGGCAGGATTTCCCGCAGTGTACGAGGAGTGTTTGAGACAACGATTTTCCAGACATGTAACGAGGCCTGGCGCACCACCAGCTGCGTGTCCGAGCGGCCCATGTACAGCCCTGCTAGCACCCTGTTCCTCCTCTCCACTCCCAGAGCATTAATGATAGCCTGGAAAGAAATAGCACAGAATTGTATTATCTGCCCCTGAAATCTATAAAAATAACAGAATACACGATTATTCAACATGTCTTTCCAGCAGGCTGTCCATGCTGATTTTTAAAACAGGAGAATTTGAAAAAAAAATAAAGGCACAACAGGCAAGAACAATTTTACCTTGTTTGACTGGGCTGTTCCAAAGTTGTCATCCTCTGAGGCAGTTTCTGTGGTCATTTTTCCAGTGACTCCTGAGATATGGAACAGAAGATCTCCAAGGAGCTGAACTGAGCTAAACCTGGCAACAGGAGCAAGTCAGGTGTTACAAACAGGACGTTCAGGTACCTGTCCAATTCTGACAGGATGTCAACTACAGGCTGGAGCCAAATGTGAAGCACAGCTGGGTCTGCACTGAAATGCTGCATGGGGTGATGTGTAACATCAGTCTGCCAATATGGCTGAAAGCAGCATGATAAAGAGAAAGGGAAGGAGTGAATTCCAAACTGGAAGGGCTGAGAGAATTTTCAAATCAAAGCAATGAATCCAAGAATAGCCTTGACTCTAAAAAGGAACAAGACATTGCCTGCATCTGTCTAACCCAAACGACATTCACCTGGGGCAAGAGTACTTATTGCACTCAGCTGGCACAAATCATTTAGTGCAGCTAATTTTTGAGTAACTGCTATTGGCTGTGAGTGCTCCACTGCGCATCCTCATACACAGGAGAACAATAACTTGCTCAGCATTTGGAGAAATGAAAAACAGTACACAAGGGCTAAATATTGCCACATCAACTGCCTTGGAAGTGCATTTCAGAGTCACTGCCAGAATTAATAATCCAGCATGAATGCTCTGCAGGTAGTAGGAAACCTGATCCAGCCTGGCAGGGCTTTGCAGACTCAAGTGCTGTAAGGCATCCTAATCAAATCAACAAACAAAAAGAGACACTTGTTTTTGCTTCACAGGAGGTCTCTGCATTTTTCTGAGAAGCAACACAGAGCCTAAATCACACCAGTTTTTCAAGCATGGAAGGGAAAGGTTTGTGGCTAAGCTGGTTCTGCCTTACCTTATCCTCCACAAGTCATCAAAGAGCCCATCCTCGAGCTGTGGCAGGAGCAGAGCAATGGCAGTCTCAGCGTACATGCTGATGATTCGCTGCCCCGCGCGCAGCGCCGTGTCCCGCACAAACTCGTTCTCGTCTGCCAGGGCCTGCACACAGGCACAAAAGGGGCTCTGGAAACTCAGCCTTTCAGCACAATACACAAAAGCAACAGGAGGAAAACAAACCAAAGTTTTCTCTCTCCACCACGAAAACTGAATGAATTACGGAGTCGTGAATGCACAAAGATGACTTTAAAAAAATGACTAGCGACCACAAGTGAAATAACTTGTGGAAAAGCAAGCCAATAACTTAGGAAAAATCATTTATAATTTAAATTCCCTTTTTTCCTAGTAGTCCAGCCAAGCTCGAAAAATCTCTGCACATCCCACTTATAACACTTATTATACTTAATTATATTTTAAGTATAATTATCAAAAATTATACCTAAAATATTCTGGAGGCTTATTTTTATTCTCTGATAAATAACGTTTTTCAGTTTTGCTACATACCTTAAGGATACAAGGAATGATGGGACCAACATAGGGAGTGAACTTGTCTCCAAAGGTAATTGGCAGGTAGTTGAACATCATTATATAACCATCTCGTACGTGTGGAGCAATATCCACTTTACTGGCAGTTGCTACAATCTCTGGCATAAGTTTCTCCAGCTTTTCTACCCCCAAACCAGCCATAACCTCAGCCAGACCTGGGGAAAAAAAACAGGGAACAGAGCTGATACACACAAAAAACAAGCAGCTAATCTGATTTAATATGAGAAGACCTGAGCTCAGTGCTCACACACAGCTGTCCCCACCTTGAGCAGCACCAGAGCGATCCACTGAGCTCTGCTCATATGTCAGTGTCTCCATCAGCCACGGCAACAAATCCTCAAAGCACGACTCTCCCATACCCTTCACCATGGCCCCCAGGGCCTTTGCAGACACTGTGCGCACCTAACAGACAAGAGAAACAGAGATCTGCAAAATGTCCACTCAAACATGCTATGGATGTGCCAGACTGATTAGGACAATGTTTAACCTAATGCACTGAAAGACAGACTGTGTTTGTACAAAAGACTTACTTCAGGTACAGGATCCAACAGAGAGGCCTTCAGTCCAGGGGTCACACTGGGTAGGTATGGAGCCAGATCCTAAAACAAAGAGCCCATAAAGTCAGAACCAGATTCAAAATGAGAGAAAACATAGTCACCTTCATGTAAACGGCATTCACCCCTTATAATCAGCAAACATCCTTAACATCTGAAAGTTTAATTAGCTGCTCTGACAATACTGCAGACAAGCATAGTGAATTATTCTGCAAGTCCAAGAAACACCAGTTCTGTGCAGATCACTCAAAATCTTTTTAATGCTCACTCACAACTCAGAAGTTTGTGTCTTAGGAAAAAAAATCCAACACTCTTAACATTTACACAAGGTTTAAATGTAGAGATTATCAGCACAAAAATTAAACACAGATCTTTAGCCTACAGTCAGGTCCTACAAATACTTTTCAAACAAAAATTATCCATCCAAACAAAAGTATCCTGGATCCATTTGTTAGCAGCTGATCTGTGTTTCCCTTGTTTGTTTGCTAAGGCATTTCTTATATGGTAAAAATTACAAGACCTTTTTGCAGGGATAAATTGGTAATAACCAAAGCTGACAGTCTTAAGAACCTTAGAACTGTCACTATCCTTATAGTCATCTGCTCATTTACATACATTTCATTAAGAAGCTGCATGGATGATAGTATTTTCTATCTTGACAGCAAAATCTCCAAGTCAAATAAATTCTCTCTAGTGCTTGTCACAGTGATCAGTTAGAATACAGTTAGAGGGCTTTTGTAGCACTGTACCTTCTGGTCAGTCAGGGAGTACATGTTCCCAATGATCTGGGCAGCCATTTTCCTGGTATCTGTGGAACGATCCTGGAAAGCTCTCTGAACAATTGGCATGATCAGGGCTAAGGATGGAGCATCAATGAAATGGACAAATTTGGTATCCAGTAGAGTCTGCAAACACTTCTGAGTCTTCCTGGAGGGGTCAGTAAGAGCATCCAACAGAACTGGAGCAATTGCTGAATGTTTTTAAAAAGGAGAGAAAAGACTTTATTTGTACGTAAACCAAAAACATTTCAGGATGAGCTGGTGTGCTCTCATGGGATGTTGTAGGCAACAAGCAGCACAAGACCAAGAAAAACTCTATTCATATCAGATGAAAAAATGGACATGAACATTTAAAAAGCCTGGAAGCAGACAGCTGCTGTTAAGCTTTCATGTTTTACTCCTGTAGGATTACTTTCATTTCTATATAAGCTTGCATTTAATCCTAAATACCATGAACCTAAACCTTGCTATTATAAACCACAGTCACATCAGGACATTAGAGATGCACAGACAGGTCTTACCCAGGATCTCTGGATTCCTGATGACAGACCCAATCTGCCTAAGAGCCTGCTGCCCTGCATTCTGCACCTTCACATGGGAATCTGTCAGCACTTCAGTGAGTTTGGGCACGATGTTGGGTAAACAGGAAGAGAGTTGTTTGGGAGCACAGTATGCCATAGCCCCCAGCAATTCCACTGAGCCTGTGAAGAAAGTACACCAAGAAAAAAAAGACAAAAGAAAAGACAAAGCACAGTATTAAGAACTGACATGAGATGATGATCACATTTACTTCAAACTCCAATCTACCAGTCAGAGAACACAAAGAAAGGCTGAAGTGCATTATGTCACTCTGTGCCACCTAAAGACACCAAAAAATACTTTTCTTTTGTACAAGGAAGTAGGAATATGTTAAGAAAATTCCAAGTTCTGAAGTACAACTATAGAGATGGGATACAAACTGTCCCTTGAATATGCCAGGGGGAAAAAGATTACTCAAATGTGTCAGGGAACTCAGCTGAAAAACGCTGGAGAAGTTCCACAGTCCTTTATAAGACAATAAACCATCATGGCCATGTGTATGGGATGAAGGAATACACAAGGGGGATGGCAGCAAAGGGAAATGAGGGTCACTCTCAATCATGTCAGGTGCATATTGGTCCATACCAGCTTTAGTTCTCCACGATTCCTCTTCTAGTGCTGCAAGTAGTGATGGCAAAACCAGTTTCACTCCATGAGTACTCAGATTGCTCATTACAGCTTTAGCACAGTCATCTGCAGCCTCCAAGGAGAAGAGAACACTTACAAATTGTGACACAACACTGTTTTCCTTCCTCTGAGACTCTCTGGGAACAAAGCTTTCATGTAAATAGTGTCTCAGTACTATTGCACTAATGATGCAGCTGGCTAAGTAGTTCCCAATTAATGGCCAATGAAATCAGATGCTTTCAGATACTAAGAAGATCAAATTGTTGTTAGTGGTATCTCAAGGGATAGGTCACCTTCTCCGTTTGCCTTGTTACAAACAGGATTTGCATCCATATCCATTCCATCTGGGGTTTTTAACATTCTGTGATAGCAGAAATTTAAGGCACCTTACCTCTCGCACGTACTGGTTCCCATCTCCAAAACAAAGAAGCAGGTGAGGCAGCACATGAACCACATAGGGCTCAAACAGCTTCCCCAGCATGCTGCAGAGCATCTCAAAGGCAAACAGAGCCCCTAAAAACCAAAAAAAGGACAGTCAGAGGAAAATACAACTCCATTTAAGGAGGATGGGAAAAGAAGATACAATTTGCCAAATACTGTTTCAAAAGCACTGAAATCTCACAGCTGAAAAGTCTCTTGCTTTCTTGCCCTTGTGCCTTGTGCTGTAGTAGGGATTTGTGGCCTCAGAAAAGGAGCTCTCCCCCAGCAACACCTGCCTTTGAAAACAGGAGAGGGGGGGCACATCCATATGGTCTAGGACTAGAAATCCTTCTTCCACCACAATGTGAATCGAGCAATTTTGGGACACTATACACAACCAACGGCCTCACAACAGATATTTCCCATTTCTTTCTTGCCAAGCTTTAGTAAAATATATGTAGCTAAACCAAACACAGGGGTGCAGGTACTTCACCTGACCACAATGGTAGTAAGTACAAAAGAAATGATGAGTATCTGGAGGGAAAAGCTCCTGTCCCTTACCCTCCCGCCGGCGGAAGTTCTTCTTGTCCTGGATAGCATCGGTCAGCGTGGTCATCATCTCCTGCTGCTTGAGAGAGAGGATGCCCAGGCCTTTCACCAGGCCTGCCAGACCATAGGCTGCACCTTTGCGCTCAGCGTACTTATCGGACTCCAGCAGCAGCTGCATCAGCTTCTGGATCATTCCTCCTGCATCTTCCTTAATTGCAGGCACTAGAGGTGGTAAACAGCTTGCCACTGACTCTTGAACCTATAAAACAATCCACCAGCCACCAGATCACAAAACAGTCATTATCAACATAAATTCCCCTTAGTATGCACCCCAAGTGAAACCTTTCTCTCACCATTTTTCATCTCTCTGCCATCCCTAACAGTATCCTGGTGTTAACCTGCCTCTGTGTGGAACCTGACAACTCCCAAAGGCACCTACCTGCTGAGAAGGAGTAGACAAGGCTGCTATCAGTTTGCCAACAATTGGTTTCACTTTAGGGTCACTCTTGTCCAGATGTTTTGCCAGTGACCCCATCAGAATGACCACGCTTTGCCTGACAGCATCATAACTGGCATCATTAGGAGCATTTTTCAGGAATTCTTCAAACACTGGCAAGAGAGAGTTAACATTGTCCTGAAAAACAAAACCACAGAACTTGCCACTAGAGTCCACTCAGAATGAGATTTGCTATGCTCAGTGGACTTGTTTGTTCTTCTCTGAGCCAACAACTGAACAATCACACTGTATTTACAGTTCATTTCATGTGTCACATCACATAAAACCTTGTACCATCCTGACAGCCAACAAATATTTCCTGATAGAGAGAAATTAGTTCTTCAAAATTAGAATCCCCAAGCCTGCCAGCACCATGTTCTGCCAGAAGCAACACAAGCTCCCAGGCTTGAACATCAGTGCCCACTCCTCTGCTTGCCCCATTTGCCAAGGGAGAGCAGAAACATCAAACGAACTTCCCACTGTGTTTTCTAAGAAACACAGTGAAAGAATGAATAATATGTAAATACCCCAATTGTCTTGTGCTAAACTAAAGAATACAGGTATCTGTCCAGAGGTGACTGGCACATATGAGGAAATCAGAAGCTGAGCAATTCACACCCAGCACAGCCTCCCCATCTGACACTGCTGGGGAAGAGATGGCAGGGAGAAGGATGGTCCTCAGATCCTCAATGTTTTAAGTTTAATTAAGCCAGCAAAATGCAAGGTTTCATGTTTTGCTTTGAAGCTTGAAAAAGAATTCTCATCTTCACAGGATTAAAAGATCTATGGTCTAACAGATAAATAACTTTAAATACTCTAGTTTTATACCATTTTAACTCCAGTTGATCCAGAGATATTACATTTTATAGCAATGACAGGGATGAACCACACTTAGTCAACACTAGACACTAACAGAACAACTCTGAACACAAAAATTCCTAAATGAAAGTTTTCAGCTGTTACAAGTAAAAGCAACCTCTAAGAAATTTATAATTTTTCTTTTTTTTAAAATTTATGGGCTCCAATGCAGTATCTACATATCCATATCTACATCTTTTTTCCCCTGATGGAGACAGAAATATTCAGACTTACTTTGCCATGAGTGTTGAGTGTTGAAAGAGCTGCATCCAACATGCACTTCCTGACCTCAGGACTGCGATCATTCAGAGCATCCGGCACAAAAAACTGAAAGAGGGGCTTCACCTGAGAACTGTCCAGATGCTCTGAGAGCTTGTTAAGGGCCAGTGCTATGCCACACCTGTGAAGAAGGTGATCAGCCTGTGAGCTTATTGACTTCTCACAGAACTGAGAGCTCACAATCACATTTGCTATCAGCAGCAATTACAGAAACTGAGAGCGAGAACCATTATGGAAACAAAATGCCTCAGAGTGTCCAACCTCTGTGCATTTCATTACATAACTCCATGCTGCAGTCTCCCACAAGGACAACAATCTCTCAGCCATATAATAGTTTTTATCTCAATTAAGCTTCAGGGATACTTGAGCCAGCTTAGACATCAGGATCACTTGAACTACTGCTGAAATGCAGCAACTTTACAACAAGGTACATCAGCATTAAAGGATAGATTAGCTCAATACAAGTAGTAAACAAGATGATCTCCAATTAAACCTGTACAGAACATACAAGTAAACAGAAAGTAATTATCCAAACTGGAATTTGGCCAGTTCATTAAGGCTTGCACTGCTGCTCTTGAAACAATCAATGGCCCATAAAGGTGGGAACATGGTAAGCTAAGACAAAAATCAGACAGTCTGAGAAGGAAAGACTCTGTTTTTATCAGGACATAGAGATGACAGCATCCAAAATTTTGATGGAGTTCTGCCTACCCACAATTTGCTTCAAGGGCACATGAAAACAGCAAGTCAATACAACTACATGAAATTTGTTCTTCTAAATAAAAATCAAAAACATTTCATTTGGATGCACAGGAAGTGATGAGATCAATCTGAATATGACTGTACCTTGCTTCCCACTGGTCAGGAGGTGATTCAGATATCACTCGTCCCAAAGCATCCAAAACTGGAGGTGGCCTCTGGAAGGAGAAAAGATTTCATTAAAATGCCTTCTCCAAGGATAAAGCATACAGAGAATTTGTCAACCATACCTGCAATACCATTTGATAATAGTGCACAGAGTTATGATGCCACTAGCAGAAGAGCAAGGTAAAAAAACAAGCAGAAAGCAAGTCTGAAGTCAAAATTACTCCAACTGGCACTGCCCTACCACAGCCTTTCTGTATCATCTAAGGCACGCCTCCCACCTGTCCAATGGTGCCTGTCCAATGGCTGATAACATGAAGTTCAAGACACTGAAGTCTGTGCTAAGCTCAAACAGGACAACACTAGATTCAATGCACATCTTCAAGACAGACAAAAGGAAAAGTGACTAACAGAAAATAAAGCAGCAGCTCATGCCTGTCAACCCCTTAGGGCAAAAGTACTTACATAGAGCTTCTCCTGGTAGATCTCTGTGAGCTTGCTCATGACCTCTGCTGCTTGCTTTCGGTACTGAGCTACAGCTCTGGAAAGAGCCTCAGCCCCTGCCTGTCGCACTGCCTCTTCATGGTAGATGACATCTTTGATCAGCAGGGAACACAGGTCAGGCTGCAGCTCCAGACCCATGGACTCCCACAGCCTGCAGCACACACACAGAGGTGATGGGTCACCCTTCAGCATAGAAGCCACTGCCACATGTACAATTGGAGAGACCTACAGCTGCCCTCCAGCTGTGGGGCAAAGCCCCTGAGTGTAGCTCCATGCTGTGGGCAGAGGAGAGGTCCCCCTAAAACCCAATCAGCAAAGAAAAACCCTTACCTCTCCGCCAGCTTCTGAATCTCATCTTCAACATCAAACTTGACTACCCAGAGGCGACGCAACAGGTTCAGTCCGTTCTTCTCATCACTGTCTGGGGTTGGTAGAACCATTTGTAGCTCCATCAGTCCCTGAAATAGTTAAAAGGAAAATCAGTGCAAGGATCTGATTTTTAGAAACAGATGTTTTAAAACACTTTAAACTTTTGGCAAGCTCTTAGTGGTTGGAAGTGTCAAAATTCACGTTTGCTTGTGCCTTAGACTGCCCGTGGTGGTCAAGGACTTGCTATTGCTAGTGGGTGAGATGGTGGGATTCAAGAACAGTGTTCCACAGGCAGGCTGCAGAGAGGTTCTGGTGACTACAGTCTATTCTGCTTCTAAGTACAGACAAAACAGCTCAGGTGGTCTAAAGTGGAATTTGTTTCATGGCAAAGAACACCAAGCACCCTTGAGGTTTTTCTGTTTGTGTTCTCAGAAGTGACTAAGCCTGAAGCTTTCCAATAACAAGGCCTAGTACAGACAGGAATTTTTTGACAGCTTCTCTCTTTAAGACTAAGCTCTATCCAATTGTAAACAGAAGGTGTTAAGTAGTCCTAATTATGCCTCTTTTAAGGAAACAAAAGTGTGGATAAACCCTGAGTACTCCTTTTTCCAGATAAATCTGGCACAAAGAGCAATGACTCGGAGCATAATTGTCCAGACTGCCTCTGACACACTGCCCAAAGCTGGGCATCACAGGTGAAGCCTCTCTGCTTTAGTGTTAGAGAAGATTCACCTCCCAAAAACTTTAGGAATTTGGTGTGACCCTGAATGATTGCCACCTACCCTGAGAGCTGCATCTCGAACGTTCATGCAGGGAGCCTGCAGGGCCTGCAGGAGCACATCGATCTCCTCCTGCTCGGCGTAGGCACAGCCGTCCTCGCCGCTGCTGCTCGCGCACAGCGCCGTCAGCGCCTCCGAGGCCAGCACCTACAACAGCACCAGCGCTTGGCACAGACTCCACTACACCTTGAACTGCTGTCAGAGCAAGTGCTGAGTGCTGCCACAGCAGAAGAAATTCCCAAAGGACAGTGACAAAACCGAGACGTGACAAGTTCAGCCCAACTCTTTGCGTTTTGTTATTGACCTTTCTGCCACCTCATCCCTTACAACAAACACTCAAAGGAGAGACTACTGAGCTTCTCTGGCAGAGCAAGGCCTTAGAGAAAGATAAAATGTCACCACTGGAAGACTGAAGAATATATTTGGTGGAATGAAACCCACAGAAAAAAAGATGCAGACATTTTAATCCAAAAATACCATAAACACAGAAGAAAACTGGGAATGTATCAACCACCAGCATCAGAGACTTAAACCAGTTGGTACATTTCCCTCATTTAGATCCTGATGAAACTTAGGGAGAATCCTGATTGTGGTTATGAAGCTCAGCACCCACCTGTAACCGTGGAGAACCTGTTCCTATCACCCGGGTCAGCAGAATCAGCATGTCCCTGCGAGGCAGCAACTCTGGGCCATTCTGAAAGGTTAAGAGGAGAAAAGGGCAGGAGAAGGAAGGAAAAAAGACTTTTATCTTGTGATTTCAAAGTGCCTTGCCTGTGTATGACACTCTTTAAAACATCCCAGTCAAAACCTAGGGCTGGACATGTACCAAAACCCACAGCAAAAAACAATCCTATACAGTTAACTCTAACCTGGACAATTCATCTGCTTTGTCCAGTTTACACATCAGCTGTTTTATCCCATGGCTCATCTGTAAGAGGTAAACTGACCCCTCAGCTCTCACCTCATCCACCAACAGAGACTGGCCATTTCCTGATGATCTCAGCTGAGCATGGACTGTAAGAATCTGCAGAATCTTGACCAGGAACTCCTCCTTGTCTTCGCTGTTATGGGGTGTCTCAGTCATAACCATCTTCAGGAGAGGAAAGACTAAGGAAAATGCTGGAGCTGATAATGGGGCA
Organism: Urocynchramus pylzowi; assembly: GCA_013397555.1. Taxonomy (NCBI): domain Eukaryota; kingdom Metazoa; phylum Chordata; class Aves; order Passeriformes; family Fringillidae; genus Urocynchramus; species Urocynchramus pylzowi. The sequence goes on from VZRH01004945.1 coordinate 472,398, forward strand.
GCACCTGTGAAAAGGAAAAAACCATCCTGTGAACACAGCTGATCCTCCCATGACTTGGTTGATAATACTGACTGGTATAAAATGTACACTTGAGTAGCTCGTAACAGATATGGCCAAGCTTCAGCCTCATGCACAAAGATGCTGAGTAAATCTAAGTATTTGCCACTTAGCAGCAGCAGCAACAGTGTAGCTCCAACAGTGACTTTTGGCATTTCAGTGTTAGGTTAAGGGGAGGACTTGATGATCTTAATGGTCTTTTCCAACCTAAATAATTCTATGATTCTACCTGGCTTCAATTAAAGTCACATTAGGATTCCAAATTACTACCAATGCCTCAAGAGTATAGAAATACATACTGTAAATGGAATTGAAACAATTAAATGAATTAGACAGTCACTTATAAAGTTCACTTGTCCCAAACCAAGGCCCTGTTTGTCAGCTGCATTTCCTTTAAACACTTCCTACCAACCTAGCAAACCTGTCATTCCAGCCTTCAGCTAGATCCTTAAGAATTAAGTCCTTCTAAATTCTGGTGCCAGCTTCAACTCCCCTCCCCTCCTTGAAAAAATTAAAGCTTTTGGATTCCCGTTGTTAAAAGATTTTTTTTTTTCCTTCCTTTCTACAGGGCCTTGGCTATAGCATGTAACAAATGCTCCTTCCAGTCCTTCATTAGTCCAGTTAATATTCAAGTATCAGGTGTCTACAGAAAACATTTCCTTTCTATATCCTATCTGTGCTGACAGAGAATGCCCAAGTTTAAATTTCTAAATGCAGATGAAGAGCATTGCAGATACAATACTGCAGTATTAGTCAGCTTATGTAGGGCAAAAATACTGCAAAAGTAGTTCAAGGGAGAAATATTAAATCCCAAACACATTCTGAGCTCCTATTTAACATGAACAGCTTCAGTAAAACCCTCTGTGTTTCTCATGTGGGATTTTTCTCTCTGTTTGCTCAGTATCTGTTTGGTTTTACACATTTCTGTTTTAATTATTGGCCGGATATTTTTAGCCTTAAACCAGTGTCCCTCTATACACAGCCGGAGGAAGAAAGCTTTACTGGAGGAGAAAAATGTTCTACTTACACAGTAGCTGGTATTAACCAACACAAGAAAGATTATAGGATGTATCTTGGCATTTAGCAATGAATGACAAATTCTGTCATTCACCTTACAAGGAGGTATGGTGAATCTTAGGTCTCATAGTAATTAATTAAGAAATTAATCTCTACTAAATCATATCATACAAGTACATTCCAAAGAACTTTGAAAATGAGGAAAAATCCTTTGGGAATATAGTATGATTTGTCCAACAAAGTGCTGTGGAAACTACTGCACCTCTCTTGCAAAAGTGGAAAAAAAATAATTATATATTAATATAATTAACCAATATAGGAAATCTTGCGGGACTGAAAACACTTCCACTGTTTTCTAGAAATAAGTCTGAAAAAGGATTCAAATGTTATTGAACATTCACTTACTATGACAACAAATTGCACAGTGGTGACACCAAATTACCACTGAGATGTTCTGCATTGAAGTGGTGATCAACATGGCCAGTGGCCACTGACAGTGACACCAGTCACACCACTGAGCAGGAAGAGAACTGAACTATGGGGCTAAGAGACCAAACAGAATCACACACACATTTCCCTTAAAAATATACACCATCTACCACAGCAGCTTTTGACTGGGTTATTTGATGAACAGCTCCAAAGCCTGGGTGAAGTGAACCACCTCTCCCTGGAGTACCCCCTGAGACAGCCAAAGCCATCCCAGCCCCCAGAGGACACACACCAACTCTCCTCTTCTGAACTGTTATCTTCAGTGGAGTGGCACAAGTACTTGTGAAGTACTGTGAAGAAGATTCTGGAAGCAACCTAAATAAAAACTAACTCCGGGAAATAATTTTTTTTTTTTAAAAATCAAGAAAAAAGGTTACTTTAACTCAAATCATTATCTTGCACTGTAAAAATATTGGTGCTTGCCTTCATGTTACAGAGTGGAGAGAAATGCTCTTTCTACAATCATGCCAGTATAAAATATTCATGAACTGCAGCACCACACAGCAAACAAGCAGAGGCCATGGGCACTTCACTGCTGTGATCACAGATAACAAACAATTATTTTGTCTCTCCACTTAGTCTCACTGAATCCCTTATGCTAAGTGGTGTTGAAAGGTAGGAGCTGTCTTTGGCAAAGAAGAACCTTAATTTCACTGCTATTATTTCTGTATGAACCATTTTAAGAAAAAGTACTGTTATTTCATTTCTACACTTAACTATAGTTGCAACATCACTTCTACTACTACCAGCAGAAAAAAACCCTTAAGGTTTTTCATATCTATGAACAGCTATCCAATTAAAAAAGAAAAAGGGAAGTTTTGCTTGAAAAATATAATAAAAACACTGAAAACTAAAACAGTCCATATTTATTGGAGGTGGGAGCAGTGACATCAGGATGTACCGTATCTACCATACTTCATACCTGGCTCTCCCTTGCTGGTTCGACTGGGAATGGTGTGGGCATGCAGCAAATTGACCACTCTGTTCAGAGCAACAGGCAGCTCTTCCTGACACCAGGATTCATCTAATTCACACTCTGGTTTCATCAGGCGCAAGGTCACATGGCTTACCAGAGTACCTGGAACAGAAGAATAAAGAATCCATGAGAGGGCTAAACCAAAAGATTTCTTGAGAGAAAAAGCCTCAGGAACACAGACCCAAGAATTGTAACAAAGCTCTGGGAAAGAGGCCCAGGCTGCAAAGAGGCTCAGAGAAGGAAGGCCAACCCAGGGCTGTCAGGGGACAGATTTCTTCACAACATGTGTGAGTTACACTCACACACTCCAAACTCTGCACAGGGAAGATGCTCCCACAGTGACCAGCTGCTCCTCAGAGTTGGTCACTGACCAGACAAGTCCTTGTCTTTGGTCCCAGTCCTACCCAGCAGTAGGATCTCTGGGAAATCACAGTCATCTCCCTAAGCACTGTTTCAGGTGGTTTTTCTTCTTGGCTTCCTGTGGTACATGGTCATGACCCACATTCTGTAAGAGCAAGAATTTTCACCACCATCAAAATGACACACCTTGCCCGTAAAGAGCAACTGCAAATACTCACCAAAGGTTTTCAGTCGAGCAGGCATGACACAGGAAGCTAAGGAAAGAAAAGGCTTCTTAATCCTTGGAGCAGCCAAAGGAGATCGAAAAAGTGGCAAGAAGGAACTGATGAGACTAGGGATGTACTGAGTGAGACCAGGAGGTTTTTTCTTTATAACTGTGTCCAGGAGTCCTAGAGCTGTTTCCAGCTCATTATCAAGCTGTACAAAAAACAATTCAAGAGATTACCACAAGAAAAAGCTCCAATGGGGAAAAAATCAATTCAATCTCATTTCTAATAACAGAAACAAATAGGTGATTGCTACACGATTTTCTCTCCATCAAAGTGACTGGGGTCATGGTGGCTTCAGAGGTGACAAAAAATACAACCAAAACTCACCTCCTTCAGCCGTTTCCTTATCTGAGCCTCCCTTTCGAGCTGTGCATGCATCAGCTCCTTCTGCTTGCTCGTCAGCTGCACCTCATCCTTTATTCCCTTCTTCTTCTTTATCTCCTGCAACAGAGAGCCATGGTCATTGTTATCTGGGAGCTACAAACACCATCCCTTCAATTAGTCAGAGAAGCAAGTTGGAAACAGGGTTTTTTGGAATTTATTTTTAAAACAGTATCAAAATATCCTTCCAAGTATATCCCTCTTGAGTAAAGACACAAAATGGAAATCAGCAGGTTAGCAACACTTTAGTGTCCTTCAGCTTAAGTTTCTCTGCATTGGTCACAAATTATTTGGTATCATTAAAAAGTGCTGTCCAGTTCATTTACAGGGGATGGTACATCACCCTCCCCAGAGCTAAGAGAAGTCAACCTTTGTTTAAAAAATGGGATACATAGAGATAGAAGTATTCCAAGTAGTCTAGAGAATCTTTCCCACCAGCACACAGACATATGCCAGAAGCAATGGAACAACACACATCTTGCAGTGAAGATTCTGACCAGCCTGGCATTCTTTTTTCCATCAACTCACCTCCTTCAGCTCCAGCTCAATGATTTGTTCCTTGAAGGAATAAGCTTTGTTCTCCCTCTTCATGTTAGCCTTTTTCATACTATCTTGTTGAGCACTGAGAAGGAAAAGTAGAGAAAGAATCAGCACTGCTCTGGACTAAGGACCAGGCATAAAAATCCAGGAACTTCTGTGCAGAAAGAGCATCTGACACACCCAGTCACCCAGGCAAGAATATCAGCAGTGATCAATCCCTAGATGCACACAGAAATGATGAAGACTTACCTCTGTATTATGGATTTGTCATACAGTTCTCCCTCGGGTGTCTTCATGATGGCAAATTCCTCTCGAGTAACCTGGCACAGAGCTGGATTCTCCATTGATGCTGAGATAGTGCTGATGAGCTGTGGGAGCACTCTGCCAGGTAAAAGGAGGGAGAGAGACCCCACTGCATTCATAGACGACTGTCAGGAATATGGAGGAAAAAACATAATCAGTCTTGTTTAAAATTGTCTCCAAGAAGTACGCCCTGCTGAGGCAGCCCCCATTACATTCCAATCCCCAGTTTGTTGTTCAGTGGGTATGTGAATGTTACCTAAAATTCTACTCAGATGCTGGTACATTCTTTCCCTCTTAAATCCCAGCTCCTTTTCCCCAGAGACATTCTCTTTTAACCTCCCTCTTCCACACCTTTTAGACAGCTCTCCTTCCTTATAGACCAGTTAGTACTGAACTCCTCCAAGATATCTCCCAAAAATAACATAAGGAAAGCCGTTTATCACCTGGTTCTCCAGAGTGTAGGTGGTGATCCTGGGTAAAATGTCATTCAGATGTTTGGTAATGAAGTCTTTAGGATCTATCTTCATCTTGATGAGGAGGGCTGGCCAAAGCCCTGGCTGCACTGCCACTATCAAGACGAATAAATGAGCATAATAAACATGAAGCAGGTTGCTGGCACAACAAAACAAAAAGGTACAATAAAAACTCATACATTGGCCATGAGAGTCTTATCCCTGCACTTACCTACAGATGGGTGATGGCTCACCAGCAGCATCTCCAGGGCCAGTTTCTCTGGCTCAAAGGAGTCCACATCAAGCCCTGCCACACTGGAGATGACACAGAGGGCCTCATGCAGCACACGAGGGGGAATGTACGTCCTTCCCAGCTCTGACAGCTCTCCTGCCTCCGTCACCAGCACCTCGTGAGACAGAATCTGAATGGACAACACCAAACCTCCCTGAGACATGAACACACTTCCCCACAGTAACACCTGGCTGAATGCCATCTCCCCATCAATACCAAAAACCTGAAGTTTTCAAAGGAAAGAAGGGGATAAGGATAACAGCAAAACCAAAGCACAGGGATGACAGCGACAAGAAGATTAGGAATAGAGGACTATACTGGATTTGGCAAGCTGGGGTAAAATAAAACTAAAATGATCACTTCTGGCAAAGACTCTGGAAAAGGTTGAGCCAGCTGGCTGGGAACATTATGCTCAACTTCTGCAGTCTATAAGCCAGGGCCAAAGAACCAAGATACAAAAAAAGGAATGAAGCACTTGGTCTTTCAGCAGACATTAAATCTTCATTAAAATAATAAAAATACATGGAAAACTACAGCTTCCTCCCCAAAGGAATGTCTTTTCTATGTATGTAGGGAAGACTAGGCATACCCCAGACATTGACAGTGTAATATGCAGTAATCCAGCAAAAAGTGGCATTCAAGGAGATCACCTGGAGCTGAATTCTGTTCACATCAGGCTGTATGTCAATGCTAACAGCAAACCTAGGGCAGGGAGGTAACTGGCACCACTCAGACGTCTGTCTGAGCAGACACTTGCTGGCTACTCACCTTATGAGAACTGAGAACCACTTTGAGTTCCTCCAAGAGCCCATAGGCCAGCTTGTACCCTCCCAGAGAGGACAGGAGCTTCTTCACTGTTTGGTGGGCCTGTCTGCGGACGTGCCAGGTGCGGCTCAGCAGCACGGCCAGCAGGGCACGGTGGTACTGCCTGCAAACACAGACACACGGGCTCAGCCAGGGAGCCAGCTCTGCAGCCAGGGGGACACAAAGGCACCAGGAGTTCAACATTCTGTGCAAAGCCCCAAGCCCACAGTGCCCACAGCAGCATCTGGGGTCAGACAGGGATCAGGGACAGCAAGCGCACCGTACGTACTGAACTTTGCTTTCAGGCAGCCGCTGTGCATGATCCAAGAGCAGGCGCTCTGTCAGCTGCAGCACTGTGCACATGGCTGGGGGAAAAGACAAATATTTAAAACAGCATGAGACTTTGTAAGGAAACAGATTTTTTTACCTGAAAACAAATGAACAGCAAACAGGACACATTAAAATAGCTCCCCAAGCTGAGCCTCTACATAATCTTCTCATTGAAGCTAGAGACAAATCCAACTCAGATCTGCCAACACTGGGAACTGAACCATGATTTCATTGAAATGTTAGCTGGATCCCAGGACAATTTTCCTGGCCATTGTGTGTGACCTATTTTGGTCTAAGTTGACAGAGCAAAGCAAATTATAAACACCACGCTCAGTGCTTCTGTTCTGTTAATTCCTGAGCCCTGCCAAAATGGCTCCAGTGGCAATGAAATGGGTACTGAGTGTCAGCTGTCACAAGGCCCTTCCATTTCTTTATCATTTGGAATAATAAATGAGTGATAACTCAGGTTCATCAAGAAATAAATTAATTCATTTTCAAGCTTAGACTACAGCTATTGTAGATGTACTCTGAAGAGTACACAGCTCCTTTTAATCTGAAACAACATTAGTTCTTGTCAAGTACTAGAAACAGAGTTAAACAGCAACTGGATATATAGTAACTGCCAATTTACCTTCCTCTGATGCAGACTGCAAAAACTTCTCAGATGTAAAAATTTGTTTTTTCTCATCCAAAATCAGCTGCCAGAAACCACTCAGCTTAGACTCTGACAGGAAAAGAACAGATGTCCATCAAGGATGTTTCAAAATAAGAACTCATCAGTGCACATAAAATACAGTAGAATTTTCTCTCCTGAAATCCCTCATGTTACTTCCAGTCTTACTTGTCTTCAATTCTAAAGCCTCTCATTAAGAACCATAAATGCCCAAAAAACACCAGCTGACAAAAATACCTTTCTCTGACTTATATGTGTGAAATGTAAAGTCTGATTCACCTTAATCTTTCATAGGGCAAACTTTTCTAGAAGTAAAGAAGAGGAGGGAAGTGGTGTGTTGCTTTTGGTAGAACACACCTGACTTTTTATCCTGGCAAACATATGAACTCAGAGAGCTCTTGTAATATCCTCTAATGGGAGACAGAATTCCAGTCCCTGTGCTTTCCAAAGGTTTGTAAAAACACTACCCAAACAATCCAGTAATACTTCCAATGCATCAGTCAAATCTGACCATGTAAGGTCAGGGTGAACATCTTCTGTCAGAATAAAGAGGAATATTTCCCCAAGTGAATGGAAGCTGGAATTTGTAAAGCCATGGAGAGTAAGACCTCTTCACTGACATAAATGAGAGAGATGGGAATTAATATTTTCCTGGTTTATAGAAGATCAGTGATGTTCTATGTAGAAACTATACACAGATTAAGAAATAGTCAAGAAGTGTTAACCCTCAGAACCTGTTTATATTGGATTCTGCCAGCTGTTTTGTGACCTTACCAGTTTGTCCCTCAATTACAGACATCCTGCAGATCAACAAAGCTGCAGCAACTCCTTCAGTTACCATGGGAACCTGAGTACTTTGAGATGCTGCTTTTTCTACTGTCTGGATCAGCATCGGCAGCAAGTCCATTCCCTGCAATAATGTGTCACCTGAGAGGACAAAAGAGATACATTACAAAACAGCATGGTTCTCACTTTACAACTCATGTATCAATGGTTTTTCTGCTACCAGGAGACAAGGAGAGGAATCAGACACACACTAGGAACACTGAATCTCCCAAAGTATTTGCCAATCCCTATCACTAAACTGCAACTATGAAAAGCTCAGTGGCAACCAATTCAGTCCTTTTCTCACAGACAGGACAGTCCCATCTCAATAGATTAAGTTTTTGTTTATGGGATGCAAAAGAAAATGCTAATTCAATTACATTAAAGGAATCACTTCAAATCACAGGAAGTCTGACTTCAAAGATTAATGTTTCCCTGAGAGAGGGAAAGCAAATTCCTGGCAAGCCATCACCATCTGTTTCATTTCAAACATTCAGAAGTTAAGGAATCCCAGAGGTCTACAAATGTGGATGAAATGCTGCAGTCAAAGGGGGCAGAACCAACAGATGTCAATCCTGAGAGGATCACCAAAAGAGAATAATTTCTTGAGTTCTTCATTTCAAACACAGCAATTTTTTTTTAGATTTTCCAAAAGTCAAAGCTAGATCCAACTGTGTTGGGTGCTATATAAAACAGAAGTATGGCCCCTGAGCTAGAATTTAGTTGTAAGACAAAAATAAAGCAATCAAAAATTAATTTGAGATATATGAAAGACAGCATGATGGATAGTGGTTTTAGTTATACAATGAAACAAACTATCTTTATAAACTTGAAGGCAAAAGAGTTTAAGGAGAAATATGAAGGAGGTCACTAAAAAGACACTGCCTTACAAAATCTTTCCTAATCTGCACAGCTCTCTGTATCAGGAAGTACAAAGGCTGCTAACTCTCCTCCTAAGCCCCACAACCAAGAGTTATTAACAGCTGCCCAGTTTTACCTTTGAAGGAGGCTAGCATGCACTGCAGGTAGGCATGTCTCACTGCTGAAGTCGAGGTTTTAAGGCTGAAGGCTTTCTTTAGCCATTCTACCAGCTTTTTAGGAACTTCTGTGGTGAACCGAACACACCAAAGAGCCAGGACAGAGACTGCATGAACCAATGTGCCTTCATGGACTGGGGAGAAACACAAAACTCACATCAGTTCAGCAATTGCAGAAAGCACAGAACAGAAAAGCAGGTAACAACATCAGGATCCAGGAAAAGAACACGTGCTCCTAACAGGCACAGCACAGTCTCCCTGGGGTTGCTCATCAAAACAGGGCAACAGATTCTCTTACACAGCAGGCAAGAATCCAGATTAATCTTGAATAACCATGTGAAAACCCTGCTCAAGATGAACGCAGCTTAGCAAAGGCAAGAGGTCTCACCTTCTTGTTGCAGGAAAGGGATGAAAAGCTCAGCCACAGTTGCACTCAGAGCTTGGCTGGAGGGTCCAGAAACCACGTGGTGACTAAGGCTGCCAATCCCTGAAAGGACAGAATTCTCTCAGTAGTTCCCAAACTACCAGCACAACATCTAAAACCAATCCAGAACAACCCTTCACACTTCAACCCTTGCACAGACATCTCTTTTTCTTGTCACTACAACTGGATATCACATCCACCATGTACCACACTGCCAGATCTCTGTCTTCATTTTCACTCTGGGTGCAAGTCGTCTTCTTTGAAGAAGATTTTTGGCCTACCAGCCAATTATTTTCTTTGAACAGAAAGTCAGGAACTGGTATGTGATATCCAGCACCCTCTATGGCTTCAACTACAGCCAATTTAGAGTGACAGGCTGGAAATCCTAAAGGCCGAGGTACAGATCCCTTCCAATCAGCCTTCTGCTCAATTTTTTTCCACCAGAGAAGCAGCTCTCTTCTAGGATCCTCACCTGAAAGGACACTCATCTTCTGAGCAACAACTGTCAGCTTTCCCTCTGAGCCTGCCAACAAGAAACACAAAGGTGACAGGTGATTACAGGCAACAGCTCTGTGTTACATCAAGAATCTCCTCCAAAACACAAAAGTTTGCCCCTTTATCCCTGATCCAGGCTGAGCCACCCCTTCCATACAGGCAGTAAAGAGAACAGAAAATACAATACACAAAACTCCTTGAGGCTGTCAAACCTTGATTCATCCTCACTGCTTATCCTACAATTTACTCACCCCCTAAGATGGCAAAAAGGTGCCTGCCCAGCGACTCCACAGCTGAAGGATCGCTGCACTGCCGAGCCAAGTTCTTTAATGCCACAACTGCTTCATCCATCAGCTGCACACTGTTGGATTTCAGGTGACCTAGAAAATAACACACAAGCCAAGAGATCCTTATGACAAACTGCATAAAGTCATCAAGTAAGGATTATCTTTGCATGTAGCTTAATGCAGCTTCTGGAACCATCATGTGAACTATTCCAGTTCCAATTTACAGCATCATCCTCCCTCCCACCTAAAACAACCTTTTCACCAGCAATCAAACTGTTGTAGGTACAGCCAGAAAGCTGCACAAAGTTTTATTCTGAATTCATAATTCCCTCCAGAAGTGAGAGTACTTACTGGCCAGTCCTTTGACGATGTCTAGAGCATACTGGCTAAGATCCAGGTTCACAGATACGAGCAAGCAAGAGATTGCTAACAACATAAGAGATAAAAACAGTTACTTAACAAAATGTGATATGCCATTAGCATTTTAATACACTCTTCCCCACAGTACACATGAGTCACATCAAGAGCAGAAAGGTTAGTAAGGAGTAGGAATAAAAAAAACCCTACTGAAATTGATGCCCAATGAACAGAATAATTCAGGATTATTCTTAGCACTCAGCTGTGAAATCCTGTCCTCGGGGCAAACAGTAGCTATCACATACCCTGACACTTGGGGTCACACCACAAATGCTGCTTCTCCACATCTAACCCTTGATGCCAGACAATCCTGCCTGCACTTGGGAACCAAAAGCATAGCCCAGAGTGACACTGCCCCAACAGCTCCAGAGCACTAAGGATTTAGGCTCTTTGACAGAGCAATGCAGAGATGACAGACTCACTTTCAGTTACGTTCTCAGGGCTCCGCAGCAGGGATTTCTGCAGAGTTGGCAAAACAGAGTCCTTGAATTCAGCATGGGACATGTAGCGAAGCAGCGGAGAACAGCTGTCCTGCAAAGGGGACAGGGGACAGGGCACTCAGCACAGGGCAGTGCTGCCTGTGGGACAACATCACAAGCAGCTCTAAACACTGACTCACCAGCACATGCTTCTGAGGCTTTGTCTTGCTCATAAGGATGGTCTTCAAGTAGAAATCCAGGAGAGCACTCTGAACAAGCAGAAACACCAGATTACAGCCACATCTCAACCTGTACTTAGCTCCCAGCACACCGTCAGGTGCCAAGCTGAACACCCCATCTCCTCCTCCTCCTCTGAAAGCTTTTCTTCCACCCTCACATGAGCCAGTCAATCAGAGACCAATGCTCCCTGCTCTACCCCGAGCCCAACACTCAAACCACACTGAGAGCTACGTGCTGCCTTTCATTCCCACAGGGACAAGGCAGGAAGCTGTATGTTGGATATCCACAGAAATACACAGGCAACACCAAGTAGCCATGTATCTGACACCTCCTCTCTAAACACACGCCAGCTGTTTCAGTCAGAAGTGCAGGACTACTGAATTGACAGATAGTGAAACCAGGGCAGATGCAAAGTACCAGCCTCACTAAGACATCTATTCAGTCCTTTCTTCATGACAACAAATGATGCTTCTTATTCCCCCCCAAATAAAGTTGTACAACAGATTTACTTTACCTTGTATCGTTTAATAATATCCATCTCCTTCTGGGTTGTGCAAAACTGCACCACAAGTCCCAGCATTGCAGCATAACTCTGGTTTGGTTCAAGCCCAAGAATGACAAATAGGTACTGATCCACCAGATCCTGGTTCTTAAGAGATAAAAATCAAGGCACGTTAACACTGCAGAACAGAACAGCTGTAGAAGATGGCACAAAATGTAAACATCACCTCTTTCCACAGCCTGTTCAATTTCTTCACAGCCCCATCCACCGCCTGCTTGTGAGAGCCTCCCAGGACTTCCAAAAGGAGCAAGCACTGAACCTCCACCTGCCAAAGACAACAGCCAAAAAAAACCTTTGTGCACCTGCTTCTCAGAGAGCTCGTATCAAACAAGACATGCCAAATGTCAATGATTGTCAATGATTAGCTGAATCTGCTTAAGTCTCTAGATCATCCAAGTTCTTCCAACAAGCTGCCTTTGCTTTCATCCCACACCTTGAGCAGAACCATGCCTAACAGTTTTGGAAACACTGAAAACAGATTATATCTCTTCTTAAAATCTGTTCCAACTATATCCCAGTATGCTATGAGCACAGTCACACGTTTGTATAAAGGAAGTGAAAGGAAGGCAAAAGCTGTATGACAGAGTATCATACAGAGATATTTCAAGGGAGGCACAAGGACTTCATGTCACACTGCAGATGCCCCTCAGAGGCACCAGTAGCCATCTCTGTATGCAGAGAACTGCACAGGTGCAAGACTGCCCCACTCATGCTTTATACATCTGCTTTCTCCAGGGGAACAGGAGAGAGATCACAATACACCAACTCCCCGTCTAAACCTGGATTCCAACTTGGTGTTTTCAGTTACATTCAGAATTGTTTGCAACACTACAGCAACTTAAACACATCAGAAATATTTAAGTCCATAATCTGCGATGGGATATTTCTGCAAACCTTGAAGAACCTACCAGTTTTTTCCATGTTTCTCCCTGTCTCTTGTCAGGTGTTGGAAAGACTGTGCGTACAAGCAGGCATGTCCAGGAGAGTGCCAGCAGAGCTGCAGATCCACTGCTCTTACTGTTGTACAAACAGGAGAGGGAGGTAAATCTACCCTTCCTAGGACATAACGTACACCTACTAGACCATTACAGACCCATTTTGCCCAAGTTAGAACAGCACCTGACTGACAAGCAATTTTATCACACAAAAATGCAGCTAAAGCCTTAGTTTTTACAGGAAATAGTCAGCTCTCAGAACTTGTTTGTTTCAGCTCTGGTTTGACACTCAAAGCTTCCAAATGGCACAAGAGGCAGCGGAACTGCCTCTTGTGCCATTTGGTGATGGCCAAGGTGATGAAATTCCCTTTCCCAGTAATTTTGGAGACTGTTTTCTGAAAGATTTTGTTCCTCATCTCCCCAGACCTGAAGTTTAAGGCTAAACTGTAACTCAGCCCCAATCCACCAGCAGTTACACCAGGATATTCCCTCTGCCTTCCCAGATGACATGGAAGAGGTAAGAGAGGAACATCTGAACGGCATTAACAGCTTTGTCTCTAAAGGCTTTTAACACCTCTGCCAAGCAGAAGCCTCATTCTGAACAGGGAGGAACTACCAGCAGCTCAGAACTGCTTCCACACAAAGCAACTCACCTGGGCACTCCAGCCCTGCCGCCGATCCCTGAGGACTGAAGTGAGTGCAGCAGGTTTTTTGCCGTGGCCTCAGGCTGGGATTCTGCGAGCTGCTGAAGGGCCAGCTGCAGGGCTCTGCGGGACGCCGCATCCCTGGGACAAACAGGGATCAGGAACATCCTAAAGCTGCCCCACCGCACTGTTACCACCCCTGCACCACACTAAGGGCTCTGCTTCCTCACTTCAGCACTCAGCCTATTAACTATTTTATCCTTGCTGTTCTGCACAGTGGAGAAGTTTCTGTCAGAAACCTCCATTCCCTTCCTCAAGTGACAGCAGTTATGTGGAGGCCCTCCGGCAGATTGTAGAAGAAAATGGGTTCTGAACAGCTCCTCTGCAACAGACCATGATTTAATCCCACCTAAAGTTGTTTAAAAGGCATCTAAAAGACAGCTCAGTCTTGCTTCACAAGGAACATGGGTGTTCATTCTTGCAAACTGAACCACAGGATCAAAGTTTTAATTTCAAAATTAAAGGTGAAACGCAAGGCAAATATTGTAAAACTTTTTCATGTCAATCCTCCCCTGAGATTGTAATTACAAGATGACATCTTTCGGTGTCATATACATCTCTGTGACACTGCATGCTAACATTTCCAGATGCTCCAGACCAATTTAACTACTAAATACTGACAGATTACATAATACAGCCTTTCCACATCAATTTACTCACCGATATCGATGCAGAGTAAGGCAGAAGAGTTTGCAAAGGCCTTTCACTGCACCTTCTGGGAGATCTGTAACAATGTATTTCAAAATACTTCTTCATTAACAATGTATTTCAAAATACTTCTTCATTAAAGACTCAGATCACTGAGCTCTTTAACACAAACATGATTCACTTCATGACTGAAATCAGTAAACTGCTTGCATCTATGAAATTGCTTGCAAGAATCACAGTAAAAGTTTGCTCTTTTTATACATTTTATGTGTATTTTTACAAATAATGGTATGACTGCAACACGTGAAACACGGTCATCTTCAGAAAATGAGAGAAACAAGTTTAAAAATTTTGCTTCAGCTGTTTCATTAAGACCATCTATAATCTTCCACACTCCCCATCTCTATACATGTGTGTATCCAAATATTCCATAAATACTAAAAGAACAAGCCAAGAGTCAAGAAAGAAACTCAACTGATACACTATATGAAGAACTAACATACACAGTGCTACAACTACTGACTGGAAAAAGCAGATATGCCAAAAGCTGGGGTTCTGTGCTACCCACAAACCCCACGCTTGGAATTAACCCTGTGATTGAGCACTGGCTCAAAACACTGCCAGCCTCCTCCCTCAAACAAATACCCCTCACACAGCCTTTTGAAACAAAACATTTTAACATTCTCTTCCACCCAGGTAAGCAGAACAGTGCTCCCAGGCTTTTACCTTTCCCAGAAATGCATTTTCCCAGCTCACTGAGGATCTCTCTCCGCTCCTTCACGCTGGCTGTAGTTACTTTCACTGCAAACCGCTTCAGTGTGTCAGAAATCTAAAACCACAAAGCAGAAAAAACACCAGACTGCCTTTGATATCAACCCACAGAACATAAACCAAGGCAAGCAGAACATGTCACTTGCTGCCACATGACCTCTTAGTGCCCAAATGTGAGCATCCACCATCTCATCACCAAGGAAGGGTCACTGTGCTTCACACACTGTGAAACTCCTTCCCCAGGGCTGAGGGACGACTGCTCTCCAATCATCTGCGCTCTCGTGCTCTGTAAGAGACACTTACCCCTCCAAAATTAACACAGAGTAAGAGCTAGGACTCATAATCTGGAGTACAGGACCTTTCAAAGCAAGAAATAGTAACTTCCAGAATTCAAAGGAGCTTCTCCCTGTATGTTGTCTCCTGAAGTCTCAAAGGGGCACTTGAACTGCAAACAACCCAGGGAGACCTACACACCCAGGTTTTCTGCATTTACATAAACCAAAGCACAGCTCTCCGGGAAAGGCTTTTGAAATTCAGCTCTTAAAACTGAGCAACTTGATATCATCTTTCTGAAAGGCAGACCATGTCTTTAGAAACTCATAGAAAACTGTTCCTTCCGTTTTCAGTCTTCTTCAAAGAGCTCATCAAAGCTGCTTTCAGTGAAGCTTTTTGCCTACACGCTGGAAGGTTGATCCTGCACAGTGGCTTCCTGGCCTTTCAAGTCCATCCACACCTTCCTGAGACTGTCACCATTTCACACCCACAGGTCTCCTTAAAAGCTGGCTGGAAGCAGTGCTACATCTCTGAACAGTAAGGCTGGGTCGAGCTGCAAAGGATGACCAACAACGTCACTGACACCAGAACCAACCAGAACTTCAGCTGGTGTTACAGACCTGCTCTTCTCTCAAAGCTTTCAACTACATGAGTGCATCATATGCAAACTCAAACCAAGCTGCACTTACTCATGCTGCTTAATGACGAGCAGGGGAATGTGCAGGCATGAAAAATGTGTTAAAATTATCCTAAGTCTAGAAATCAAAAATACAAATTATGTGTAACACTACAGGATCTCACCAGCATCTCAGTGACTTACACAGACTCCAAAACCTCGACTACCCACCGAGTCTCCACTGAAAAGCCACTGGGACAGGCTTCATTAGTTTGCTTTTTATTTTTATTTTTTAGGACGTTTATGTACACATTACACAGCCAGCATACCAGCAATGCTTCTGCAAACAAATACAGAGGACAAAGGCAGTATTTGTACAAGTAAGGACCTGATGCTGAGCAGACTGGGATTTGCTCTGGGAACATCCCAAGCCCCTCAGGATGAAGCCGGCGGTCCCACAGCCGGGACCCAGGGAGCGGTCAGACCGCGGCCGGGCGGTGCGAACCGGTAACAGCCGCACACGGCGCCGCAGCCGGGAGAGACGCGGTTCGTGCCGGGCCTCCGTCGGGACGGCCCGGTCGCCTCCCGCTCCGCTCGGGTTCCCCAGCGGCGGCCCATTCCCGCGGGCCGGGCACGGC
>VZRH01004945.1:495670-537613 GCA_013397555.1 Urocynchramus pylzowi
CTCCCCTGCCTGGTAAGGTTTCTAAATCACAGTAATGTTCAGAGAGACAGAACTGCCAAGGGGGTGGCAGAAAGATGCTTGAGCGCCCATCTAGAGTGCCTCTAACAGAAGAGCTTGAGGAAGCAGTTCTGGCAGTAGGGCTTGTCATTCTGCTCTTTGAAGGTTCCTTTGTTGAGCTGCTTGAGGCAGAAGGCACAGACAAAGTGTTCTGGGTGGAATTTCTTGCCCATAGCAGTGATGCAGCGTCCTGTGATGGGCTTCTGGCAGCCGGAGCAGAGCGAGCCGCGGCGCTCGTGGTAATGCACCTCGCAGTAGGGCTGCCCGTCGTGCTCGAAGAAGCTGCCGTTGACAAACGGGGTGAAACACTCCTGCAGCAGGACAAAGCAAAGGGGAAAGGTTGTATGAGAAGCTGGGGTGGTGGGGAGGGGCAGCTCTACAAGTGTCCTCTGCTCTGTGGCACAGCCCAGCTGTGCTGTGGGCAGGTGAACTGCTGCCTTTCAGCACTGTCCAGTTACCCAGAGCCAAACTCTGTCCATCATGAAGAGTTTCCAAAAAAAGACTGAGAAATGGACAGACACAGACACAAGCAAGGGAATTAATCAGCTCCTTCACCCAGCTGGCTTCACTTCTATAAAGAAATTACTATGGATGAGCTAACAGATGTATCCAGACAGGAAAGAGGAGAACATTCCTGCCCTGAGATGGGAAACACTGCAGCACCTTTCCCTGTTTTTTTTTTTCCCTCACTCCAGTTTCCCCACAAGGGCAAGCAGAAGAAAGGACCAACACAGATTTTCATGCAGCAGAATCCTGATGAGCATGGGACTGGTTCCAGCTGAGAAAATCAGGCACAATTAATCATTATGAGTGACCTCTCCAGAATGGCTGCCATTAGGCAGGTACACTCTGCAAAAGATTGTCCAGCCTGAAATATTTCCACCAGTTACACATGGGTCACTGCTGGGAGAAACTGTTTGTTCTATAGTGCTAATGATGTTGAATAGATAAAGAGAAGAGGATACACCAGCTATGTGCTAATAAATGTCCAGAGCTGCTCCCGCCCCCTCAGCGTCAGGCAGCTGAGGACACTTCACTGCAGAACTTGCAACAGAAGCACCCACTATCCCCACCAGACTGGGGAGACTCCTGTCCTTGTAAAAGTGGGAAACTGAGGCAGCACAGTAAGGGAGAGAGTTTAGGACACTGCCAGATTTACCAAATATATCTGCAGCAAGACCCAGAGGAGCCAGTTTCCTGAATCCTGGTTTTGCTGTCCTCTTCCCCAGGGAGGACACTGAGTATCACACACAGCTGGCTCCCAGTGTGTGGACAAGAGTCCAGCAAACAGTGTGCAGAGCCATGGGCAGCTGAACACTTGCAGTAGCAAGAGAATGCAGTTTGCCTGCAGCGAGTCCAAGACTTTACCAATGCTAACAGTTATTTCAGTAGGCAGTCTCTTCCTTCAGTCAGCAGAACAGCTGAAAAGTTTGCTCTGCTTTTACAGAAACAGGAAGAGAATCACATCTTGTGGCCTGGAAGAAATCTGTGCTGGCCTCACTAATTCAGGATGCAGCAGGGGGAAAGGAAAACAGAACTGCTTGATAAAGTCTCAATCTCTGCATGAGAAGGCACATCCCCCCCAGCCCCAGTCAGGCACAGCTTCTGCCTCATTCTGCACACCACTGCAGGAGCCACAGACAGTCCCAACAGGCCAGTGACTGTCTGCTCTGAGCATCACAATAGCAATCCACAGCTTGTGGTTCTGGCTGCTTAATCTGGTTTCTGCCTTCTCTCCAACTCTAGGAAAACAGTGGCTGATTTGGCTCATCTCCTGGGGACAGTAAGAGTTAATATTTGCAATGCTCTCTGAAAGAGCGCCAAGCATTTAATCTGCACTATTCCTGTTTATTATGCCTGTTGTATGGAGCCTGCCACTATTTCACTGATTTGCATGTTTGTCTGAACAAGGTCACCCTCATTAGTTTACATTTTCAGATGGAGCATGGGAGGAATATCCTCAAAATCTGATTGCTGAGGCAAGTGCTCAGAGAGAAACTTAGCTTATAATTATTTAAAGGTCACAGAAAATATCTTTATCTGTGAGCTGCTGCAGAAGCCCATAGTTAAAGCTGGGAACAAAAGAGCAAAGCAACTCCAAAGTTTAATATAAACAGAGAACAAGAAGGTGTTTGGTTGCTGGCATGTTTTTATGTTTTGGGGCTAGCTGCCCTTCACTACCCCACAGACAGCTTACCCCGGTATGGGACCAGATGCCTCAGGGTGGAAACAAGAGGGGTCATACATCAGCAGCTATGGACCTTGGGTTTCTTACCCGACAGACAAAGCACTCGGGGTGCCACAGGGTGTTCAAGGCAGAGATGTAGTTTTCCAGGATAGCCCGGGCACAGCCTCCACACTTGGGAGCAAACATATCGAAGTAGTCCTTGCGGCAATAGGCTTTGCCATCCTTCTCGTGAAATCCTGCCAAAAGAGAGGAGAGGCAAAGGGATCAGCTCCCCATCTTCACCTGCGGCCACACAACCTGTGCAGGGTAACCCATGTGGGTAGGATCATCCTTCCCCCTGCTAACACACACAGCAGCTAGAGCTGTTTCTTGTTCTGTTCCCTTCCCATCTCAGCAGAGGCATGTTCTTCTTCCCCAGGGAGAAGCCGTTATTACTGGCACCATCATTCCCCCATAAACACCTCCCTTGGAACTCAGTAGTTCCCCTGTGATGCTGCAGGCTGTACCCCAAAAGCAGCTCTGCCTCATTCCCTCATCCGCAGTTCAGAGGGGAGATTGCTTTCCCCTTGCATAAACCAGCAATACCTTCAGGTCCAAAGAAAGCTCCACACTGAGCACAGAAAAAGTGTTCAGGGTGCCATGTCCTGTCCAAAGCCGTCACCACTTTCTGTTCAGAAGAAAACACAAAGTGCAGGTCATGTAAATTACTTGGAGGTGAGTAAGGGGGGCTGGAGAGAGGAAAGAACACATAAATGTTGGTGCTGACAAGAGCAAGCATTAAAATAGACTGTCCTTTAGAGAGCAGAGTCAATTTGCCCCTGCCTCTGGCTTGTTCAGACTTTCCCACTGCACACTTTTTTTTTTACCCTAAAAGGATCTTAGGCACTGCTTCCTCCCTTACACAGGGCCCCATCCAGTCCTAAGGACCGGAACTGGTGCCTGTTACCACAGGCTACCAACAACAAAAGCTGAGGAATCATTACCAGAATGATGGAGCAATGTGGAGTTCTGAAGGAACTTCAGCAAAAGTAAGAGGGACCAACTCCACTCACTAGTGTAAGAATTTGACTGTGCCAAGTTGTTTCCCTTTCAAAGGAAGGGCAAAACAACTACAGAAATCTCTGAACAAAACCTTCCACCCAGAATATATGGGTGAAGTGGAATTTTAACACCTAGGCCTGCAGCAACTTGCCATCACCATGACTCCCCCAAGGAACTCACATCAAGGATGGGCCCGTTGCAGTAGTAGCAGCGAGGAGAGAAGAGGTTGTGATAGTCCTTCTCGCAGTAGGGCTGCCCATCCCGTTCAAAGAAGTTCCGAGACCCGATCTCCTCTTGGCAGTGGGTGCAGACAAAGTGCTCAGGATGCCAGGTTTTCCCCATGGCTGTAACTACCTGTTGGGAAAACAGATTTTGGAGAACAACTCTATCTCTCCCTCCCCTAGACCACACGACAAGATACCAGCTGGAGGTCAGCAAGAATGACAAGTTCTTCTACTCAAGTGAGCCCTGGACTGGGGTAGCATGAAAACTGAATTACCTATCATCTCAGGAGAGGGCAGTCCCTCAGGGGCAGGGTAGAGGTCACTGGAGGAGCTTACAGCGTACCTAGCCAGTGGATAAATAGAGTACTTCAGTTTCTCCAGCATCTCCAGTCTCTCCAGCCTCACGAAACAGCCCTCCCCGTTACTCCCAGCTACAGCCCAAGGTTCAGCAATGAGGCAGCACCTTCAACTCACCTGCCCAGCAATAGGCTTCTTGCAGGCTCCACAGACACCTTTGGCAACTGTAGCTACTCCCAGTTTATTCAGGTCAGACTGAAGACTTCCCAGCATGGTATCCAGCTGACTGCCAGGCTTGGAGGCTGTGGATGGAGGGGAGCTGCTCCCAGCTTTTCCCTGCGCCATGAACTGCAGGTAAGAGAAAACAAATACTGTAAGGTGAATGCTGCTATGCTTATCAGATAAATGGCTGCTGCTGCTGCCAGTGACTCCCCTGCAGAGAAAGACAGGATTCAGCTACGCTCTCTGAAGAAGCTGGTGAGAGCCAGGATCAAGTACACACATGTATTCTGCCCATGCAGAGACATGCAGAGAACTGGGATATGTAACAGCAGAGTTGTGAACTGAGAATTTGATTTTCTTTCACTGCACATACAGCAAAAGTCACCAGCAATCCCAGGCACTCAGTACAGTGCTCTCTAAGCCTCTGCCAAAAATCTCCCTTTACCTCATCAGTTCCTGGCCAGCTGACAAAGCAGACGCCATCCAGAGGGCCCCTTCTCCTTGACCTCTCTCCATTCCTATGCTCTTGCTGTCAGTTGTCTCTCCTCTCATAGAGATGCTCTTCTCTCCCTCATTTCACCTCCCTTTCAGCTAGAAAATCTTCTCCCTTTGCACCACCATCTGCACATCTGTTTGCCAAGTCTCTCTCTCACTCTCAGGTGGTTCTCAGCCTATGCCTGAGCTAAGCAACTGGAAGCAGGAAGGAAGTAACTCCCTCCCAGCTGGCTGCTGTTTACCTACAGAGAGGGCAGTGCATCCCCAGCAGACAGGGCTGCTAGGTGTATTGTAGTTGGAAATGCACCAGTGGGGGAAGGGGATTTGGATGCATGTCTCAGAGGCCATTTCTGAAACTCACACCACCACAGCACACACGGCTTGGAAAGGCTTCCCAGAGGAGGGGAGAAATGTTTTACTGAGGTTTGTATCTTGTAAACAAAGGGGCCACCACAGCCCCCTTTGCAGACAAACCCCAAAAAAGAAATAGAGATTATTTTAGCTGACTTGGCACTGCCATAGCTACTGTCAGGTTTAAGGAGACACAAAGAAGTTTGGTTTAGAGCACATTTTCTTTTACTAAGGGAGTAAATTAAAACAGACAAAATCTATGCCTATGAACAGCCCACCAGCCTGCCGCCAACACAGCCAAAGGAGCAGGGACATGCTGAAGTGCTCCAAGCCTTGGCAGACCCCGCCCTTCTAGCCACAGGAGGAGTTCCATTCCCTGTCCTGCAGCTGCTTGTCCTTGCAGTTGATCAGTTTACTCAATGACAAATCCTGGTTTCTGCTCGTTTGTATAAACATTCTTATGGCACAAATTAATTTAGCTGCTTTTACACACACATCCACACACTCCCCAGCCTTGCCTCACATGCTGCGTGGCTCCCAGCGGATCCTAACACACAGCTTTTCCCCTCCTCTCTCAACTTACCTCTCCTAGGCCAGCAGCACAGAGCAGCCCCATCATACCCCAGCACCCTCAGCCTAAAACAAACCCTTCACCACACAACACACATTTGCTACCAAAAACTGTTACAGTGACTACCTCCAAAGCACACACACAACTGCAAGGATACTCTCACAGAGAGAGATAACAGCTGTTTGGAGACAAAGCCTGTCCAGAGCCCCAGGATAAAGCCCAGGCTTCCTGCATGGTGCAGCAGGAGGAAAAAGGCTGCACTGTGTGGAAAGAATCACAGCTTCTTTCTCTTTCTGGCTCTAGCCAGGGGTTATGGCCATGCAGGCACAGATGCCACACACAAGTGATAAATACCATCTAGGGAAAAAGGAGATGAGATGAATTCAACAGGTAGCAACAGAGCACTTCACCCTTGTAGTGACCTGGAGGGACCACACACTCCTGCCAGTCACGGCTGACCCCAGAGCAGGCACAAATACCTGTGCACACCTCCATTTCTAGCTGGCCTGGCCATCCAGCCCTCTTGACAGCTCACATATGAGCCCCCACCTGAAAGATGTTTGTTTCCACCTCCTGTACATAATATATGATGTTTGTAGGGGACACTCAGCACATCATCCTCATACAAACTGATCATGCAAAGACCCTTCAAACTCCCACCCTTCACCCATGAGATTTGCCATCACTCAGATTCAGAAAGGAACTCTATGAGTAGCAAACCATGCAATACAGGATATTACCCACATTAACAGTGCTGGGAGCTCCAGGAGCAGATCCTAGCACACTCATCAACCAGAAGAGCACACACCATGCTGAGGAAACAGAAAGGGGAGCCTGCCTTGTCAGGGGTTGTGGGGCCCCGGGGTGCAGGAGCAGCCAACAGACTGCGGACTAGGGGAGGAGCAGAGGTCACCTGGAAAGTACAACAGGTCAAGATGCAGAGATGTTTCTTGCTCACTGCTTTAGAGCTGCCTGTACACTAACACTGCACTTCACATATATGTTAAGACTCCCCACCACCCTGGAGCTACAGCCCTTCCCTGGTAGGAGATGCAGAACCCAGGTCTTGACCATGCCATCTCCTTCCCCAAATCCACTTGTACAGTGGACACCTGCCTAAAAGGGCAAACACAGGAAGGACTGCTGAGTTGCTCCTTCCAGTAAGCATGTTCTGCCATCTTTTACTCCCCCCACTTCAGAGAGATTGCAGCAGGGAGAGCTCCAGGCTGTGTTTCAGAGTTACCTTCTTAATCTCAGAGGGAAATGAAAGTCCCTGCTCCATGAAGTGACTGTCAGGGCACACAGGACCCACATATCCCAGCAAGTTATTGCACAGCTATATACTGTGCAGTGCTACAGCTGGGATTAGATATTGTCCATGAGTCCTCCCTCCCATCCAGCAGTTCATACCAGCCTTTACCTGAACACTGTATCTATTGAGCTGTCAAATTACAAGCAGTAGTTGGATTGGAAAATACTGCTAAAACCACAAATCAGAATAGAGAAGCCTGCCTGCATTTCTGGGAAGAAAGCTTCATCTTCAGTCTGACAGCCAACAGAGACAACTGCCTTGGTGCTAGGAGTCCAGGTCTGGGGAGAACAGGAATGTTTGGGATCTTCATTAGGAGGGGTGCCCACAACAGAAACCTCATGATAATCATTATCAGAAGCTTCCCACTGGAAGAGAGGCTGGGGAGCCAAGCTGAAGGAAGAGACTGGACTAGGAGCTGGGGTAGATGACACATGGGAAGGCTGAGGTGGGAGTGAGAGAAGAGGTGCAGGGCCAGAGGCAGGAGAAGGAGCAGCATTAGCAGGGACTATCTTTGCAGCTTCTTTGGAAGGCTGGAGCTGAGAAGAGACTGGAACAGAGATTGTCCTCCTGGGGAGGAGTGGGGATTCTGGAGGAACAACCACCTAGAAAGACACGGAGGAAGAAGAAAGGTGAATAAATCCAAAGAGGAACCAACAAGCACTTCATTTAACAAGAAGACTGGCTGCTACCAATATGTTTATCTAAGGGGAAAAAGCAGCAAGAAGGAGAATGGAACTACAAAAGGTGCTGCTCTTTGTAGCTTAAGGAAGAGCATCATCTTATTCATCCACAGAAAGCCCTGCACACGTACAGCACTGGACAAAACAAAGCACGCCTGTGTGTCAGGCTTCCCTGAGGATTATTTAAAAATAATCCTCACATGGACATTTGAGATGTGATAGCAGCAGACTGCATCAACAGATACCATAAGCAGCTCCCTCAAATCCCACTCCAGTTCTTAAACATCCAGAATTAAGACCCTGTGCTGCCTTCCCTCTCAGGCCAGACAAGGGTGAATAGTTACTTCTTCATTTTATGTTGTTCAGGATGCTCAGAAATTCAATTTGCACCTCCACACAATGCAATCTGGACAGAGGGACATGCTGGAATTTCCCAGCGTGTGTGACCCTGCTTTCTACCTTCTCTACTTGCTGTTCACCACTCTGCTCTTTCCCCCGGGGCCTGGCAGTGACAGTGACCCCCTCTGTCAGCCAGGCGTCCTGGCTTTGCAATTCTTCCTGCTCCTGGTTATCGATGCCCAGTCTGTCCTGAAGCTCCTCAATCAAGCAATCTTGGGACTCAGTCTTGTGGAACATGGCAGCACCTAGTTTACGCCTTGGAGAGAGGTCCTGAGACATTGGATGCACATTTGCAGTCTCTTTTGTCCTCTTGATTAAAGATTTAATCTAAATGACAAAGGCAATAGTATCAGCAGAGAAGAGCAAAGTCAGAGTTAGCCCCAAGATGCAACAGCACAAACTCAAAGACATTAGTGACAATTGTGAGCAGGAAGAGTGATGGCATTTATTCCACAATGCCAAAATTCTTCTTGGCACAGCCCAGAACAGTGACTCAGTGCAAGGAAAAACCCAGTAAGGATAATCACAGCAGCCAAAAATAACTGTCTAGCAAAGGAAGGGAAAAATTAACCAGTGGGAAGCCAAGATAGGAGGTGCAGCATGAGCACTCCTCTGAGCATTACAGAAACCTCAGCATCACAAGGGCACAGAGCTGCGCCTCTGTGTTTGCCCTTGACAGGCACAAGGCTCTTGGGCGGAGATGTCTGGTGCACAGAGTGTACTTCCAGCACAGAAAGGAACACCGACAGCTTCAGTAATGAGACTTAAAATGGTAAGCAGAGCAGAGGAGCTGCCATCCCAATCAGTAGCATGAAACAGCCCTTTCAGCTTTTTAGAGGTCTCTGTGGACTGAGTCTTACCCCAGTTAGGGAATAAAAGTCCACAATGAAGTCCCTACAAACTGCCATGTTCTGTGCTGCTGAACCACATGCAGGAGAGACCACAAGATAAAGCCGGGGGTTGTGAAACCGTGTGACATTCAGCTGTCAGTGACACCGCTCAGAGCTCGTGCTGTTAGTGGGATGAGCCTGGGAACACTCACTGCACACACACACTGTTAGCGTGCTGGCAGAACAGTCCTGGCTAGGACTCGCCCTACTCCTACATTCACTCAGTGCCTGCCTGGCC
This sequence comes from Urocynchramus pylzowi, assembly GCA_013397555.1. Classification (NCBI taxonomy): domain Eukaryota; kingdom Metazoa; phylum Chordata; class Aves; order Passeriformes; family Fringillidae; genus Urocynchramus; species Urocynchramus pylzowi. Next base: position 504,636 of record VZRH01004945.1, read on the forward strand.
TGACGCAGAAATCCTCTCAATGGGTGGTTTGGAGACACATGGCAGATCCCATTCAACCTTCCCAAAGTTTTCAGGAGATTCCGGAGTGACTGTAGAGCTTCTGAATTGCTCATTTTCCTGATCTCCTCTGGCCTTGTTCATGTTAGCAGTACCTGCCTTCCTAAGAGTTCTGTCTCTGCCCCGCCTCTTCTTGCCCAGATCAGGACAGTGGTATACCTTGGTTTCAGGTGGCACTTCAGCTTTTAGCTCCTGTCCTTGCTCCACTAAAAAGCCCAACTGGTTTTTAGTGTCTGGGAAGACATCCCACCGATCCAGGGCGACAACAGAAGGTTCGTTAACAGAAACCAAAACACTGTCATTCTTTGCATGCACCTCTGGCACATGTGCAGGCAGCTCCAGGGCCCACAGCTCATCTAAAGCTGTTTCCACACTTCTGCCCTGGGAAGAAAGAGCTGAATTGTCCCTGAGTGCTCCCTGCTGATGCAGCTCCTTGGGTATCTGCCCATTCTTTGAAATGGGTACATTTGAGATTTTGGGGTCAGTTCTCTGCTCCTTCTTCTCAGTCTCTTTTGCCACGTCATACCCTAAGCCCTGTGCCTCCACATTAGCAGATCTACAGAGAAGCTCCACACTGGAAGCTGGCACAGCCTGGGAAGTATTTCTGGAAGAGTCAGGCTTTCTGTTCAGCTGAACTAAGCTGGCAGAGGCCACTTGCTCCCCACGAGTAGCATAACCAGAGGAGCTCCGTGGTGGGGGCACAGGTGGAGGGGCAGCAGGATGCCCTGAAAAAGGCAGAACTGCGGTGTCACTGCCTTCCTCAATGCAGGTGTCTGCTGAGGGGACAGATGTTGGCACTGTTGAGTCCCCACTGTGACTTGCAGAAGGGTGTTTGGAATGGGACAGCACTGTTAAACTGTGAGGAGTGTTGCTGGAGTCTGTATTTGCTGAAGTGGGAACCCGTTCTAGGGAAGATTCAGAAATCAGAGACACAGTGGAACTAGTCTGCAAAAGAAGAGACAGAACGAATAAGGAGAGAAAAAGATAATGACAGAGATAAGGAGAAGGAAAAAAAGGCACAGAATTAAGCATTATAAGAATCACGACTTCCAAATCAAAAAGCCATGTTGACCCAAACCCTTATTTCCAAGAGTAAGGAAGAAAAATGAGACACCAAAGAGCAGAACCAGTATGACATTGTACTGATCTTCATGAGTTCTACAGCCACTGGGATCCTTTTCCTGGGCCCTCCTCCTCAGTGACAGCTCAGTGTTCACCTGCAGCTGTGATGGGGGCATGGCACAGCCACTGCCACTGCTGGGAAGCCAACTCCAAACCCAGGAGTGTCTCGATTGTGAATAAAGGTCACGTAAACTTACTCACAGTCAGACATGTAAATTTTATATTCCAAAGCTGCAAAAAAATTCAATCAATGAATAGAACAAAGCATGACATTTTCTTCTTGATACACTTAATAAAATGCTCCAGTTGGCTGAGTTCGTGGCAGTGAAAACAAAGCTTCAGGGCATTCACAGCAAGAGCAGATGACATGGGCTTTGTTCTATTCACATCACTAATCTCACCTTGGAAATGACACACACTGAATCTATATGAGCCTGTCAGTCATTCCATGCCCTTGTGAGCATTGCTTAGGTGGCAGATTAGCCTCTTCCCCTTAGGCCAAAGACTCCACATTGACATTGTCATAAAATCAGTATTAATTTTGATCCAAAAAACATTCTAAGAAGAGCAACTAATACATAGGTTTTGGTTTTCCTTGACTTACAGGATCTTTTGAAAACAAAAGATCATGGGACCTTCTTTCCCCACTTCCAGTGGTTCCTGACTAAACTCTAGGAGACAAAGTAGTACTACTCCTTTTTCTTAGAAAGGGAGACTCAGAACAGTGACTTGGACAAGCTCACACAGCAGGTCATCCTAAAACACTGTGCCTGCTCAGCTTTAAAAATGTACCCACAAAGGATTTCCAAATTCAAGAGCTATCAAGACCTGCTCTGACTCTTAGTCATATTTTCCAGAGAAGCCTAAAGTAGTCAGATGCCTATGCTCTGAGGTGGAAGGGCACAGAACTTCCTAAGCCCCACGTACGCCACACCTCAGTCTCCACTTACCTTTCTGAGATACTTATCATGAAAAAAAGTATATAATTAACCAGAACATGCACAAAACCTGTCAGTAAATGGAAGAATAATAACCTTCAGCTGACCTGAGCTCCTGCCATGCTGAGGGGCCAGGAGCTGGCACACACGCACACACTTGCATGGTCACATCAGTAGTGCTACAAGGAGACTGTTCTCAGAAAGGAAAGAGCAAGAAGAGACCAAATTTCATTACACATTGCTCTTCCCTTCGAGTAGCACAGCCAGGCTACCACAGTCACAGCTGAGAGAAAAATGACTAGCAAGTATATTAAAATGAGGGAATTTCCCAATAGTGCCCTCTCCCTGAATTTTGCCTAAGCTGGGTACACCTCTAAAAGTAACCTGGTTTGATGCTGTGCTTCACATTTGGTTTCCAGACTTCCTAAAATGAAGTCAGTCATTTTCAAGGCAAGAGTAACGTTTTGCTCAAACGTCAGTATTTTCAACATGCTGAAATCATACTAATTCCAAAGTAAGAGCAATGGGTGAGCACTCAACAGTAACAGAACAGTTAACTACAAGCATCCAGCTATGCAGTAAGCAGGCATCACATTACACAGACATGGCAGAGGGTAAAAAAACAAGTGCATTAAGTCATCTCAGTGCCTGATGACTGATTAACCAGATAACCAAAATCAAATGGATTCTGTAGGCAAAAAGAAGAGGCAACAAATTAGAGCGAGCAAAATAAAAGGATAATGTATCATCACCTTTTACTCAGGGATACAAGGCAAATCAAGTACCAGTGCCCTCCACTCCTCCCATCCTCATCTATTGTAACTTCTATCAATTCCAACTAATTACACATCATCTTTGGGTTTTTTATCCTATTTCCTGCGGTCACACACAGGTCTGATACTCAAACAGCAGCCTTTCATATTCCACCTTCGCAAGGACTCCCCTTGTTTCCCTTATATTCTCACACTGGTACAGACTAGAATATATTTTTACAGCCAAGTTAACACCCCTAGCTGGCACAAACAGAAGAGGTATAACCAAACAAAAAGGACTGAAGGGAAAATGGAGCAACCTGGCTGACAGGAGAAAAGGAAAGTAACTTAAAAACAGTCAATCACATCATTAACAAAAGGGAAATGATCACAGCAGCCATGTTCCTTGTGCTCCAGGAAGAATGTTTAGGCACAGATGAGCTCAATGCTTCACAAAAATACCAATGCTGTGCTTAATAAAGCCCATATCTTAATATCTTGCTGCATTTCAATTTGGTCTCTGAGATCAACTGAAAACTAAGCCAGGAAGGCAGGTGGTATTAGTCACAGCAGCTCATCTCTGTCACGCAGGTTGTAGTGGAGATTCTAAAGCTTCTCAAGAGTGCAAAGTACTGGAACACCCACACTTACAAATGTCCACTTCCTGTATTTTGCCAAAGAAACTTGTGCTGGGCAAGGTCATTCTCAGCTGCCAAGAACTCACCTGGGAGAAAGGCTGGGCCACACCCTGAGCTAGTTTCCTGATAAAAGCAGCAGGGGCACAAGGCCATAGTGCTCAGCCCCCACAGCACACAGAAGGAGCAGGGCATGGAATGCCAGAAGCACAAGTAGGAACTCTCTCCAGCTTCACAACACTGCAGTGTTTCAACCAGGCTGAACAGAGCTTGTGGCTACCCTGCACTACACCCTAGGACCTCAGAAGGAGAAAAAAGGCAACACTAAGGTGTCAGTATTTGCAATTGACTAAATACACACTACACTAAGTCTAGAGAAAACACTGAGGAACTCCCAGATTCTCACCGATTTAGGTGCATGTGCCAGGAATGACAGACTGAATTCCATTCCAGCAAGCAGAAGGCAAGTGAAGCATCTCAGAACACGTGCCCAGTGCTAGGTTCTGAACTCACACACTTGTCACAACTCTGGGTATTGTACTGACCTCCATGGGACCCACCAAGCACAGAAACAACAGCAAACAGCAAAAGCTGTCATTACATGTTCTGTACCTCTCCTCACAAAACACTGCTCAGCTCTGGCTGCCCCACCTAATGTCATCTAGGAGGGAATGGAGTCCAGCACAGACAAGAAATCTCAAGCATCCAGTAGAATCTTCCATACAGGGATAAAACAGAGTTAGGAACTGATTTAGGATTAGAAAGCAGATAGGTATGTAAAAAAGGCAAACCTAACAAAGAGATTATCCAGTATATTTGCTTTTTCTACCTCTCTCTGAAGAAATCCAAGTCAATAGTTCAGTAAAACTATAAGCAAAGCAGCTGAAAGTAGAAAGTGAGAAAGTATTTTTCATTTTGCCATGAGGAAGGGTAAATGAAATCTCATGAAAACAGTTCATAATGTAGTGCAGGAATGGTAACACACCCACATGAATAAAGAAAAAGTTATTCAAGTACATATGCTGACACTGAATAGTATTTGCTGACCTTTGCCCCCACAAGAAGCTCAAACTTAAAATCCCAAGTTGAGGTGCGTAAGATATTTTGTTTTAAGATAAAACCTTGAAATCTCCTTCTGTCTGATGTAAAGGCTTCAGTGCTCACACCACATGCCTGGAATATCCATTCTCCTCAGGGAAAGCACATCAGGGTAAAAACACACTCCAGAGAGGAGTCATCCCACAGAACAGAAGGGCCTGGTCTCTGTCAGTAAGCAAAGTGGTGTCCCATGCCTCTCTCCTTCTCATTAAGTTGTAGCACAGCAAAATAATTCACTCTGTACCGAGCAGTAACAAAGCTCATTATCTTTGGCAAACAGACAAACTGCAGAACTGAAGGAAAAACAGATCCCACAACTGCCTTACCCTGCCAGTGATGAGAATTTATAGCAGTCAGGGACACCTACAGCCCCACTCAGAAAGCACAAATACATCACAGGAAGTTTATCAGAGCAAATGTGAGGGTTAAAGGAGGCATGCTGGAGACCAACCAAGGTCAGCAAATGTGGTTAACAGGCAAGAGAGATTGGGGTGGATAGGGACAAGATGAAGCACTAAGCTGTTGTGACAGGGTACCTTGAAGTCAGAGAGAGATGCCATCAGCTCATCCAGTTCTCGTGTAGCTGAAGAAGCAGAAATTCGGGTCTGCTGCTGACTGGCGGTGACACGCTGGGGGCTGCTCACCTCACCCTGGCTCACAGTGATTGCAGGCCTGGCCAGAGGGAAAAAAAACAAATAAAATTTTAAAAAGAGTGTGTTTAAACATGGGAGGGCACTCCTAGACTGGAAGTCCCACTGTTCCCCCAAATAAGCAGAGCATGAGGAGTTTCATCAGCACAGCCCAACCCGGCCCAGCTTCCCCAATACATGCAGACCCTGCCTCACGTGTGCACACACATCCCATCCTCTAAGAAACAGATAATGCCTGAACATTCATTCTGTATTTGTGGTCAGCTGTAAATCTGAGCTTGAACAGTCTACCTCTAATGGATGACTTATGCATTTTTCCATCCAGAAGTAGATTACAAAGTACCAGCACTCGCCTGACTGCTGACCCTTTAGACAAAGCCCATCTTCGATCCATTACTGTCCTGCAGCAGCTGCCTCTACACTACCATCACCATTCCCCCCATCCCACCCCACCCAAGCCTGCAACCACCACAACATTACTCACACTGGACTTGGCACAGAGCTCTCCAGCTCATCCAGCAGGCTCTCCACACTGGGACGCACGTCTTCAATCCCACGTGCACCATTTCGCTTTGGCTTTTCTTTTGTTGGGGGTGCAGCCTTCCCTCCCCCTGAGCTGCTGTTCTCTGGGACAACATAGTGAGGGCCAGCCACGCTGGGCAATGACGGGCTTCTGCCAGCCTCATCTGAAAAAAGGGGACCAGAAAAGAGCCATTCAGAGCCCATTCCACACACACACACATGCTAATCACAGGCAAGCACAAAACATTGTCCAGAAATCTTGTGTATCATCCATCTTCGAGGATATTAAAAACTTAACAGTGCAAGGGCCTGAGCAAACTAAATTAACTTTGAAACTTTAGTTAGAAGCAGTTTTGAAGTTGGCCTTGCTTTGAGCAGGGTGCTGCAGCTCAAACCTCAAGAGAGCCCACCCTCACTAAATAAATCTTTGATTAAGGGCTGGAGGGGTCTCCCTCACTAAGGATGTCGCAAAGAAAAAGCAAGCTACTATTCTGAGAATCAAATTATCCACTCATACCAAATGTTCTCCTATTCCTTACCTGCTGTGAAGCCACTGGCAGGAGTATGTTGAACAGCATTCAGTTCCAGAAGGAGTCTGTCCAGTTCTGAGAGATTGCTGCCCAGAGAGGAGCTGGTCATTGTGGGAGATGGTTCCGCAGACTTCTGCTTGTTTGGGAAACTGAAGATAAAAAGGAAATGTGAAACTTCTGCATCAAGACACAGCAGAGGGATGGAGGGAAACTCCTTAGGTTCCCAAAGTTTACACATGTACTGTGGTCTTTTCAGGCTGATGCTTTTAGCTCTGGGGGTAAAGAAGCCACATACTTTGTGACATGACTAAACACAGCCACTGCTATTCTTGTAAATTACAAAAACAGCATTGATGGACAGGGCCTCTGATTTTAGGACTATGTGCTGCCCAGCCATGTAGGAAAGAGTTAACTGTCTGTAGATCCAAAATGCACAGAACAGCAGCAGAACCATTAGCTCACGTACAGGAAAATGAACAGCAGACTTTTTTCTGCTGACACCACACCAAGCAGTAACATCCTCCTCCCTGAGTGAGGGAATGCAGGGCTAGCACAGACTGGAGACAGAGGCAAAGCACAAGCCTCAGGTAAGTAGCAGAAACTGAGCAGTAGGATATGTCATAGCCTCTTGCAACACTCAAGGTCTCCCCAAGTCCTCACACCTTTAATCTGGGGAACTCTAATCAATTCATAAGAAAGTAACTTGGTATTATTTTCTACTGTGTTAAATACACATGTCTGTATAAAGCACTGGCTGTAATTACTGCTAGTCTTATATGGGTGATCTCATTTACCCAACACAGAATTGCAAACTGTTCCAAAGCAGAACTTCACATCAATGCAGTGATTTTTATAGCAGTTACACTGTAGTAATAGTCTTTCCATTGTCAAAGGCAGGAACTTTTTTTTCTCCTGCTTTTACAAATGAAGAAATAACTTTTAATGCTCTAGAGGTTCTTCTTTTGATATAAAATATCAAAAATATATTTTCCAAATCCAAAATGGGAACTTCTGCCTTGTGCACAGGACCACATTATGCTCAAAAAGTTAGTATCTAGCAGGTTAAGGACTCTGACACCTGTAAGACCAGTGACAATTATGAATTCCATAAGGGAAATTATCCTTCTCTTCAGGTTGAAAAACAAGATCCACAACTGCAATCTGAAGAGAACATACTTCACCAAACCAACACACCAGCAACAATTCACACCAGAACCAAGCCATGCCAGACCCTTGTTCAAGAGGACTTATGGCTCTAATTACCTTCATTTCACACTAATTGCATGCAGTCATCTGAAAAAATTGCAATTACCATCTCCATTGGACCATCTCTGGCTAGGCTGTCCAGAGACGAGCTGAGCTCTAACCAGAATTAGTTCTGGCTGGAAGCAACTTTCTGCTCAGCAGAAAGAGCTGGCATGGTTAGATTATGACTCCAAAGAAACACCAGTATCCAAAGTGTAAAAAGGTGCCTAGGATGAATTTCTGACAGCCTTTGCATCACTCATCCCTATGTCAGCAGAAAGGTCTGTCCTACTGTGCAGGCTACTCCTCCAACCTCTCAGAGTGAGAGCAGCTGCCTTTGCAAGTGTGAACTTGTTATCTATCAATCACCTACTGAGATGGAAGTTTTAAGAAGCTTGAATGTACCTGAAAACTCAAGTCCCTGCACAACACTCCAGGCCACAAGTACTGAGTTCCCAGGGAAAAATAACCCTAAGGCCATCCACCTCCTGAAGAACTTTTGTGCTGTTTAGCAGGGGGGTGGATTTGTCACTTGTGTCTGGATCATATCCTTCACAACACAATCCAGATCCTGCTGTGTCTGATGGATCCTTAACCTCCTTCAGCTGAGCAAGCCCAAGGGCCAGGTCAAAGTTTGAAATGAGTATGAAAGTTACAGTGGCATGTTACAAAAGAGGCAATCAAAACTGACACACACAGGGAGCAGTGTTTGTTTCCACTTATAGAAGGCATCTTGACCCCTCAGCAAGCTCAAGTTGTGAGTCAGGCTTATCTCCTAAAAGGGACAGGATACCTGTAGACGTGTTCCTCTTCACTGGCACGGGGAGTGGGAGAGTTGAGCCCGTCTCTAGGAACGGAGGCACTGGAGCTTTTGGCACTAGAGCTGTATATAGGAGACTGGGACTGAGGCTGTGGAAACAAGATTTGCATTGGAAACAAAGAATACAAAACAAATATGCACACTACTGCATTGCAAACCCATGCGTTGACAGGGCAGAACAAAAAAAGAAAATCTGCTCTTTAGTCAAGCCAGTCTCTATCAGATGAGCTACACCAGGAACAGTTTTCCCCTTACTTCAGACCTGCCTATGAGTCACAGCTTTGTGCTGGAAACCCCCAGTCTGCCTTCCACAGGCTCAAGACAGATGACTAACACTAATCTCATCACACCACCATTTTGTCAGAACGATGACGATGGCTTTCAAATTCTATTCTGCCATTTGATCCAACCAGTTAGTTCCAATAAAAACTCCCACCTCCCCCCATTTCCCTGCTCCATAGCCATATTCATCCTCACTTCTTCCTATTCTCTCCTCCTTACTTTCCTTACACTTAGAAAACAAGCACCTTCCCACCCGCACACACCCACTCACCTGCTGGTGGCCGAATCTGGGTGTGTTGGGTTGCCACTGGTCTAAGGGGTCGATCACGGTGCCATTCAGGGCGTCGTTGGAAGGTGGCGGGGGCACCGGGGGGGGCACAGCAATCTCCTGGTATGTGTGGTTTCCAGTTGGGTAGGAGTAAGGAGTTTCCTCCGTGAGAAATACTGGTCGTTTGGAGATATGCGAGGTGGTTGATTCCAGGTCTGCCAGTAAGGCGTCTGCAGGAAAACAAAAAAACCCAACAAAATGGTAGAAGCCTGGACTAGAGCTTTGTCTCTTTCTTCTCATTTAATGTATCTGTATCAGAAGTTTCTTAGGAGGACTTTTCATCTCGGGTAATCTACCAAATACCCTGAAAAACACTACTGCTGCTCAGGAATGAACGAGTTAATCAAACTTCTACTACAAAGAAAACACCAAGATGTAGCAAAGCAGCCAGAAAAGCTGTGTCAGTCTCAGATTTTTGCCTTAACTGGAAAAACACCCAACGACAGGAACCCGTAGTCTCACTGCACCCTGCAGAAGTGCAACCTAGGCAAGCCTGTCCAGAGATCTACTCCAACAGGATATTGACACAGACTAATTACAGGCCCCACATCATCACAGAGTCATTTACTGTGGCCGCAGGCACTGCTTTCTGCAGGAAACAAGATCTCAGGAGGTGTTTTCTCCAGAGTCCAAGGTAGTGGAAGAAGCATGAAATGTTCAGATCAGTCCGTCAGTGCAGCAGAAGGACGTATTTCAGTTCTCCTGACAAAAATCCCTCTCAGTACATACAAACAGTTAACAAGTTTCCAGAGGCTGCCAGGTAAATGCCATTTCTTCTGGAAACAATTCTTAACTAGATGGGTGGAGACTGCTCACAAATTCCTCAAGAGAAGGAAAACCTCCACCAGCTAAAAACACTGTCACTCCTGCCAGGCACAGGATTCACATCACACAGTTAGCACTTCTCAAAAATCTCTCAGTCTCATCAGACATTAGGCATAAAATGGGATTCCCAGCCTTCTGGATTTCTCCCTGCAAATGTATCCTCTGCACATTCCCAACCCTGCACTCCTCCTTTGAGTGACTCAAAGGCAAATCCTGATCTGTGGGACCTTCCAGCCCGTGTGCCGACCCTGCAGAGCCCACTGCAGTTCCTGCACGGGGAACTCCAGTGAGCGCCTGCAGGTCTGTGCTGCGCTCACTTTCCGAAGAAAGCTTCCCTGGCCACATGCCCAGCTTTCCACTGGGGCAGCAGCACCAGTGCACACCTCTGCAAGGCTGTTAGAGAGGAGTCAGTTCACTGGAGACATCATTGCTCTCCATGTAACAGCACCAGGACACACCTGGCAGGCCCCTTTGAAGGTGTGAAATTCAGCCAGAAAACAGTAAACTGAAGTAAGGCACTTCAGCAGAATTAGGAGGGGACACTGTGAACTCCCCCTGTATCTCCATTCCCCCTGCACAGACCCAGCTGTCCTCAGAAAGATTCAGCAGACCCCTTCTCCTGCACACAGCAGGTACTTGACACTCAGGTTTGGGGCACAGGGACTCAGCCTGAGTGTGGCTACCCTGCAGTGTCCCCCGCCAGGTCACAAGGAGCTGGTGGCACTAGAATAGCAACCGAGCAACTGCTCACACTAATGGCTGCCCACAGCTCCCCGGGCAGCACCTGCCAGCCCTGAGCCACTTCCTGAGCACAGCACTCCACAGCAGCCAATGCACTTAGCAAGCCTTCAAGAAAATGCATTAGAAGAGGACAGTATTATTGCATTACAAGATGAGGAAGGTGCCGCTTTTATAATCACTCTTTTCAAAAAACCAAAGCATCACAAAAGAAAAAATAAGCAGTCCTGCACTCAGAGAGCAGAATACAGCCATTAGCAAATTAAATGCTGTGTTAAATTATTTCTATACACCTTTCATTTAGTTTAAAAGATGCTCCAAACCATTAAAGTCCCAGGATCTATCTTCCTAAAGGGACCAAAGTATCCCAGAAGCAGATTCTCTGAAGGGAGACAAGTATTCCGCAGCTGGGGGAAAATGAACTGAATCTTCTTTTCAAGCAAAAGAACAGCTGGTGGATTCCAGAGTGAAAGGCACATACCTCCAGGGAACTGCCGATGAACCGCAATTCCTACACTGAGGCAGGTCCTATGACTGGAGGTTTCACGCACACAACCTCCCAGAGAAGTGCTTGCCGAGGAGGAGTGGTTTTTGCTTCTCCCCTCCAATGACAAAGGCAATTCAAACTCCACCAGGAAGTGAAAATCCCGTGAGGGTGTTGGGCTCCTCCGGCCCTGCAGAGGGGACGCAAACCATTTTTTCCACCCTCCACCTCCTGCCCTCAGTGCAGGACCGGCAGGGCAGCTGTAACCATCTCGCCACAGACACTGCCCTGCTCGGCTCCTCTCTGTGCTGAGGAGCCATGGGACAGACACCTACTGCCTTTTGCTGGTGACACAGAGTGAGCTCGGCTACACGCACCGGTTTACTTTTACAGGTCTGCGGAAGAAGGGAGATCTGGAAATACCAGGAGCACTGAGCCCCACGGCTGTGAAGGAGTTAAGATTAATGATTAACCGCCCCCATGCCCTCCCCCTTCCCGACTTGAGCAAACAAGGCAAAGCCGAGGAACGGAAAACGGAGGGAGGAGAAAAGGCCGGAGAGGAATTACTTGGTTACTCAAACTAAACTCCAACTTTACAACTGATATCGAAGCAGCTGCACGAAGGCACCACCCCAAGGCCGGCGGGACAGGAAAGGCGCTCACACACCGGTTTCCCGATGCAAAAGGACTTCTCCCAGTGCTTGCTCGCCCCCAAGCCCTGCAATCCCCTGTCCTCCCTTCCCTGCGCCCCCGCTCCTCCAAGCTCACAGCCACGACAGAGGGAAGGTCTTCCCCATTCGCGTCCCTCCCCGTTGCTGTTCCCGGATCCAATCTCATCAGCAACCACAGCTCCCTGAAACTCTGCTGAAATGGGAAATTGTGCCCGTTTAAAGGGCCCAACAGCAGCAGCAAAACGTCCCCGGCAAGGGCAGGGTGACAGTGGCAGTGGCACTCACGGACATCACCGTGTCAGAGGGAAGCGACTCCCACCAGCGAGTCCACAGGCACGGGCTCCCTTGGAGGTCAACCCAAGGAGTTCTACAGTCCAGAGCGTGACTTGAGGCTATTATTCAAAACCAAAAATTAACCAAAGGGATTAACATTTTATTTCCCATGAAGCACTTCATCCCAAGATGTCCCAAAGCACCATGCATTCATTCAGGATTTGTACAACTACCACAAGACAATATGAGTTAAGAGATGAGGGGAAAGAATGGAGATTTATTAATAGAAAAAGATGCGTTGCTCTCTCTTTTGCAAAAGAGACCAGCATCTGTAACCTGACGAACTGTGACAGGGATGCTGTGCCTTGTGGAGTGCTGCACCTCTTGTCACAGCACTGAATTCACAAAAGTGACTGCTCCTTAAATGGAGTATTAAATGCTTGAATAGAAATATTAAAGTCTCGATCGATTTACTGGATAATGAAGTGCTCCTGCCCAAGGTGACTCCTGAGGGACAGTGCTGCAGGACGTGTGAATCAGCCGGTTGGTCCCCACAGCCCGTAGGAAGCAGCTGACTGGGCCACCGCAAGGCAGTGACTCGGGCCAGTGCCCTCCGGCACCATCCATCAGAGGGCACCACCAACACCCTCACGGGGACAGAGCGACTAAACGCACGGCAGTGCCCAGCCTGGCACTCCTTCACCTCACCTGTTCAGCCCCGCAAGAGCCGGGAACCTGCCCCTGTTTCGGGCACACACAAACTCTCGGCGGTGCCACGTGTGCTGCACCTCCCCACGGAGACGCGCATCTTCACAGCAGCTACCGCCCAGTACTCCGGAAACAACCACACACACTGACCTCACCACAGCCTTACCGCTGCCCCAAATACTCTCTGGAACACCACAGACACAGCTCCAGGAGGCAGAACCTCCCAAGGATGAAGACCGTACATTTAGTTATCTGAAGAGAAGGGATTTAACCATTTTGTAGCACTAAAGTAAACCAAATAGAGTTACAATGGACCTTCAAACCATTGCTCCTCCCCAGGATCACCCCTCTCTCCACTCTCACGACTACAACAAGCCACTAACACAACCCACAGACAAAATGTCAACTCGCAGACACCCGCATGGAGCAGAACCACTCAAGTTTCCAAAGACTTGGTACAGGTCAGCTATCTATGGGCTGTGCATATAGAAATCTGTATTTTCCACTCCATTCGCAGGGTGCTTCCCAGGAGGGTGCAAAAGGGACACCGGCTAGAACACCACCAACCTGGACACTCCTGCTTATCATGGCTATTCTGGAGCAGTTACACAGCCAAGAAAACCCTAACTCACTGTGCACTGCAGCACAGAGCACCTCAGCATAAGCACAGTTGGTCCTCCACAGGCTCAGGTAACCTGGCCAACCACCTGGTAATGCTGTGTGAAAACATGAAACAGAAGGACAGTCTTCCTCCCCTCCACTGGGCAACCCAAAAATTACACACTCGATTGAAATCACATTTAGGCCTGAAGGCTACTCAAACCACATCCTCCCCAGTATGGGAGGACATTGATGTTTGCATTCAGGTGGGTTTTCTACAAAGATTTTCCTGTGGAGGAGGGACAGTTAAAGAACGATGCCACATCGGACGCCTTTACCACTAAAAAGCACTCCAAGACACCTGGTGGTCCAGGGACATTAGTTTCTTCCTCTCTCCCTTTCCTTGCTTTTGTCAAAGATCACTATTCTGAGTCCTTGGGATTCTGGTCTACAAATCCTCCACACCAGTCTGCACATTAGTCAGGTATGTACAAGTGGCCTTTTAATACTAACTGCAGTGCTTCAAGGTAATTCCCAGCAAAAGCCAAAGCTCTGCTGGTCATTTCAACAGCTCAGACTAGAACTCTCACGGTGACATCCAACTCAGAAAACATCCCTCCTACCACCAAAGTAGCAAGAGCAGGACAAATCCTTAGGCTAAGCCCCATTTACCAGTTCAAGCTGCACTGAAAAGATCAAGTTCTAGGTTCACATTCCTGTGCTATCTCCCAGCCCACAGCTCTGTGGGCCCAGAACAGCTCAGGCATTCCAGGGGCTCCAAGGCAGGCTCCTTGGGCATCGCTGCGTGTCAGCACTCGCTGGCCTGCAGATGCAGCACCCTGCAGCAGCAGCGGCCTCTGGGCAGCCAGGGGCACATCTTCAGCTTCCCACAGCCCAGCTCTGTCTGACAGAGCAGGAACACCAGCCTGCAGATCACAGCACTGCTCTACAGTCTGCAACAGCATTGGGTAACACCGGGGCCCTTTTGTACTGATGCACACATCAACAACACCCCTTTCTAGGAATTTGAGCTAGACTCAACCCCCTTAAATAGGTAGCGTGAAGTTACTAAAAAGAAAAATACATATTTATATATATTTAGATGTATCTCCCCATGCATACCAAAGCATACTTGGTTCACTTCCCCTTTCCTGTGCATCTCAAAAATGCTCTTGGATTAAGGTGACACAATGAAGCAGAACACATCATGGACTAATTCTGAAAAAACCTACTTGACAAGGCATCGACAAATTCACATTTGCCAACTGACATCAAGCAGCTTTTCAATGCTAATTTTTCCTCAAGCAATAAATAATTTTCCACTATTCGTAAGCAGTTTAGAATTTATCTTTTTCCTTTTTTTTTTTTCTAAGTGAGGCAATTTAGAGAAATCTAAATTTGCTTTCCTCTGGAGAAAGGATTTCCATAAGCAGTTCATCTCTCTCAGCAACTGAGGATTATTAAGCCATGCTGACACAGCAAATCACAGCATTATCAAGACAGTGAGCAGATCAAAAGGATGGTGGTCAATTTTCTCCAACATCTCATCTACTGCTGGGGAGGAAATGGAAGCATAACTGAAGCAAGATACTTCAAATGCCTCAGATATGAGCCTTTCATTTTCAACAGCTGAAAGCCACATCTGCACATGTATCAAACCACACATTGCCTGTAGCTCTGCTTCTTGCATGAGACATCTGGAAAGCAAGTAGCACTGGAGACAGGATTCCTCATCCAGCCAGTACACAGAGCAAATGCATTCAGCCACAGAGTGCCATCTCCCCCAGCATCTCTGGTGCCACATGTCCCTGACAGCCCAGACACAGCACACTGGGCAATCAGGATGAGATGTCTGAGCACAAACTACAGAATTTCCTCTGCTGCAGCTGCACAGAACAGGTATCTGCACCTCCCCTATTTTCCACCCTGCCTCTATTTACCCAAATAAGCAGAAGTGCTGCAAGTTTTCCTGGTTTAGGCAGAAGAAGATTCCTAGAGGACTGGCAAATAGAAATAAAAATGAAGATACCCCTAAGGGCAGCTCTCAATGAGGAGATGGACTTCACATGCTAATTATGTCTCACTTGGCATCAGACAAATTGCAGACCTCTCACTGGCAGAATCACACAGCATTCTCCAATCCTTTTTTTCTTAATATCTGCAAGATGCTGAATTCAAATCCTTGATTTTTGCTGTCCTCTAAGAGAATGAACAGAAGGAAATTGCATCTCCAGAACTGCAGTTTGAGCTTGCAGCCTCATCTGAGCCACCTCTTTGCAAAACCCCTGAATGCAAACTTTAAAAATTTCATTAGGTTCAACTAAGTCTTCTCCCCACCACCTCCAGGAGTAAATGCAGCTCCAGCTCACATATAGGAAGACAGCTCAAGGCAGTAACCCAATCCCTGGCATGACAGTTTTACGTTGTGAGTAACTGCAGAGGAATGGGGAGCCTTGGTATATTTATCCTATTAAATAGCCTTTTCAAAAGAAATATTTGCAGTACTCTACAAGACCTTCATCAAGAAGACTTGCTGGAGCCTGGCTAGGACTTCTCACTGCCCTGGAGTTTGACTGCAGAAGACGTGGGGAGCCCCAAACACTGATGGCAGGAATTCCCATTTTGATTTTTCTCAGCAAAATGGAAGAGCCTTATAAGAAATAGAAAAATCATGGACAGGTAAAGGCAGGCATTGACTTCCAGGTAAAAGACATTTATTAACAGGTTCTTAAGGCACTATATTCCAATCAATGCTTTTAAATGCAAAAAGATCAGAGACTACAAAAAGCAATAAAATACAAAGACTAGATTAAAAATGAGACCTTAAAAACTCAAAGTGCAAATATATGCTCTTAAAATCCTCAAGTTCTCCAGCTCACATATATAGAAAGCATGTAAAATAGTTTGGCTTACTGTCTAAGACATTTTAAGGAGATGACATCTAAAAGTTTTCCAAAATTTAACCAGTATGTCAAGAAGGTGGTTAGAACACAGGACACATAAAAGTGCTTAGCTTTCTTGTGAAGCAAGGGCAGATTGTTATTTAAGATACACAAAAATTCAAGGCACAAAAGATAAGTAATTTTCCAGACCTAACTACTGCTGGAGTATCAGTACAGAGCAGCCACCGGGATTTTTACTTCACATTGCCCAGACCTGCCTAGAGAATGTTCAGATTGCATGATCAGTAAAATCACTCAGCTCTCTCTTTAATGTACTAATGTTTAAAGCCTTGTGCTTTCTCACTATCAAGGTATTGTTGCAAGTCATGCCTTGTGTCACTGCTTAAAAAAAGAATGTCTTAACTACTATCAATATATGGCATGGTAAATTACAGTAAAGACAATCGCCATTAAAATTTTGAAGCTTCTCTCTACTTTCAGACCAAAATTGTCCCTTAACATTATCAAAACTTTGCATTTGTAGCACCGATTTACAAACTTGTGGGGGTGCTCCCAAAAAGCAAAGGCAACCTCCCAGCTGAAGCTCTGCCTGCCTACCCCAGGCTGCAGAGACAAACTGAGCAAGGATTCATCCTGTGACAGCCAGAAGTGCTGGTGGAATCAGGTGGTGGCAGCCACCGTGAATCCTTCCTGTGCCAGAACTGGAGTACTGACAGCCAAACCAGTGAGCCTTGCCCAGTACAGCAGCCCATGCACCCAGCTCTGACCACTATCAGCAAATGTCTAAACAAAGACAAGACACTGCAGTGTGAGATGTGGTCTGCATGAGCAGCTGCAGCAATGACTGCGGCTTCCTTTCCCAACCACTGGACCCAAGCTGGAGAGTTTATTCCAGAGCTTGTGGCCAACTAACTGGTCACAACTAACATGCACTACTACCACCCCAGGCCTGGGGTTGTAAAAGGGTGTGCAAATACAGCCTGTGTGAAGCAATTTCAGGAAGTGTTTATCAGTAACTACTCACTGCACTTCTGGGGATGAACTGCAAACCCCTGGAGTGCTCTGGCTGTAGTTCCAGCAGAGCTGACACATCACGCACTGCCAGTGTAAGGGAAAGGCCCCGGGATCCTCCCTTCCCCAGCATGCAAGCCCAGGCTGTTCCTGGAACTTGCCCTGCTGATCACCAGACACTTCCTAAGCTAATTCAACTTACTAATCCAATAAAAGTTTACTGAGGTCTTGGTTTTGGTTTTTTTAGATAAACTCATTAGGTTTCTTGGAAGCACAGCTCCAACCACTCTACGACTTAAGTAGCTTTTAGAAAATATATTAAAAATACCAATGGCAGAATTGAGCTAATTGAGCTCTTGTTCAAGTAAGTGAATAACATTTCTGCTTTAAATGAAAATGTTCTACTTTCACCTTCAAAACTTAGGCCAGAACACAAATTGTAAATCCAGCCCATCCTGTCATTAGTCGAAAGAAACCACCTACCCTCCTGTCATATTCCCATAATTCATATGCAGCTCAGATGCAGACCAGAAAAAAAGGCAGCCTGAAAAGATGCAGCCAGCTCCAACTGAAATGCTCCTTATTCTGGAGACATCCCTCACCATTACCTGCCACTTCCACCCGAGCCTATGCTGACATTTTATTTTGGTTTTTCAGCCCTAAAATTGTGACACGGCTCAGTCCTTAGGGCTGCACACGCTATGCACCCACTGATGGTGGTGCATGCAGCACATTTGTGCTGCTGAGCTGAAGACTGAGCTTTTGACAGACTCCTGACCATAAAACTGAAGATAAGCCAATTCTGTATGCTACAAAAACCCAATAGAAGTCATCACGTGAGCTCAGACCTTCCACCAGATCCCTCTGATGGGCAGGAGGGCTATTTGTGTGTACATGTGCTGAAAAACCATTAATGTCACTGGTAGATCCTTCCTGCCCACACCATGTTCTTGCAAATGAACACATTTCTGTGACACCCAGAGCTGCACTGGTGTATCTGTCTGCAGGGTGAGGCTGCTGGAGCGCTGGGCAGCATCACGTGGAGTCAGCAGGTCCCCGTGTAGCCCAGCAGCTGCAAGGCTCTCAAGGGCACAATGACACTGCAGGAAAACCAGCTGACCAGTTTGCAGCTTGACACCAGCAGTCCCCAGGAGTCACAGCCCCATTCCTTGAGGGAGCACCTCAGATCCACCTCTTGACATCTTGGATGCAACAGGGTGGGAAATCCTTTGGCTGCTGGCTCTGTTCACATCAACAAGCTGGCAGGGAGGTCACCTAATCTTAACTAGTTCCACAGGGCATGGATCACCAACTCAGCATGCTGCCTGAGAGACATCGCAATTGCTTTGAAGATTGAGTCTGCACAGTGTCCTGGATGAAACAATACAAATCCACAGCACTCCCTGGCCTACAGTCCAAATTGTGTGAAGGAACCACAAATGATTTTCCCGTAGGACCAGAATTTTTCCACTGAGCTCCCTCAACGCTAAACTAGACTCCAGCTTAAACTGAGTGACAGAAATGAACCACCACCTACAAAAGAGAAACACATAGTTATTCTGCCTTTCTCCAACTTTGTGATCAAAACTTCCATCCCCTTTCCACTGTCTCAGAACAGTTCATTAGATGGCTGAGATAATGGAAGTCCCACAAGGTACATAAATGCTTTTGTGGTCGGAGAAAATATTCTTCAGTATGTCACAAGTGTGCTGAGCATCCTCACACTGAAAGTGATTGGTACTTCAAGTCCCTTCTCCTATCAGAAGGGAAAATGCTCCAGAGAAACAAAATATAGTTTGAATATGGTTTTTTGGTTTTCAGACAAAAAGCTGCTAAAACCAAGTGTAGCCTTCTTAAGTTTTTCAAATTAACCTCAGCTGTCCACTCCACTGCCTTGCCTATCACATTAAAAAGCTGACAACAGAAACACCAGGAAGAACAAACTTTTACTGAACATCTAAGGATAGCATAGAAGAAAGCAAGGCCATACAAACCCTGCAAGGGGGGCTGTTGTATTCTGCACCTATTGCCTCCAAAAGGAGCACTGGAACTAAGAAGCAGCACTGTGACAGCTACTTTCAGAGGCTGTTCCCTCCCAAGGGTGTGTCCTTCCAGTTATTTCTTATTTCCAGAAGTGCTAGATCAGGGGGTGAGAAGGGAGGGAAGGGTCATTTCCTGCCACATATGGCATCTTCTTTTTTATAGTATGGTTTTCTCCACACCTAAAGTGAAAAGAGACATCTTATATTTACTTCCCTCTGTTTATAGTGGTGAGCAGCAAACAGCCAAGAAAAAACACCTTATGCTAAGACTGGCTGCCGAAAACTGAATTCATGTTCCATGTTCCTTACCAAACAAATAAAAATTTTCAGTTTCACAGCTGCCAAAGGCTCCTGAGAATGCCAGATCCAGCTACACAAGCCTTGAATGCCTCTAAAGATTTATGGTTGTGTGAAGCTAAAATAGAAAATAATCCTTTGTGTAGTTCCTTTCTGCCTAGATTCACTGGGCTGTCAGAGTCCTGAATAACAGGAAACCATTTCCAAAGCTGGATAAGCACAAAAAATTCTTCCACTGCTCCATGAACAATCTTCAAGAGAATGAGGAAAAGTTTGTCAAGGGTTTGTACATCACAGCTGCGGCACATCCTGTGACACAGCGCCTGCAAAAGCTGATCTGACCTCAACGTTTGCACAATGCTGAAGAGCAAAGCTGGGCTCGGCTTCACTGGACAGAGAAGTTGGAGATTGCACAAGAGAAGGATCACAAGGTGATACGTAAAATGTAACCAGCCTTACCCAGTACTCCAGCTCCTGGCCTCCAGGGATTCAGACTGCTATGATTTAAGTACCATGATGTTCCCACCCACAAGTTACAGCACTAATCACATGGAGGCCTTGTTCAGTCACAGATGTCACAGTTCCACACCCTAAACCTAAATCTCCATGTATTCCATTTTGTATTGATAGAACTGGCTGTGGCCTGTAGCAACTGCAGGCAGTAAAGTCTGCAGCCACTGCACCTGAATCCCAACGAGACTCACAAATCAGAATCCTCACCCAAACATTCACACTTCCTTGACAGCACAAAAGAAATGTACCTTTCAGAAATGGAGAACTGAGATGCAGCCCTGAACAGCTCAACACAACATGGCAAGTCCATATTATATCAGAATAGAAAGCAAATCTGACTCTCAGGCCTGTACTAAAAATATTTAAGTTGGAATTTCTCAGCCTGAATCTGCAGTCTGCTATGAGCTCCACCTGCCACCAAGTCTTTTGTCAGAATCCTCTCCTTTTGGAAGCAAATTGACTGGTGTTCAACAGGCAGTTATACCTAGCCCTATAAAAGATCACAAGGAACAACCATATGCACAAATTGAGAGTCTCCATTTCTCTCCCTGTGTGTCAGCAGTGAAATTGGAAACAGCTTTGGACTCCAAGGAGGGTAAGTACAGCCTCTGACAATCTTCTCCTGGAGTGGCTCTTCTTATGCAAGATCTATTTCTGATCTCTGCCTGACAGCAAACACATCCTCAGGCATTTCCAGGAAGTCCCAGACAAAGGCAGTAGCAAATGGCCAATCCTGACCCAACTGTCTCTGGGAGGGAGGTGATTTGGCTCAGACTAAAGCCAGGGACATTGCTCGGTACAAACAGGAATGAAATGGCATCCTGGCCAGTTTGGTGGGAGGAACAGACTGGAGGGAGTGTAAACATTTTACACAAACAACTAAGCAGTTAACACCTCACTACTGACCTGGGCTGGATTTCAGCCAACATTCTAGATGTGAAAAAAACATTTAATAAACCCCAAAACACCAGTAACCAAATACACTGTCTTTTTTACCTAGTCCTTTATTTACCCTTACACGTGCAAAATATTAAGTTAACCCTTCATGTACATGTCCTAATTTTCATTTGCTGCTGGCTTCCCTCTGAAAGCTTCTAGAAGTCCAGCAGGATCTGCTCTCCTCTGCCAAAACAAAAAAAAAATATTCACGAATACCAAACAAGCACCCACTGAACTGACCCCTCAGGGAAAATTTCCAGGGCCAAGGCCTCTAGACAAAATACCAACTCCCTTGTATTCCTGCAGGAAGAGGGGCTCAGCCAAGCCAGCTATCTGAGGAACCAGACCCTTCCTGCTACTCCACAAGCACTAGGTCAAAACACAGCGTTGCCATTCTACAAACATCTGACAAATCTGGTACAAAGGAGATCTCCACTAGACAAAAGAGTCCAAGGATGGGAATAGAACCAGCAGGAAACAAGACACTGGATTTTAAACCACAGCTCTAGTAACAAAAGCTCAAGGCTTGAATGCAGAGGTGTGCAGCACCCAGCTACAACAAGCAACCCTTTACATGCCCACTGAAAAGAGAGCAGACAAGGGCATTTTTTAAGCCCTGCTTTGGTATTTGGTTGAAATTTGTACAACTGAAAGTTGTCATAAAAAGCACGGAGTTTACAACTCATGCTGATCCAGAACTGGATCACTCTTCCAAACAGCTTCTAAGCAGCTTAGTGTAAAATCAACAGTGGCAAATCACAACATTGTGAATGCACAGCAGTCATCTCCAAATCTCTGGGCAGCAGCAATCCTGGTGTGCTTGTGCTCCAGAGCCCTCAGGTGGAAATGAGAAGGGCGTAGATTTGACCTCTCAAGGGGACCCCTCACAACAGCTGTAAAGCACTTGTCAGCTTGGAGATCATAATTTGGTAAGTGCTCATTCTAACTCATCTAAGGAAGGAAAACATGTTACATCAGAGTTTACAGGAGCACAGGAGTTCCACTGGACAGTGAGCACCCTGGAGTGAAGGATACAGTTTCATAAGATGCAGAAAGGCAAATTAACAGCTCACCACTGCCAAAAATGGAGAGGGTTTACTCCCTCTTCCAGACATGTGCTGCTGCCACTTACTCGTGCAGGCTCTGGCTCTCACAAGACCCCTCTGTGAACCAGTCCAACAGAATACACACCCAGTGGAAAAAAGATGACTGTCTTCTTTTGGGTCAGGGAAGAGATGAGCACAGCAGTCAGCAGGAAGAGCTATGTCCAAACAGTCAGACAACACAGAAGGAGAAAGGATAAGTAAAAGTAAAGCCATCTCCCCCTTCAGCAGCAGCAGGACCACCACCTCAGACACCCCAGCAGCACACAGGTAACCACACAGCCAGTAACAACATTGCTAAGGATCCCTGGGATCCTCTCCATTTGCTTATGTAAAAAT
Organism: Urocynchramus pylzowi; assembly: GCA_013397555.1. Lineage (NCBI taxonomy): Eukaryota > Metazoa > Chordata > Aves > Passeriformes > Fringillidae > Urocynchramus > Urocynchramus pylzowi. The sequence goes on from VZRH01004945.1 coordinate 527,061, forward strand.
GGGTTTGGACACAGTCACAGACAAAATACTGTCAGAGCTTGCACATTCCAAGTTAATTATCTGCCTTTTTAAAAGTAACAGAAACAGGAAAGCATGTGGACCCTATTACCAATAAAGGGAAGAGTAGGATTTGCATAGTTATGCAATAATGGACATGGAACTTGAGGGAAAAGAAACAGCATCTTTTAAGCTGTGGAAATCCTATCCAAGCAGCATAAACAGATCTGAATATAGACCCATCTAGGCAAAGTGCCAGTTACAAAATTTGAGACACACATAAAGATGATGAAATAAAGGACTGAAATATTAGTGTAAATTCTGAATTCATTAAAAGAATTCTGAATTCACTAAAAGCATTAGAAGCACAAATTCTGCCAATGAGATGTAGAGTGCCCTGGCTACCAGCAAAAGGAGGACTCCAGTAATAAAGAATGGGGACACTAAAGAGACTCTGTAATCATACCCATATTTAGTACAGTCTTATTGAGGCACTCCTACCCTGAAGGCTCTTAAAAGGGATATCAGAATGCAGACTTGACAGACTTTAGACCTTGAAACATATACTATTCATTAGCTTCAGCAACTTCCCATTCAGTAAGTAACAAGCACAGCTCCCAAAAGCATAAATACAAAGAATATTCAACAAATGCAATTCTACCCTTAAAAAACCAAGGTATCTCAAGATTTAAAAGCCTGTGTCAATAAGGAGATACAGAGCCCCAGCAAATCTCACCCAGATAAAAAGTTAGTATATTGAGCTATAAATAAAGACTTGGTGGCTTGACCTGCCAACCACTCTGAAGTGGGTTGTTTCCCTTTTTTTAAAATGGGAACTTGTGTCAAATGTGATTTAATTGGCTTGTTAAAAATCTAATTATTAAGGAAGTACTCTCAAAATGGTGGATGTTTCTTTTAAGAAGTTTTCATTTCTGCAAAGGTTCTCTGCAACAGGGTGGGAGCAGACTTGGAAGCAACACTGAAATCTTTGTAAGCCAAAAAGTGTAAGTCATCATCAAAAACTGACTTTACACAAAGCGCTGCCAAAAGCACAATGTAAACTCACAGAACAGGGCAGGGGGAAATGACAACAAAATATTTCACATTTTTCAGTCGTGTGGTTCTTGGTACTACTTATAACTATAATAGGTAGAAAGTTTTAAAATGAAGCTTTCAGTCTGATGAGTACTGCACTGTAGCTTAAAAATAACCCAAGTTATTACAGATAGTGGGCAAGCAAGAGCTCTGAAAGACAACAGAGTACAAGGGGCCAAGAAGCACATGGTTAAAAATCTAGCTAAAGCAGCTTCTTCTCACTTTAAAAACAGCTTCTGGGAATGAAAGGAGGACAGTGTTTCAGAAATGAATGTGGGAACTGGTCCCCCAGTCCACTTTGGGAAATGTGGGGGGCAATTTAATGGAGACTGCTGATGGCTCTGTAGCTGCAGAGCTCTGACTTAGGGGTGTTTTTTTTTTTAGCACTGGCAGAAGAATGTGGCTCAAGAGTTTCACAATGTCATGACACTAGCCCACTGCAAGAAAGAAAACTGTTAAATCTAGATAGAAAACTAACATTTTTAGAACTGGAGTATATTGGAGCCAGTGGATGGAGAAGAGCTGGAGAATGTTCAGTTTTCTTATCTCTTCCTACATGAGAAGGTAGATGACCCATCATTGTACCTGTCATCTGGTATCATGACACAAGTACCAGTCACAAGTCTCCTGCCTCGTTTCAGCAGCAGCAAGAGAAATATTGAGGATATTTTACCAAGAGCAGTATTAATAAAGCAATTAAACGCATGACAGCTTCTTCATCTCAGTGCCCTGAACACAAGTTGTTGTTGTTGTTTGATAAAGAAAAATTTTATTCTATCAACCAAAGGCTGTTACTCACAAGAGAACTCTTGACTGCAGAAAAGAATAACTGAGAAAAAAAACAAAACTACAGACTAAAAAGAAAGTAGATTTTTGAGAGGTAGAGATGAGTAAGAGAGACCGATCTCCAGCACTGACCAAAAATGGAAATGGCAGCAATACTGAAATAGAAGCAGCATGAGAATAAACTTCCCTTTCAGAGGTACATGAAATAAATCCTTCTTCAAATTGCTTTCTAAAAAAGGGTTTTCAGCATGATCTCTGATTGTCCTTCCACCAATCCTATGATAAAAGTCACCAGTCCTCTGAGATAACTGGAGAGACTGTTCCACACTAGTCTAGAGAAGTCAAGATTCCCAGTGCCTACATATTTGCTTCACTGAAAATTAAGTTGACTTCTTTGTCTAAGCTCATCATGTTCTTCCCTGCTATGCCCTGAACTAGGGCATAGAGGAAAAGAGATGAATTTTCTTATCAAGTACCTGGATGTATGCACATTTTATATGGACGTATACTTACATCACTTTCATCCCATTACTGCTGGGTACTTTAAAATTAACCTGCTCCCCCTCAAACTACACTGGCATCCACAGCCCTCAGAGAAACCCAGGGACCAGGCTCTGCCACTTACATATCCAACGTCCCACACATGCACAGCAGTGCAACTGCCCCCTCACCAAGAACAATATAACAATATTCCACTTCTATCTTCGTGACAAATCCAAGCCTAGAGTGTTTAAAGCAGCTGGAAAATAGTCACTCCAACTCCTTTCCCCCCTCCAAGACAGAAAACACAAAAAAAAAAAAAAAAAGCTGTTTCTGCCAAGCAAGTACTGAATACACTGCATTCCATTTCATTAAAACAATTATTCAAAAGCCAGCCAAGAATTACATAAAGCTTCCTCCCTGCACCACCCCCAGCCCCTTCCTTCAATCCCTCCACCCCAGCAAACAGCCTCCCAATCCTGCAAGGACAGGACCGCACCAGAGAGACACCCTCCGAACGCCTCGCAGCCCACTGGCTCTCCCACCCCACACACAGCATTTTCCAGACCCAAGCAACATAATCAGGGGGCTCCAGCAGATCCAGACAGCCCAGAGGCTCTCAGAGTTTCACCTCAGCACAGCCATACCACAGGGATCTGTTTCAAGTAGATTTTTCCCTCGCATTTGATGGGAAAGTAGCATCCAACAAATGAAGCCCTTAATCAACCCTACCAGAAAAATGAATGATAACCTAACAGATTTTCTCTCTAACTCACACCAAGGCTTTTAAGCATGACCCCAAGACAGAAGGTGCTGGAGGCACTGGATTTAAGCAGTTAAGAAGTACAGGAGTAGCATGCCAGAGCAGCTGTGAGGCACTGCCCAGGACAGCCAAGCAGCAAATCTCAGATTAAGCACAAGCAGGATAGATTGAAAACTACAAGCTTAGGGTTACAAGAACCTGAGTGACAAATTCATCTCAAACTCCACACAACCACTCCACAGCTCTCAGCCTGACTGACAGTGCTAAGCTCCTCATCTTTCACAGGAGAAATAAAAGGCAGCTTCTTCAGGCCAATGCAGTTCACCCACTCACACCACTGAGTTGGCCACTGATAAGAGATTTCATGACGTGAATGAAATGGCATTTCGTTCCCTCCCCCAGTGCTCCAGCTCTCTGCAGGGATCCTGTCTAACTGCTGGAGCTGCTCACAGCCAGGCAGAATAGTTCCAGCTGTGTGTCACACTGCCTGACCAGCCCTACACAGTCCAAAAAAAGTCTCCCATATAAAACCATAATGAACAGGAGCTACAAACCAGAAGTGCTGCTCTAGGCATCTTACTCTTGGGGATCACCTCTGCCCAAAAGGGGTCATTTGCTAGCAGAAAAAAAAACCCCAAACAACCCAAACCTAGTCCCAAGGCAGCTGTTGGTGCTGAGAAACAGGGAGCAATGGATGCAACTAATGGTAAAACACGATGAGCAACAGAGACCAGCCAAGCCATCATCTTATTCCAGTTCATGGGGCACCAGTAACCTCAAGTGACATGCAGTTAGCCTTAGGCTTTTTTATCTGACCCAGCTGAAATTAGTGGCTTCAACCCAAAAGAAACCTTTTCACAGAGAGGCCCTGAACTGGTTTAGAACCATGAAAGAGGATAAAATAAGGGAATACTAAGCCCCTAATGCATGGCAAATTATTTAAAGCCCTCTTGCCCATGACCTTTTCTACCTCTGGCTTCTTTTACCATCTCCTGCTCTTATTAAAACTCAGCCTAACCACAGTCCCTGAACCACCACAAACTTCCCCATAGCACAAAGTGAAATTCTCTGTTCACCTTCCTCTTCAGCAATCGAAATAAAGAAAGATCCTGTGAGGCATCTAGACAGACACAGGATTAATTCTGTCTGCCAGCTCAGTTCTGTGACAAAAACACGGGACTGGTTTATTCCTGGAGCCCCCATACAGTCTGATTTATAGCTGAGCCATTTAAAGCACAATTCCCCATGCACAGTGTCATTCAGAAGGTTTATTCCCTGGAGTGCCATTTACTTTTTTTTTTTATGTTCTTCAAATGATTTGCAAAATGTTAGAGGTTTAAACATGTGCAATAAACAGTAAAAAAACACAAGAAATCAAGCTACACTCCACTGCATGCTGCCAGCCAGCCCCTCAGTACCTCACTCAGCAGAGCCATCTACGCAGATGTGCACATGGTAATAAGAACACTGTGAGAAGTGGCACGACAAGCTGCACTGGACAACTTCAGCCTATCTCATCATCATTTAAATAACTTGAGCTGAACTTGTTCACAGTGTAGACAGTCCAGCACAGGGAAAAAGGAGCCAAGCACTAACAATGCAGGCTGCCTCCCCCTGTGGCCTGCCATAAACTCTCTTGGCTCCTCAGCTTACAGTTGTCTCAAACTGCTTAGATAAATTTCCCATGTAAATTCAGACTAGTTACTGTCTGCTAAAAGAAAAAGCTGCATTTGTGTGAGCAGAAAGAGTTTACCAGACTCCTAAACGGCACAAACACATAGCCTCAGGGACTCGGTTCCTGTAACCGAATCACCAACACCAAACTTGTTCCACAGCACTCCAGTTGCCATTTCAACTTGTTTGCTTCAATGGGATTTAAAAACACACATGCACAGAAGAGAAAGCATGGATTTTAACATCCATCAGCCAAGGGAGACTGTCACCAGCTAGCTGGTTGCTGCTGCTCTGGGGCCATTTGCAAAGAGAATAAGCATGAATGGGAAAAACAGCTAAAACTGATATGAGGAAGTCATCACCCACCTCCTATTTTTATGGTGTATCTTTAGCACACAACATTCTTTGAATGTCTTCACGACGCTCTGTGGTAAGGGAAAGACTAGGGTAGAGCTACTGCGGGGAACTTGGAAGGGAAAGAAAATCTTTTCTCCCTACTCACAGCCTGTCATAACGGGGGGTGAAGAAAGGATGAGCAATCAGAAAGGCACAGAGGGAATATTCAGCAGGGCTGAGAAAAGAATAAAAACTTGTAAATCTAATTCAAACTTGCCACTGTAAAGTTTTCCAGCAATGGTGACCAGAAAAGCTTGAAAGAAGCTTTTCAGCCGGAAGATATTCCAGAAACACAAAGATCTCAACCAACATAACCACACTTTGCAGGTAAGGAGTAATTACCCCTGTTTCACAGACAGAGAAACAACATGCCTTAAGTTAGGGTACATTTTTGAGGCTGTGGAGAAATGGTTACCTTATACTATATTAAACATAACCCACAGCTGAAAGAGGTAGCCTCACTTCCCAGTCCACTGTCCATGTAAAAAAAAATTACTTTGGGAAGAATCAGCTTGCTGATGCAGTTAACTGTCCAACAGCTATTGTGGACACAAGCAAGGGAGATGGCCACAGGGAACACCTCAGCAGCCAGCATTTAAATCAAGTGAAACCAATTTGAGATCACAACTTATTGTCTAACCCATTCAACTTCAACCAAAGTGGAAAGTAATGGTGCCACTTCTTGCTTCTACTCTGCACTACTGGATGCAGTAATCCTGCCACAGATGAGACAGTTCCCTACTTAACATTTTAAAATGCAGTATCTTAACAGTCATGATAAGCTGTACTCCCAGGGTTTGTTACTAAACCTGTCGTTCGTTAAGACGGGCCTGAAGTGAGCAAGGAACTCATTCCCTAAACCTCATCATCTTATCACAGTGTGAGAAAGCTTCCCACAGACAATGTCTCACTTTCAGGCAGCTGGAACAGAAAAGCATCTTCATTAACAGCTTCCGCATCAGACAAAAAGGGACACACAGGATCAGTACACAAAGAGGGAAGCAAAGGCTGAGACCAGAGCAGGAAACTGGGACCAGAGATCCTATTCACTCACACTGATTTTCCACTAGCACACACAACTGCATTCAGAATCTGCTCTGGCTGTCTCCAAAGCTGCATCAGACTCTGGGTATCACAACTAACATGCTAGATTGATTTAAACAGATTTGTTTTGTGGCCATAAACAGGCCTTCCCCCCCCGCCCCCGCCCCCCCAGTTACAGACTTTTAATATAAGGGATTTATCTGTCTGTCTGAGCAGCAGATCAGAAAACCAACCCTGATCTAAAAAGGAGTGCATTATTAGTCCTTGTTCTGCTGCCAGACTTTAAAATTTTAGCTGTCATTTCTACAGTTTCACAACTTGTTTCACATAACAGACTTCAAAGGGCAAGAGGTGAGGAAAAAGGGGTCCAGAGAAACTGAAGTATCATGATTCCCTAGGAAAGAAAAAAAAAAGGAGAGAGAGGGAGAGGGAGAAAGAGAGAGAGAGAGAAGAGAGATGAAGATGTATGAGAAGTTTCCCATTTGTTTCTCTAGTGGCAGAGATGGTGTCGGAGGATCAGTTTTAACCAGGAGGGCAGCTGAACACTTCGGATAAGTTGACCTCTCCCAGCGAGGGACAAAGGAGCTAAAGACAGCACGGAGTCCAGCCTTTCCGTGGAAATAGAGCAACGAGAAAAGAAGCCTCTCTCTGCATCGCACACTGCTTGAGGCAGAGGACTCCCTGTCTGAGTCGCTCAGGACAATGAAGTCCCTGTTTTAAGAGGGGTCACAACAGCTAAGGAGCTGAAACAAGTCAGAACCTCATTGTGCAGAGCATTAGTTCTGTTTACAGCCTTCTCGCCCAGCAGCAGGAAGGACTCAGAAATCTGAGCCAGTAGAAAGCCAAGGCACCAAATTACTTTACCAGTGCTTCCCCCCAATACCATTTCCTGGGCGTAGCTGACCATAAGCAATTTCACAGCAAACTTTAGTCAAGTGAGCCCAAAACCCACAGCATATAACTCCCAAACTAAAGGAACTGAGTCAGAAACAGGCAAGCACCCCCTCTCTGGAGAGGGACAGACAGCACCGCCCTGCAGAGCACAACAATCTTCCAAATGTTAGGACAGATGACAGATGGAAACACATGCACCTCCCTCCACACTCCCATGAAAAATCAATGGCAAGATTGCTCCCTTTAAAGTCAATCTTGAGAGGATTAAGCACTGGGTGGATTAGAGTTCCTAAAACAGAGGAAAACAACTAATAAAGCAAAATCTCTTGTGCCCCTGAAGTATGCACCTAGAATTTTGAAGTCAAATTGCTAGAAGAACCTTATGCTAAAGAAAAATCCTTCTAGAAGTGAGAAAGCACACCTAAAAAAAGCAGCTCACAATCTAGTTGACGTGGACAGCCAAAACACTGCCATAAATACGTCCCCATTAAACAGATATAACTTCTTTGTAGAACACCTTTTACAAGCTCCAGTGAATGCTGTTTGGTTTTTGATCAAATGAAAGCTTCTAAAAGCCACACCATTTCTGTCTGGAGTTACCAAAATGTTTCCCAGTAGCATTTGTAAACAACCCTTTCAGAAAAAGGCTGTAAAAAACTTTTGGAGTCAAAATCAAACAGTATTCTGACTAAAGCAAATGTAAAGTTTCTCTTCTCCTACTCCTCTCACCATAAATACACGACACATTACACAAATTAGGTTTCTTTCTCTGCAACAAACAGATCCTAATGGATCTGTTCCCTCATACTCCTTACACAAGGTAGCACCACAGAGCCAGCAACTCAACATCTCATTCAGTGTCTCAGATTGTCTGAAGCAAGTATGTGTGGATGGTCACTTGTGTGCTAGAAGCACAGGCTGTGCTTTGGCAATCCCCTAAAAGGGGCATGAGCCCCAAATCTGGATTCTCACTCTTCAGGACAAAGCTGTACTCTCTGTGCCAATTTACAGCACTGCAGAACTGCAAATTCATTCAGCAAACTTCCTGTCAAACTCCAAGCACATCCGCATCAGAGAGACTGGAGGGAGACAATCTGGACCAGCCCAGCCAGCTGCTCTCCTCCCCCTTCCCACCACGGGCTGCTCTAGTTTACACCCAGCCCCAGCACCGTGTGTCCTGTGCCACAGGGGCTCCTCCAGAACAACAGGGTGCACAGCTCCAGCCTGCAGAAAGTTTCCTGTGTGAGCTTCTTCAACACTGGAGGAGGGGGTAAAAAGAGAACAAAGATTTTTTTCAACTCCAAATAAATCCTCAAAGCAAGACAAATCCATTCTCATATGTTTCATAAACTCTCCAGTCCAAGAACCAAATTGAGATAATTCTGGACCTCCATTTTACAGTGGACATGTACACACTGATCAAATCCTCCAGCTCCAGGAAGAGGGAGATTTTTGATAAAGGCAGGGAGTCAAGAACAGACACACCGATGGCCTGTGAGGGGTTCACTCATGTCCAGCAAAACCCTTCACTCACTGCTCATTTCTGCACCACACAGATTCAGAAGCGAGGTGTGGAAGTATCTGACCTGATTTTACTTGACATCAACTCTGAACCTGCAAGTCCCAGCTCAATATCATACTCCTTTTGGGCCAAAACCGTCCCTGGAAGCAGAGCAGCTTTGTCCACATGGCACCGTGCCTGAACCAACAAGTCCTGCCTAACCAGCTTGACTCTGGACAGAGCCAGTGCAGACGTCTGTATCCATGGCACAGTTAATCCACAACTCAGATAATCCACCCATAGATAATGAGGAAAGAAAAACAAACAACTCTCACTTGAGTTCGAAAGTCTGACTTATTTAAGGGGAGTTGTATCAGCACAGCACAGTTCCATTATGTGTGCATCCCAAGGTGAATGGCTTTAGAGCAGTAAGTGAGCCATTTTGGGGCTAACAATGATTCACAGAGGGAAAACAGCTGGTGTGCTTTTCCGTGGTGAATTCTGTACACCACAGAAAAGCTTAGAGAGAGAAAGGGTCACACTTTTTTTGTTCAGCTGCCTACTGTTAATTAGATCTCGTCCAGTCTGAAAGGCTGCACAAAAATTGAGACAGACGCAGTGTAATTAAGACTTGATGAAATCAAGTTGCTCAGACTAAAAGTTCTAACTTTTGATTGCCCCAACACACTTCAGAGCTCAGAAAAACAAGCCAGGCACAATTTCAGATCTTTTTCACAATTTCTTTACAGTTCACCTCTAATTCTCCTACAGAGGAATGAAAAAAATGTTAAGGGACTACAGTATCCTATTCCACCAACTGGGAAGTCACACTACCACTGTTCAGGAATGCAGCTCTTGCAGTGGGCACAGCGAGGCTCCCATGGTTTACTGAAGAGCATGATGGTGAGACACTAAACTGGCCCTACACAGACCTGTATGCTCACCTTGAAGGGCTACTCATCAAGCCAATACACAGGCTGGGTGAATCCTGTTCTGACTAGCACTGCATTCCTGAACACGCTAGGAACTCGCACCAAATCTCCAAGAGATAACCAGAATGAGGGATATGAGAAAAGGTAAACAGAACTGTCTCCGCTTAGAGAGACAATAACCATGAGAAGAAGCTGCAGCAGAAATTACTTCTGTTTCCACCAACAGCTACTTCACTGAAGCAGAGGGTTTCATTCCCCAAGGATGAATCCTCCATGGGCACACCTTTCACCAGAAAGCCATGCAGCAGATGGACTCCTTGCCCTGTAAGTTTTATCATTAGTCCAATTCAAAGTCTGTTTTCTGAAGGTGTGACCACCAGCTTCATGCCAGCACCGTAATGTGAGCTTCCAGGTCCAGAAATAAACCTGCAATTTTCTTGGACTATATGTCAACAGAACGTCTGGTTTCTATTAAAGGTAGGATGGAAGTAACGGATCACAGCCCCTCCCCAGTGTCTGATTTAATCAGTTTCATAAGCGGAACTCAGTCGTCCTAATGCCTCCCAGAGCACAAGGGATTTTGGCAGATCCACACCCTTTCCGGCTTGGTACCAAAGGAACTCAAATACTCTAGATCTTTCCCTTGAGACCAGTTGCCTGACATTTCTCCATTACAGGGTTTCGGAAAACCGTATAATGCAGCACACCTGGAAGAAGTAGAGGGAGGACAAGGGTGAGCCCCGAGCCCGGCTGGGCTCCTCTTATCCCCCCAGGGCTCCCTACTGCACACCCTCGCAAAGTTCAGATCTCGCCCAAGAACAGGCTGGAGAGGCTGCGGCGGGGCAGGGGAGATGTTTGCTGAAACCCGAGTACGCTTCACGCTGCTCCGGGCACAGGAGCACAGGGCGCCCTTCCCGGCCGGGATAGCCACCGCCTGCCCTGGCTGCGGGCGGGCGGGCGGCGGCGGCCCCGGGACAGCCCAGCCGCGGGG
>VZRH01004945.1:544809-556750 GCA_013397555.1 Urocynchramus pylzowi
TTTTTTTTTTTTTTTTTTGTTTTTTTTTTTTTTTGAATCTCAGCACTTTCATTTTAAAAGCAGCTTTGTACTTGACAAGACATATTCCATCCTTTAACATTTTCTCTTCCATAGTCCTTACCTAGTTCACAGCAGCTTCCAAATGTATCTGTAATTTTTCCTCTCTCTCTCTTGTGGGCCAACCCCTATTACATTTCTATTTCATTTTGCCTCTGAACATTTCCTTCTGAGAGATCTTCTGATGATAAGGGATAGGAATAAAGACTTTTCATCAGTTAAAGCAATTTAATTACCATCAAGATGGCTTAACAGCCTTTGGGGAGCATCATGACACAAGTTACTCTCAAAGCAAATTAGTTTATTGGGAGACTTTGTCCCTTGTAATTAATTCATATGGGAAATTAAACCTCTTTAGAGGGAATGCCCAACACGACTCCTGCTAAACAGCAAAACAAAGCAAAAATCATTGCAAACAGAATCACTGCTTAGATACAAAATGCAATTCAGACTATGGAGTCTGTCCAATCTTCCCTGCGTTTCAACTGATGATGACAAAAAGCCTTGAGAACTGAAGACTAACTGAGCCAAATCTACCCTTTGCCACTAGCAACAATTTAGTGTCACAATGCTTGGAGCTGAACACCTAAACTTCAGATAATAAGCCCTCAGTTACCCACCAGTACTAGATCTTACAGTAAACAGAGCAATTATATTTAAATATTTAAATACATCTGAAGTTCAGGTGTTCAGGAGATCATCCCCTTTTATCAGTAAATAAAGTTCTTCCTCTGTCTTCCACATCTTGTACAAACCCCCCTGCTTAGGGAGATTTAAGGAGGCAGAAATACCAGACAGTCAATTCTCAGGACTGTTGCTTTCCAAGCTTTTTGTACATTGTTTGCAAAACCATAGCGAGGCCCAAAAAAATATAGTTTTCAAACAGTGAAATGGAGAAAGAACTACAGACTGCTGGAAAGCCCAAACAAAACCAAAGTCCAAACCCATCCACTTGTGTCTCAACAGGTCCTGCACACAAATCCAGGCTACTTAATCAGCAAAGCCATCCATCCTGACTGTCCCCAACAGGGCATGTCATTCCTCCCTTGAAGCAGGGTGTCCCTCCCATTCCTACCTGCCAGGCAGTTCCTTCTTCCCCAAACACTTTGGATGATCCCTTCTCTCTCAGAAATCCCCTGTGTCTGCTGGAGAAGCAAAGCAGTGCCCATCCAGCTCCCCACTGACTCTGGGGAGGTGGCACCCACAGAAGAGGAGGTGCCAGAGGCATTTAGACAGTGCCCTAATCATCTTCAGTCCCATTTCAAGGCCTGTTCTACACCAGGCCTTTGTAAAAATCAAAAAAAAACAACCAAAACATGCCACACAGGAGTAACTCCAGTCAAGGCCTTTGTGGGGGAAAAAAAAAACATTTTGAGGTTGTTTTTCTCTCCCTTCCTACAACATAGTAAAGGATGGAGTAAATATAAAAGACTGATTTAGAGCAGGCAGAATGTTAAAAATGCAGAACAAGGGTCTCTTCTGGGGAGGAACCAACCAGCGCCTCTGGGGTGAGGTGCTTGGCCTTCCTGCCATTTCCTCTCTGGTCTGCTGCACTTACCTGGGAAAGACTTTGCATGCACAGGTCTTTCTGGGCTCTTTACAAGTCCTCTTAGGCAGCCATCCTTCACACCAAGGTAGAACCCTGCAAGTCAGAGTTGTTAACTTTGTGCTCAGCGTTCCCCTGTGCCAAAAGAACATACTTGGATGGTGGGCTTTAGTTCACGTTTCCAAAATAATTTGTTTCTTTACTAAAAAGAGAGCAAAGAATTAACAGCATAATTTCCCAGAGAATCGTAAGCAAATGGCATTAAGGACATGCTTTTTGCTTTCTTTTACCTGCCATGTGTTCTGTTCTTGCCTTTTAGTTGAACATGTTCTCTGCCAGGAAGGGGTCTGGCGTTCTCAGGGCCATCAGACTGCATCATTTCAGATCCCGTTCTGTATCCAGAGCCTCTCCAAACCTGACTTTTGTGCCAGCCTGTCTTCCCCCAGACCCCGCGGAAGTGGAGGAGCTGCAGCGCTTTGTTTCTAACTCCAAGAGACTGTTTGTAATGACTGGAGCTGGAATCTCCACGGAGTCAGGGATCCCTGATTACCGCTCTGAGGGCGTCGGGCTCTACGCCAGGACTGACAGACGGCCCATCCAGCACGCTGAGTTCGTCCGCAGCGCCAGTGCCCGGCAGCGCTACTGGGCAAGGAACTTCGTGGGCTGGCCCCAGTTCTCCTCCCACCAGCCGAACAAGGCACACCTGGTGCTGAGAGACTGGGAGAAGCTGGGCAAGCTGCACTGGCTGGTGACCCAGAACGTGGATGCCCTTCACACCAAAGCCGGGAGCCAGCGCATGACGGAGCTGCACGGCTGCATACACAGGTACAGCTGCTGGCACAGGGGGGTTGTCAGTGGTGACTGACAGGCAGCTGCAGTGTCAGCTGCTGAGAAAGGAGGCAAAATGTCCACACTGCATTCCTGGAGATGACAGGCACTAAGGCGGTATTGGCTGGGGTAGAGAAAAAGATCACAACCCAGTGCTGTTCACAGCACGGTGTTTAAGAAACATGACCACCACTCCGTTTTTTTGCAGCATTATTTGGATCACTTCCCTTGAAACCTGCATCTATTTCCCCTTTCCTTGGTACAGCAAATGTCCTCTTAGTAAAGAGAACAAGGGGATCATGAGGATACAAGGATTATCCACTTTAGGCAGAGTGGATAGTGCCAGAATTCCATGGGATGTGTAGAGTGGAGAAGGGCCATCACAGCCTGTCTGGGATCACCCAAAATTTTTAGATGAAAAAGCACAGCATGAAGTGGGAGAGAGGATATATGGCAGGGTTGAAAGCACTTCCTCTAGAGCATTCCTACAAAGCAACAGAGTAGAAAGACTGCTCCTTGACCTGTACTATTTGGTAAATAAATGTGGAAAATCATGACAGGCCTCCTAAGGAACAAGTCAGAGTCTCCAGATCTTCAGCTGACATGAAACTCTCCATTAAGAGTTTGCTCTGAATTTCAGGGTTTTCTGCTTGGCCTGTGGAGACCGAATCTTGCGTTCTGAGCTCCAGGAGCTCTTTGAAGCTCTGAATCCTACTTGGAAAGCTGAAGCCTTTGGTGTGGCTCCGGATGGGGATGTCTTCCTGACAGATGAGCAGGTGCGCAATTTCCAAGTCCCAGCCTGCCGTAAATGTGGTGGAATCCTGAAGCCTGATGTGACCTTCTTTGGAGACACAGTGAGCCAGGAAAAAGTCAGTTTTGTACACCAGCGCCTGGCAGAATCAGACTCCATGCTGATAGCAGGATCCTCTATGCAGGTAAGTAGGTCTGCCTCCCCAGCTGCATTCCTACTTCTCTGCTACTCTGCCTGCAATGATCCTTGGTCCTACAGCTTAGGACTACAAATGGCTTGTGGATCAGACCAGCCTTTGCAGAGCTTCTTTGTATTTTATTTTTACTGTGGTTGGAATCTGGCTTTATGGGTGACCTGTTTGGGCTTCCCTGTCACTCTCTTGCCAGTCTACTTCATGCTGCTGTAAATACCTCCATTCAGACCTCTCTCTGCTGCCTCTTCCATCAAGTCACAATTGTCCATAAAGGCAAGATACCTGACACAATTCCTTCCTCACATTTTTTTACCTGAAATTTTCAGCCTTTGGTAGCTTTTTAGGCCTCATGGCACACTGTGTAAAATACCAGGTTTTACAACCTATCATTCTTTATTAAATTCTCAATAAGAGAGCTGAAATATCTCTGCATATTTATATCACAATGTGTTTTCTCCCCTAGCCTCCTATCTATAAGGTAAGGTAGGTAAACAACAGGGGTTTCTAAACCCATAGAAGCTTTTGTAATGGTGTTTATGTAAGATAATTTTTTCCAGGAACAAGTTCTATTACATAAAAAAAACCTTACTCTTAACACCTCCCAGAAGGAGATAAAACCAAGGCTGCCTGATTGTGATTCTCTTGGCTTCAGGATACTGGATACAAATTCTTGCACTTCTTAAGCTTATAATCCTCTGTACAGGAATGATTGAAATGCCTTAGGTTTGTTCTTGTACTACCTAAGCTGGGCCATGCAGGAACCATCAAGGTGCAGCATTTAAGTACCTGTGATAACTAATAAAAACTGCTGTAGAGATTTACTAAAAGACAAGGACATTTCCCTTCAAGCTGCTCTGAAGTTGCAGTTTCTTAGAAACTGCAAACTGACAAATCCTTCACTGACAGAGGTTAAAAGCTGTTCTATTCTGTGCACTCCTGAACAAAGACTTTTCCTACCTGAGCTCAGTGCAGCTGCCTAACACATCATGTATGTACAGCCCTTTCCCCATTGCCAACAGCAACTATTTTATTCTTTTCTGTAACTCTTATTTTGCCTAAGCTGCCTGTAATTTTGTTTTCTGGTACTCCTGCAGGTGTACTCTGGTTACAGGTTTGCTCTTGCTGCCCGGGAGAAGAAGCTGCCAATTGCAGTCCTTAACATTGGGCCCACCAGGTTAGATCACTTTGCATCCTTAAAGCTGAATTCCCGCTGTGGAGAGCTGCTGCCTTTGATTGTTTGCACATGACCCAACCAGCTGAGCTTCAGTAGCTATCAGGATTAAAGTTATTTTTACAAGGTGAGTACCTTCCCTGGTCAGTCACCTTTCAGGGTAAGAATATGGGTTCCTAGTAAATGCTGAGACGTCATCACTGCACCAAAAGGTAGCTGTAAATTTTAATCTGTAATTAGTCTGTTCTGATGGGCCATGATACTGTTTCCTGTAATCATAAACAAAAAACATAGTAAGTGCCAGCACTCCTACAGAATTGGGTAGGAGTATCCAGAAGACTCAGTAGTGTAGAATTCCAATCCATTTGTTACTGTCAGGAAACTACAGGAGATCACCTGTAGTTGCAGAGAACCTGATCGCTGCCATTGCCTTTGCAACTGACAATTCAAAAGCTCTTCCTGATTCAATTGGTCCAGCTAATCCTGATCAAACACTGCTGTTTAAAATAATCAATTCAGCCGATAAAGCAGCTTTTTTCTTGCTATCCTGCAGGACTCAGAGAGGGGAAAACTCCAATCCAGTAGGCAGCTGTGGGATGCAGTGCACAGCCGTGGAGGGCACCAGGAGAGGGCAGCAAGCCTCACACGTGTCAGCCTCACCAGTTCTCTCCATTGAAACCATCTCCACGTATCAGGAAACAGAATGAGGATGAAAAAAAAAGTACTTTTCTGCCTTACCTTGCCGTTGTATACAGTGCCTTTTCATTCACTGGGACAGGATAATTGGCTACCATGTCTAAGGACAAAATAACTTTTTTATAATTGTCCCCAGAGGAGAAGGGGGGGATGGGGATTTTGATCAGGTAATTTGAGGCTATGGCACAGGAGGGCGATGTGGGAAACCAGGACGCTGCTGGGGGATCCAGTGTCACTGGTGGGATACTGTAGAATGTGCAAAGAGGAAAAGGAGGCAAGACGAACTGCAGTGGTCACTTAAAAGAAAAAAGGTTCAAAATAGAAGCTGAACAAGAACACTGCTCTTGTAACAGATTTTTTGGAAGCACAGGCTATAAGGCTGCCATCTTCCAGCAAGGAGGGGAAGTCAGCATTTCTCTCAACTGTCGGTTGACAAGGTAAACTGCTTCCTATCTGACCCCTTTAAAAATTAAATATTGTTGAGATGCCAGAGGAGTTACTTGAAGCTAATCTGACCAGTGAGACCACTACATTTTCCAGAATGCATTTTTGAAGATGTTATTTAATTAATGAATAGCTAAAGAATCAATTAAAATTGTTTAGAAGACTGAGAATATTTGCATTGTAATTTTCTCTCCCTCTTATGATTTATTTAAGTACATTCTCAATAGCCAGTTTCGATTCTTTTTTTTTTTCCATTGTAAAAATGCAGGTTGTAATTACTAGCAGCTGATGAATTAAAAGAGAAGTACAATTAAATCTGTACAATAGGTCTCCCTCAGAAGGAAATCTCTGTTGAAAGGTGCAATTTCCACACTCCTAACATGAGATCCATCACTACTGGGTAGTGATTTTTTGTTGGTCCTTTGGATGGTATTGTAAGCTCTATCAAACTGTTTCCAGAGTAAAATACAGAACCTGGCACAAACTAGAACACTAACTTTTTGACCCCCCCTTCTAGCTCTGAAGGATTTAATTGTTGGGGTTTTTCCAAGTGACCCTCCTACTCCAAGTAGCATGTCCTGGACTAATATTTTGATAAGAACTGTAACAAGCAGTTGGAAACAAGGATGCCAGAGTCATCTGCTAAAAGGTCAAGTAGCAAAGCAAGGACAACTGACCACAGGATGCAAAGTTCATTTTTGCTTTGTTGTCGATTCAAATCCATGCCAGGAGAGAGCAAATAAAGCAGAGAATGTAAGGGATACATAAGGCATCCAATTTCTGCAGAAGGTAGAGAGCATTAAGATGCATAACACATTTCAAGATTTGGCTGTATTGGGTTAGAGGAGAGACAGCTTCACTTTGAAGCCAAGCAAGAACAGTTCAGGACTCCCACCTGCATTCTGCTCGCGTTGAATGGTGACTCCACTTTCCAATGACTCAGGTTTCTGCTGCTTGGCAGTGAGCAAGGCTCACAGATCTCTCTCCATCTTTAGCTGACCTGTCCACAGTACAGCTGTCCCACCAACCAAAGCTATTGCAGAAATCATGCCTAAAGCACAGCAGAGTCTCCACATACACCATGTTTTCATGTAGGGGCTTTCCCTGTAAGAAGAGATGCTGATGCCTCCTTAGCAGAGGAGCTGGGGCTGAGTTTCTCACTATCCACATCATCTTCTCCCCCTCCTTGAAACTTATGCAACGTCCGTGTGTCAAAACCAGAGGCTGCAGCTTCAGTGCCAGTAGAGCCAACATTTTGAGAAGGTGTGGGAGCATTGCCAAGCAGTCTAAAACAAGTCTTGGAATGAGTTCTGTGACAGGTAACTAAACCTCCCACATCTACCCCTGCCTCCTCTCCAATTCTGCAGCTGAGCCTGTGGGAGAGGAGTCAGGGTGTCCCTTCAGCATCACTCTCAGATGAGTCATTACCCCAACTCTCCACTGATTGTACTTTTAAGCCACCAGGACAATGACTTAGAATAAATGAACATTACAGTAAATTTCATGTGCATGGTTTATTACTGTATGGTAATGTGCATATCTACAACAACTGTATGAGGCTGAGATTAAGAAGTTCCTTCTTTTTTTTCTGCTAAGTTGATCCAGCACTACTAAAATTGACCTCTTTCACAACAGGATCAGAGCACTTCACTTCTTAACATATTCCCCAAGATACCATTAAGTTTGCTCACATGAGAAATTCTTGAGAGAGCCTAAAATTCCTACACCAAAAGGCATGACATGAAATTAGCTGAATCAACAACTTTTGCTCATCTCTTTTTTTCTTACAGCTTTTCCTCCTGAAGCTTGGATAGAGGAGCTGAGAATACCTTATAATGGATTCTTCTTCTGCTCCTCTGAAAGTGGGGTTGGAACTACCCAAAGCAAGCAAAAGTTACTTCCTATTTGGCAAATCTTGTCTTTGTTTCTGGGCAAATTCTCAGAGCAAACTGTAATTGAGTCCAGCAGCCTGAGGAAGGTATTTCACATACTGAGCTCCAGTGAGGGCAGCACAGAATGCAGATGGCCCAGAGGGTTTGGTGCCCATGGTGTAAGTGCAGCCTCCCACATCTTACACTCAGATTGCTCCTATTAACACACCTGCTTGTTCATTACTTCTGGAAAAGGACCCAAAAGCCTGGGCATGGAGAACTTGGGAGGTTCAGTGGAGTGAAGGTGACTAAATCTACCATGTAGATGTGCTTCTTCCCCTGTGACTGCCTTGGATGTCGCCCTTTCCCAGCCTTTGCAGCAGGCAGGGAAACTACAAAGTCAAGCCAGATGGGCTTTAAAACCACTAGTCCAGATTGTTCCTGCAATTCTGTGTGCAGCTCCCTGTCATCTTCTTTCCCACCAAGGAAAGATACCCCAGTGCAGTTCTTCCCTTCTGCACCACTAACTAGACAATGGCAGATAGAAAGAGAAGCTGAGCCTGAAGAGGATGAGCAACAGTGCAAGTGTCTCAAATTGGTCTCCAGGCCCAAACAGAACCTGATATGGGATCATTACCATCAGCAGAATTGTTTGCTCTCTGCATGTCTCACCTCAGCTGGAGCACTCTTTCTCATCTGTGCAATGCCCACGTAGTTAAAAGTAATTCAGCTCTCCCTGCAGAGAGTGAAAAATTTTGGCATAGAAAACAACAATAGAGAAAAGATAAGAGACTGTGACTTCACTTCTGCAGTGATCCCACGGAGCTGCTCTCCCTCCAGCATCCTATGCACCAGCTGTGGTGCTGTGTAGGGTCTCAAAGCTCCCCCTTGCTGAGCACAGGGATTCCTTGCGTTCCAGGCAATCCCTTTCTGGCTTGGAACAGAAGTACAGGCCAGTATGGTAGATCTTCACGCACTCCTTGTACTCCCCTATGCTGGCAGTTCCAGCAGTCACTAGCCCTGCTCTTACTCTCCCCACAACATTCCTGAAAGCCCTAATGAGCAGCTTTGCACAACCCCTTCAGCCTCCCTACCTGTGCTGTTCATTAGGGCCTGACACTCTGCATTATGTGGGAAGGCTCCCTATGGATGGGGAATGTTTGGATTGAATGGTGGGTCTTTCACGCCATCAAAGCGGCATGGAAATGAGAAACGTGATCAAGGGAGCAAACATCAGTGAAGGCTTATAAAATCTGTATGGAGTAAGACAGATATGGAATCAATTGGAGCCTTCATCTGTCTGTGGGGTTTATCTATGGAATGCTAGCATGCTCCAGATGCAGAGTATATATACTGCTCACCTCAAATCTAGAGTTTCTGTTACAGACAAAATTCATACAAAGTTTCTGAAATGCTTCTAGTGCAACCCAGCAATCTTCCCTACTTGTGATAATACAGCTCGGAAGTACAGTGTTCCTTCCAGATAGCAATGACATTTTACTTTTTTTCTCTACAATGAGGTTTATCACAAGGGGATTTTAGTAACATTTACTTAGGAGCTTTACTGTTCTACAAACAATAATTTCAGAGAATCTAAGCTAGTGAGTGAGTACAACAGACCTCATCTTGCTCTTCCAGCCCTAAGAATGATTCATTTTGGCCATATGCAGGATCGCATCAATGATCCTCAAGATTTCTGTGGAGGACTCCAAGCACTTAAAGTTTCCAGAAAATTCACATACACAAACACCTAAAGAAAAATAAGCAACAAATACAAACTGGTACAAAACCAGGACAATCTACCATAAAATGGAATGTCTGTCTGTGGAAATGGAATGAATGTCTGTGACACAATCCTCTCCCCTTTTAAAGGAAAATAAGAACTAATTGCAATTCTCTGTCCTTTCTCAATATCATTCTAATGCCCTCAACGATACGTTTACTTTCAGAAGGAAGGCATTGCAAGTACCTTCCAATAACATACCAAGCCAGCTTCTTCCTTCTCCATTTGTTTCTCATTTCCCAGAGCACTCTCAGATCCTTGGGGTATGCTCCATGTTTGGGTACAGTTCATTCTGATGATGTACTGGGGGCCCTCCTCGTGCCGTGCCCTGACAGCAAGCAGGGGGGAGGTGTGCAGACCCTGCCCTAGGAGTTCACCCACACCTCCAAAAACATCTGCCAGCAAAACCGGTACCAAGGGTGGGGGACAGCTTTGGCACAGGACCTTGGCAAGGCTGTAAAAGTGAGGCAGATACTGTCCCTCAGAGGGGCTCCCTGCCTTCCAGGTTGACATTACCTCCTTCTCTGCAGCTCCTGACTGGGAACAGGGTAGGGGAAGGGCTCCCCAGAGTAAGCACACAGGACACCCAGAGGAGAAAGGAGAAACAAACGGCTCAAGACCCTCACGCAGCCATGCCCCGAGGAAGAAGGTCAGCTGTGCTGCGGCTAACGCGCGAGCAGGCCTAAGCGAGGGCGGCTGAGGGAAGGCTTGAAGGGCGTCCTCTGGAGTCCCGGGAGAGTGAGGACGGCCGTGAGGGTGAGGGCGGGCGGCAAGGGCGCCCTGAGGAGCCCGGAGAGGGTGTGGGCAGGCGGGGGCGGTCACCCCGAGGAGCCCCGGGAGGGTGAGGACAGGCAGGGACGGTCACCCCGAGGAGCCCCGGGAGGGTGAGGGCAGGCGGGGCGGTCGCCCCGAGAGGCCTTGGGGGGGTGAGGGCGGGAAGCCACAGCTCCACCCTCAGCCGCCTCAGCCCGCGGGTACCTGATGGGCGGGGCGGGGCACGCGAGGTCGAGAGCAGGTGCGACCCGCCCCCGCCGCCTCCAAGGGCCAATGAGAGAACGCGGGGGCGCCGCGCGCGCCGCACAGGGCCGTGGGCAGAGGGGCGGGGGCGGGGCTTCTCTCCCTCCCGTCACGGCCCTCCCGTCACGGCCCTCCCGTCGCCCCGTCCCCTCAGCGCGGCGGTGAGCAGCGGCCAGGAGTTCGGTTTAGGTTATTTATTTGTTTATTTTGTCCTGCGGCCGCCCTGAGGTACATGAGGGTGATTATCTGCAGTATTTGTCAGTGTCCAGCTTTTTGTACTCGGGATTGTAGGGCGCCTTGGCGAAGCACATGGCAGCGGCGCGGTCGCAGTTGCAGATGAACATGGCGCACTCCTTGTTCTTGCCTGGAGGAGAGAGAGAAGCGGTCAGAGCCCACGGCTCCTTCGCCAGGCGCTGCAGTAGCTCGGGCTGGCATTTCTGCTGTCACGGTGTACCCATTTCACTGCTGCCATCGTTTTGGGGGTGCACAGGCTTCTGCCCACTAACCCACTGGCCGAAAGCTGTGTGTTCCAGCCAAGCCATCTCTCTCCTCGCCCCTTCCTTCACTTCCCTGCAGTATTTGCCATCCTCTCTGCTCTTTACTGCCATTCCAGAGCCCTGTAAAGTCTCCACTATTCATCAGAGCTGTCTGGCAGAAACTGTATAACAATGCCAAGTTAACATGCTGATCTCTTGGATACTGCCATTAGAAGGCCTCCCAGAAAAGTACTCACGCCCTTGAAGACTAGACAGGCTTCTCTATATTCTGCTGTACCATATATCTTCACAAACTTTAAATTGTGGGCTATATAGAGAATACTCATTCCAGTGCCTGTGTGAGGTGCCCCCTTTCTAACAACCAGGTCTGGCAAGAACTTGCACTGTGCCTTCCTGTTCCAGAGGAGTGAGTGTAACACAGCCCTGCTCTTTCCTGAGAGGCTGGAGAACAACTGGAGTGAAGTGGAAATGGACATACTGTTACATGTGATCTGCCCATCAGAGCAGCTGTAACGGTACAGCTTAGTGTAGGGGTTGTCCAGGAGGAATTTGCAGGATTCCATTTTCATTGCCTGTGAGTAGCAGTTATCATGTACTTGGCAGCACCTGGGAAACAAGGAGAAAAAGGTTAGAAAATACCAGAATCGCAGGCTCAACTGACCTGTAGGACACACAAATACGTTAGATTTGCTTTGACAAGGCTCTTGACAATTAAAAAAAAAGATACTCAGCAATAAGAGGGCAGACACAAAGGACCTCAAAGGGATACATTTGTGCCAGCTCATGGTCCAAGAGGTGTCTGCTATATATGTACTTACGGGAGCATCTTCACAGTTGTCTATTGAGCACCGGGAAAGCAAAAGCCAGTGTTTACCCTACGCTTCCCCTCAGTGCTTGGTAGCTGACAAGCTCTCAGCCAACACAATCCAAGACTTGGCTGACAGATTTGTGTGTCTCTAAATTGCCCGTGCCATTTCCTATCATTTTGTAGCCCAGCCTATACATGTTGATGGGCAAGCACCAGGCAGAGCGTGCAGAGCTGTGTCTAGGCTGCTGGCCCAGCACTGCTGCAAAAAAAAAAAAAAAA
>VZRH01004945.1:556810-589567 GCA_013397555.1 Urocynchramus pylzowi
AAAAAAGCTGGAATGAGCACACTGTGCTGCCATAGAAGAGAAGACCCACTGTAATTATATTTTATCTTAGTAATAAGGCATCAAGGTGTGATAGTGCACCTCCTTTTTCCCCAGAATCCATCTGTGAAAGAAAGTTTCCTTCCCAGCAGCCAGAGAGTTTTGTAAACGTTCATAGGCTGGGCCAGGTGAGATGAAGCTGAAGCAGGAAAGCACAAGCAAGGAAATAGGTTTGTAAAAGCAGAGTCTTGTAAACCTGTCGAGCTCGTCCACTGGAGTGCCGCTGCCCCCCAAGCCACAGTAGCAGCCGTAGTGGTTGAATTCCAGCAGTGGGTGGCTTTTGGGCAGGGTGCACTTGATCATTTTGCGGAACAGCCACACGGCCCGGGACGAGACATCGGCGCTGGCTGCGCTCACTGGGGAGAGACACAGAAGGTGGTTAGAGCCAGGCTCGGGGTTACCAGCGCCGGGACGAGGGCACCCACACACCCGACAGCAGGAAAAGCAGGGCCAGGAACTTCATTCTCGCAGCTCTGGACGCAAACACTGGTGCTAAGGGAAATGAGTCTTTATACAACAGGCTCACCTTGACTGGGTATGAGATAAACCAGCCAGTATTTATGTTACTAAATGCAGACTTCTTCCATCGGGGGCTGTGTGCCGCACGTTGTGGCGTGACCAGTTGAAGGCCAATTGAGTAAAATCCATAAAAGCCGGAAAGGCAAATATTTGCTCTCTAGGTTTTTGCTATTAAATTCTTGTAGTATTACTATTACAAGTCAGCCTGAAAGATCTGGATATTTTTAAGGGCTCTCTACTAAAAAATAATAGCAGTATGGTAGTTAAATTGGGAGTTTCTGGCACACAACACCTGCCACTAATACTTGCATCCTCTTTTTATAGTATTCCACATATCATTAATCCTGTATCTCTCCATGGGTTCTCCTGGCATAATTCAGAGAATAACGTACAGGTTGTCCACTCACATCAAATGACCATTTGGTATGAGCTCAACTGAAAAAAAAATCAAGCTATTCTTTGCTTTAAAACTGCAGAGGAGAAGGAGGTACTACTAGGCAAGAAATAGGAGCCAAGTGCAGAGGAGAAGGAGGTACTATTAGGCAAGAAATAGGAGCCAAGTGACCTGGAAAACCTTTAGGTGGCTTAAACCAGGAGTAGTATCTGGTTTTATATGGCCTTAAGCAATCTACATTGGAAATGAACCAGGCTTAGAAGTTTCAACATACACAGCAGACTTCAGTGACTTTTCTTTTTCTTTTTCTTCAGTGAGCAGTTTCTTTTTCTCCAACACCAATGCAGAACCCAGTTAAGAACCTTTGGTTTTCTATGCCATGGGATGAGAAGAGTTGGGAACCTTGAAAGAAGTTAAAAAAATGGGTAAGAAAAATCTTCCTGGAATCAGTCAGGGGTAAGTAAAAACACTGCACTCATATTTAGATCCCAGAGGCTCTGGCATTTTCAGGGCTACAGGTTTGGCATTTTTTACACACTCAAGATACAGTTCCTAGACATGGTTGTGAAGTCTGCATTGATAAACAAAGCACCAAACAAACACAAAGGCCACCTTTCTGCAACAGCCCAATACACCAGGGTGTTCATGCTGGAAACTTTGGGCTCACAGCCCACCAGTAGGCTCCAAAAGGGGCGATGAGGACACCTTCCTCCTCACAGGGTCTGAAACTACACCAGGGTACCCACAGTACCCACTAGATATTGACATATCCATAGGACATCTAGGGAAAGTGAGACATGGTGCTGAACAACCAGATCCATTCCAACTTTTTTGATCTCTTCAAGCACTCCCATTCTGGGGCTCCCCACTCATGGGTTACCCACAGCCAAACAGGTGCTCAGTTGATTTAAGATTCTCAGTATTCTGAGTATTGAACAAACTTTAAAGGCTGATGTAAAGGACAATCTGTACCACAGTTAGTTCAGAAAAAATAATTTAGTCTTTTGCCCACAGATCGATCTGCCAACTTTCCCTTCAATATCCACCTAAGAGTTCTCTGTCTTCTCTGCTTTTAACATTAAAAAAAATTGTTTTCTTACCCATGAAACTTAGGAGTCTGGTTCCTTTTTCCACTCTTCTTAGTATCTGATGTATTATTGACAGTTCCTAGATAGTTTCCAGTCAACTGTCCTTTTTAACATCATAAGTCAACAATTTCCTACATTTTTAGTTCAACAAAAGGATCACCAAGTGTGGGAAAGCAAGCACATGAGTATTACAAGAGTGCCTCATGAGAAAAATCCCAGCAGGGTAAAGATTTTTCCACCAATGCTATTTTTGGTTTCCCCCAACCTGTGCTGTATACAAAGCCACTGGTCCCTTGGTACACTTGTCAGCACATTTCAACCTATAACTGGTTCCAATTTATAGACTTAAGCCTTAAATTATTTTTAAGACTTTTTTATAAGCCCTATTGCAGAGTTCCCTACTATTCCACACTTTTAAAATTCTCCTCTCTTTTGTCTGTTAAGGACTTTACTTCCCATCTCCACATTTTACTTCCTTACATTGGTGGACCTTTCTTGTTCCACCACAGTCAATTGAATCCAGGGTATGTGCTAAACCTGTAAGCACCACATTATCTCCTTTTCTGAACCTACAAATACTTACACAAAACTTCTGTAACATGGAGTAGAGATACAATCTCAACAAAAACCAGATCTAACTCACATTGTAAAGTGGTCCACTGCCAAAGTGTGGGAGCAGAACAGCAAGACAGAGACCTGCCTACCTGCCTGGGGCTTTTATCCTTAAGGCAGGTTGCAACTCCTGCCAGGTCCTGAAATCTCCCCCCCGGAAAACTTCGCACCCCTAAATAATGACAGAGAAGGACAGTTTTCAAATAATTTATTAGGAATTTAAAACTGAAATCTGGAAAAAGGGTTACAGGTGTGGAGAGAACAAACACTGGAGTGTAATAACTTACTGGCTTAAAAACACAGCTTTATTTCTTTTAAAAAAAATGCCCACCCTGAAACCAGAGCCCCAGCCTCCAGGCAGTGGCCAGAGAGTGACTCACAGCCCAGCAGCAGCACAGCTGGCCCGGGATGTCTGGAGGGGGCACGGAAGCAGCTCAGCGCATACACCAAGAGGGAGGAAAGCGCTGTCCGCAGACCCAAATTTGAAGTATATAGAATAAAAATAAACCCAATAAAATGCAGCTCTTCTTTAATTAGGAAATATTTAAAAAAACAGACATACAGACTCTTGTCTCAGTAACAAAAATTATTGCTTTGTGTTTTCAGTACTGATCTGTTAAGTACCTTCTTACCTAAACAGAACTCTCCAAACGCATCGCCCAAGTCAGGACAAGTTCCAGCAGACGGGGGAGAGATAGAGAGAAAAAGGGCCCTGTGGGCACTGTGGCCCTCCCAGTCCTTTTCTAAATGCCCATCTCCTTTACAGGGGCTCAGTTTGGGGGAAGAGAGGGAATGATTTTTAAAACTTAAGATGAAGCTTTTATTTCCCTGGGAAAAGAGTTTGGCTGCATCTTAATAAAAGGCTTAATCACCCCCCTTAACAAGGTCTTTGGTTCACTGAAATCCAGACCCAAACCTGCCCCATGTGTTCCTGCTGGAGGTCTCCCCTGGCAGAGTGCTGGTTGGCAGAGGCCGGGACCATACCAGGGGATGCCTCAGCAGGTTCTGGAGAAGGGACCAGATCACCCCGCACAGGACAACGGACAAATCCCACAGTCTTCAAAACACAGAGTAAAGCAAACGGGAAGCTGCAATTCTATAATTCATATAATCCCTGAGAAGCCCTTAACCCGCCCCCAAATCACCACCCTAATGCTTTTCTCCCCTGTTAATGAATCCCCATCCCAGAGCCCTGCCCTTCAGAGAACGACTACCCAAATCTCCCCCTGGCTGACACCCCTTCCGATACCCTCACCTCCGGAGGAGGATCCCCTTTCCCAGGAAATCTTGACGCAAGCGATAAAGTTTGGAGAGTGAATTCCTTTCAAAGTAACCAAGACAAGCAACGGCGGCAAAGCCCTTTCCCTAAGCCAGCCCAGAGCCGGTGCTACGGAGCCCAGGGATGGAGTCTGTACATCAAGCAATTGGAAGCAGCTTTAACCCGCTCAGCAAAACAGCCGATGGCTGGTACATTTCACCCCACCCACCCCCCCACCCCCCTTTCATCTCATCTCATCAGAGGTCTTAAAATCTTACAGTAAAAGGTGTACAAAAAAAGAACGAAGTCCTGTCAGGATTCTGCTGGAGAGTATTGCTCACGCTGCGGCACCAAGTCCAGGACCTGGAGCTGCTCCTTGGAGCCAGGCTGCAGGCAGCAGCCAGGTTCAGCTCACGATATTTACATATTATACAGGAGGATAAAGAAAACCCCACGTAAAACTAAACCTAGGAAAAAAAAAATCTTTCAGCTGTAAGGATAGTGTTTTTCACTTAGCAAAATATACATTTGTTTTGTTCCATAGCGATGTCCAACGTTTTCGGATCCTTGGAGTTTCACACTTTTCAAAGCCTCACATTTACAAAACAGAAACAATTAAAAACAGTTTCTTTAAAAAAAATAGAAATACAGCAGTTCCGCTCAGCCTTTGCTCTCTCTCTGTCTCTTTCTTCCCTTCAGAACTGCGTTCTTGTTACATACCGTGCTTTAAAAACACTGACGACAACAACAACAGAGTTGAAAATATTCAAAACAGTTTCAAAGCCAAATAAAAATACTCCTCAATGAAAACTACCTAACACAATCACAAAGCCAATTCATAAAATATGTCTACTAGCTCGGGAAAGAGCAAACAACAAAAAGAAGGGGCAGCCCCCAAAAAAGATAAAAAAATAAAATAAAAAAATAAAACTAACAGCTAATAAAATAAATAAAAGAAGAATCAGTGGGCTGGGGGCAGGGAGGGGGAAGCGTAAACCGTCGGTGGTTAGTAGGAAAGCGAGATGATCTCCTCGGGTTCAGTCCAGTGTGGTCTGGTCAAAGGGAGAGATCGGGCAGGGCGGCAGGAGCCTGGCAGCCAGCCGGCAGTGTGCAGTTTGATTCAAGAGAAAGGAAACCTTGGCTCATCCCCCGAGGCTCACCAGATCCTCCAGCCACTCGCTGTCCTCGGTTAGGTCACTGGGGAATCTGCGGGAAACAGCAGGGGAGGGAAGGGACAGGATCTAGAACAACCACAGCTTTTCTCTTGAGGTTTTCTTCCGGTGTGATCTGACAGAAACACTCAATACTCAAACTTTGCCCCAACACAGTCTTGCTCTGCACATCGCTGGCACAGGGACAGGGCACGGCAGAATGTTTCTGTCTTCAATGGCAACGTGCAGGCCTGGGAAACAAGATCCTACACACCACGTGGCCTGGTCCCTGTGAGGGCTGGGACATAGCAGAGTCCAGTCATTTACCCAGCAATCAGCTCAGTCCAGCCCTGCCAGGCTGCCATGGGCTCCCTGTTCCCTCCAGTTTTTGCTCTCCTTTTTGAAAAGCTGGTTGTTTACTTTTTTTATTTTAAATTTTAAGCCAGCTAACTTCAGTCACATTTGCAAAGCAAACAAAGACTATTATTTACCAGTTCCCACTCAGCCCATCCAAGGACCAATACCAGAACTGATCAGATTGTCCTTCTGCCCTTCTCCCAGGCAGGAGATGAAAAACTTCACTTCCCAGAGACTGGTCTTGGCAGCAGTGAGAACAATCATCTGCACGGTGGAGGCTTCCCCAGCCACACAGAAGAGCCAAGCTTGTCTCTCAGATCACCACTGGGTTGTGACTCTGGCCAACCCTGCAGATGTTTTCTCTTTTTGTCAGTGCTTCATTTTCTTCCTCTTTGTACCAGACACTAAGACACTCTCCACTTCCAGCCTGGGGAGTGTTCAGTAGGAACCCAACCTTCCAAGCCTCCTGGTTCAGGAGAGAGCCCAGGCTGGCCACAGGACTCCTCCCACAGGCTGGGCCAGGCCATGGAGCCTCACAGCAACATCCACAGCTTCAGCTGAGAGCCCAAGCACAGGGACCAGCTCAGAACCTCACTCCTCTCTCTCATTACCTGCTCCTGTTCAAAGCTGTCTTACCTCCTGCCTCCTTGGTCCCCAGCTTCAGTGATACCCATTGGTAAAAGCTGTTGCAATCAAGGGACCCTGTGAGGAAAGAGTTAAAACCCCACTCTTAAACAAAAGAACAGTGAAGAAGAATTGCTAACACAACAAATTCAGTCATGGCCCAGATGACAGAGTAAATGTTTTCAGATGGAGGTGCCAGGTCTACAGATCACATCGCCCTGCAGAATGCTGTGTCAGGGCCAAGATGGGCTCTTGGAAAGCCTGAGCTATATCAGGGAAAGGATTGGAGATCAGGACCTTGAGTGGTGATCAGAGAGAGCCAGCAGAAACCAACCATGTGGGCTCCAAGTGAGCTGCTGCACTCTGCACCATCCATCTAGGTCTGGGGCTCAGCAGTGATACAGCCAATGCTGCAGTGGGTGGTATTTCATAACCAGAAAACAGACTGTGGGCTGAAGGGGCTGCCCACTGCTGCTCACCTCCCTCACCACATGGAGACACAGCCCACTCCCCATCTCCCTCCCTCCACAGAGGGCGCAGCACTCACCCCTAGGCTGTGTCCAAAGCCGGTGCTCGGGGCTGGACTGGCAGCGCTGATGTAACTGCTGACCCCTGAGTCCTGGTTGGCGGCTCCATAAAGCTCTGCCATCGGCCCGGGACTGGTGGTGCCCAGAAACCCACCGGTGCGGCTGGGGGTGGAACCTACAGCAGGCAGCAGAACTACGTAGTGAAGATCCCAAAAATGCAACCCCATCCCACCCCCCTCCCGCAGCCCCTTGGCAAACCTCCGTGACAGGACCCGTGCTGGGGAGGAAAGTGCAGTTACCTGTCCCTCGCACCACGGCCGCTGCAGCCGCTGCTGCTGCCATCGGTCCATACGCAGTGAGGGGGATTGCTGGAAAAGAAGGAACAGGCATCTCAGGAGCACTGTGGTTATGTGGGAAACTCCTCAAAGGGAGCCTGTGTTTCCTACTGCAAAATACTGGGCTCACATATATGTATTGGCTTACTGCACCACAGAGGACATTAAAGGATGACAACAGGGAAGTGCATAGCCCTGAATTTATCAGTGTTCTTTTGCACAGCCAATGTCCAGGGAAATGCACGAGCCATGCTCTGTCAAGCCCACATCCCAGAGCAGCCAAAGGCATGGTGTGGAAGAGCTGAATGACAAGTGGGCAATTTCAGATGTATCCTGCCACTACTAAGCTTGCAAGATGCAGTTAATCTGAAGCTACAGATCCAGATTTTGGCAGTAAATGTGGAGAATGGCAACAGCTCAGGGACAGCAGCTGAAGCTTAAGATCCTGAGGCTCAGCCCCTCCTCTGCCTCTTGTTAATATTCTTGAATAACAGTTTAATAGCCTCTTTCTCCCTATTTCTTTGCTCAAGACATACCATTCTCCCCACACCGAGTTTTGCTCCTGATTGCTCAAAGCCTCATTGTTCATTGTAGAAAAGCAGGAAACATATACCTAGGGAGCAGGAACTAGAAATGGCTTAATTAAAACAGCGAGTCTTAATTTATATGTAGCAGTTCTAATTCCCAACTCTACTGCCACAAGCATTCAGCCCTCGGGGCAGGAGGCATCTAGCCAGTATGTTTCTCTTTGCCCTTAAAATGACTGGGTCAGCATTTCATGCTTGAATGTGAAATTCACTGTGATTCTGTTTAGAGCACCATAAAAAGAGGTCAGAACAAATCAATCGCGTAAAGGCTGAAACCCAGACTAGCTTAGGAGGGAATATTTAGTAGCAGGCACCAGCCTGTTTCAAGCAAACGTCATACAAGGCTTCTATCTGGGTTAGCCGCTCATTACAGGCCCTGGGCCAATGCAGGCATGTTGCTGCTTCACATCACCCCAAAGATGCTGTTCTGGGAAAGAAAGGCTGCTGGCAGCCACCCTCCTGCCCCATCCCTGCTGCAAGTTCCTAACACATGAGTGAATGTGGTTTTACTGAGAAAGGAGGCAAGGTCGTCTCAAAAGCTCCAGTTCTTTTTCCAAGAAAAATCCTTCTTGCCTTTGCAGTCTTATCTGCTGAGACACCAGGTTTGTGTTGCAGTGACAGCACGTGTGCGTGCATCCCTGCCTGTGCCATCCCCTCCTCTTGGCTCCCTCGCAGAGCCGTGAAGCGCAGCCCGGGTGTGCTGCAGCCACTCGAAGGCACAAGGGCCCTCGAGCGCGCGGCTGGCCGGGCCCTGCCCTCCGCGGGGCCAGCTCCAGCCTATCCATGGGAACCGCAGCGCGGCCCAGCCAAGCAGCGCCTGCTTGACAGGAGGTAAGCGTGTCAGGGAGGGAAGAATGCCACGATCCCCAGCTGGTACTTCAGCGAGACACTCAGGACTGTAAGCTAACGTGGCACCCAGCCAGGACAACAGCATTAATAACTTCTTGTTGTGCAGAGCCCTGGTGCACCCTGGCCACCAGTGACAGCCAGGCCCCGGGAGAGTCACTTCTGCTAGGAAAAGGCACAGGATGGCCGGGGATGGACATGAAGGGAAAAACTATTCTACCAAGTCACCGACATTCCTCTACAAATGTGATGGGTTTTGCAGAAAAACACACATGTAAATAAACAACTGGACACACATCTGCTTTGCTTGCCAAGCAGAAGGCTCAAAGGTGCTTATGCAGCTGCATACATGGTGTCAGGAAGGGGTTTTGTTATGAGGGAAATGGGATTTAGTTTTCCCCTACCTCCCTCAGGGAAATTTGTTCATTGGTGGCTGCCAACCTCAGCATCCAGAGTCCCTGAGGATTAACATAGTTTTGTGCCACAGAAACTCCCTGTCAAGCCTGTTTCTACTGCTAATTCTAGAAGAGCTTCCTAGGAAGATTTTCCATACCCCTTTGCAGAGAGATTTAAACCCTGAAACAGGTGGGGGCAAGGAAGCACTGGGAAGGAGGAACACTATGGAAATGAAATGGCACATGGGGAGCAGGGTGCTACACAAAGCTGCTTTTCTATGATAGAAACCATGGAGAGGACAGAGCTGGGGAAACATGGCCATGGAAGGGAGAGTAGACAGAAGGAACATCATGTAGGGAGAACACACTGCACACACCCCAGGGGCTGAGGATCTGGAGGGCATTTGCACTTTGAGGAAGGACACTGAGAACAATCCTCTGCTCCCATTTTGTTCCACAGCTCCCTACAAGCACTGCAGGACTTTGCAAAGTCCTACCACACTCACTCCTACCTGGGAAGCCTGTGTGGGAGTAGCTGGGGAACTGCACCACTCAGAGCAGGGAAAGCATTCCCTGCAGCCCCTCCTTCCCAGAGAAATGGGATAAGAGTAACCAGGAGTGCATCTATACCCTCTCCCTCCTCCCAGCACTCCAATTTTCATCCTTGCAACAGCTCAGGTTAAAGCCATTTGTAGACCTGTGGAAGTCACCCTGCTCTCTGCAGCTTCCATATCTGGTTTACATACAGCCTGGGGCAAGGAGCTAAAAAACAACGCAAGCAGCAGGAAAGGACCTGCATGGCCCTCTTCAGAGGCAATACACATGGCTCTGATTGCCTCTCCATCTTTCCATCCCCAGCTTTGGATGGAGCTTATCCAGGTGAAAGAGGAAATAAGGCACATTTCCAGTCTAACTGCGCCAGGCTGTGGAGCAGCAACACCACTGAAACAGCACAAAGCCCCCTTCTCCCCTTCCAGCTTGTGAGTTTAGGAAATGAGTGGGACTGACCTGTGAGCTCAGGGAGGACGGGGGCACTCGGGAGAGGGGTCCGCTCTACACGGAACTCTAAAAACGAAATGCAAGACAGCTTAGGAACTCATCAAACACCCTGAGGGAGATCCCCAGAGACACAGCAGCAGGGTCTGCTGGGGGAGCAGTCTGCAACCAGACTGCAACCAGGCCAGTGTCTTCTTTAAACTGATTTATAACTGGTGCTGAAAGGTGCTGGACTCCTGCCCTGAAGGCTGAAAGGATCCATTTATCCTTGGAATAAATGTGGCCAGGGCAGGGCAAGTTTAAGCGTCACTGTGTAGCCTCAGGCCTGTCCTGGAGCACCGCTCTGTGACCCGGCCAATCTGACCTCTCAGCAGCAAGGCCAGTGGGTGCTCAGTATGTGCCACACTCAGCCTGGCACAGGTTTACAACGAGGGACTTGAAGCCACTACAGCTAGATTCATGGAGAGCTTCCATACAGCCAGGAGGCAACAGCAACTTTCAGCCAGTCAACCTGGGCTCATCTCAGACAAAGAGGAAACTTCCCATTCCCAGCCCTTAATATCAAAACTTCATATATCAACCATCACACTGAGGGATGGAGTAAGGAAGGGATGCTCAGAGTTGCCACAGCTCTAGAAAATAGCAATAGCACAGTGTGTCCCTTAAGTGTGCTCTGCCTCATTCCCCAGCCTGGCAGAGAGCAGGAGGGGAGGCCCCACAGCTCTGAGCAGCTGCGGCACAGCAGGTTCCAGCCATTGATGCCTGAATCCATGTTCTCAGCACATGGCAGTGTTAGAAGCTTGAAACCACCCAGTTTGCAGGGGATCTGCAGCCCCCTAGCCCAGGAGATGCTTTGTGAAGGCTGTGAGTGGTCCAGGCACTGTTCAGAACACAAGTGCAGCACTGCAGGCACCTGCCTTTTGCATGCCCAGGAGTTCCCTGGCACAGGGGGTTTAACATTCTGTGCTACTTTCACAGTGGTGGCAACTCTGGTAAAGAGAGACAGACACACACAAAGGCGGTGAGACAGGCAGAGCTGCGGGGCCCTTCTGTGTCACAGCAGCAGCCCTGCGGAGGAGGCCAGCAGAAAGGACGTCAGAGCAGCCTTGGGCTTTTCCTGCCACTGCAGTGTGAGGATAATCCTAATGAAGGACAAGCTGTTCCCACCTATTCCAGGGCTTCTCCAATCCCCCTTCCACATCCATCTCCAATTTAAAGAAAGACCAAACAGGGGAAAGGGTGAAAGGGGCAGAGCCTGGGTTATAGATCATGCCAGGGGCTCCCATCACCTGAAGGCAGACCAAAGAACAGAGCAGGGAGCTCCACTCACCAGGGAACTGGTAAGTGTAACCAGGTGCAATGCCAGTGTAACTTCGACTCGCGTAGGTGGCAGCTTGGAAGCCTGGATAACCTGAGGAAGAGAAAAGGACTCCATTACTGCAAGCTGGCAAGGCCTGGCTGCTCAGGAGCAGCAGGAGCATCCTTTGGCACTAGACAGCAGAAAGGGGTAACAGCAGAAGCCCCAGGAGAGCGCTAGGCAGAGCGCACAACACGTGCGAGCCTGCAGAGGAGTTTTAGCGGGCCCATTTAATTTTTCCTCGCTCCAAACATGTAAGGACATGGAGATTTCCTTCTCAGACTCACAGCTCTGCAGACTAAGGCTTTCTGATGCATCAGCTGGATTTACAAACAGGAGATCAGGGAGGAGGGGGCATTTGAATGGCTGAGTCACTTTTGCACTAGAAGGGTTGATGAATGCAGGTACAAAGAACATTTCTTCACGGCACAGGCGGGAGCACAAGTCCTGCTCTTCCCCAGGAAGCTGAACACCTAGAGGAACAAGCTTGTGAGAATGCAGGGCATTGACTCACAGATGAATATTTGATTTGAGATCTCCCAGGACAAGAGTCTGTGGATTTCCCAGTGACTCAGTTCGAGTCTTGCTGCTTTAAAATTCAGATGGCTTAGAAAAGGCAAAACCCAAAACCACAGGCTGGAGATTTATTTTCCTTCAATAAGTCAAGTGAAAACATTGGTGGAAAAATGCCCTTTTGGGGGTTTTGTTCAGTGACTAACTGCTACTCAGCAGGCTTAGCACCGAGAGCCAGGCTGAGTACACCCTGCCCAGCAACACCAGCAATGATCCTGAGCAAACAGTGCTCTTGGGTCAGCTCAGTCCTGGCTCCAGTGAAAGTGAGGAGAGAGAAACCAGGACCAGCTCCTACACTGGAAGGATCATGCTGACTCTCAGATCTAGGCATGAGGTTTTGTGGTCCTACAAAAGATAAGGCTACAAATGTCTTTTGTTTTTCATTTTTTAATTTTTATCTGAATGCTTTTGTCTTGGGAGCATTGGTGAACATGAAACCCAGCCTGCTTGTCACCAGCTTCTCCTTACAAGAAAGTACCATTATAAATGTATAGCCTTCCCTGTAATACCAGGTATTTGCTGTACCTGAGAGGAAGGGAACAGAGTGAAACAACACTCAACTAGAACTTTAAGGGCATTTTAACAGTATTTAAATGGCAGTGGGGACATTTACACAGACCACTGCTTCAAGTGGAAGCTTAGTGGCTCTTTAATCAACTAATTCATCAGAAAGCCAGCAGAAGTGTGGGATGAGGATGCCTGGGTACAGATTACTCCACACTCAGCTCTGCAGTTACATCCTATTCCACATGAAGGAATTGCTCTCCATGTGCCACAGCACTGCGGGACCGTGGAGGAGCTGCCGAGGGGCAGAACCGCCTCGCAGGGGCCGTGCCCAGCCGGTCCGGCTGTCGCAGGACCAGCCCGGCTGTCGCAGGGCAGCGGTGGCACGTTTGCAGTTTTTCCAGGTGCCACCAGAGGGCAAGTTGCGATCGCGAACAGGTCCCGGCGGCCCCGCACGGGGAGCGCTGCCCTTGGCCGCCCCGCCGCTCCCGGAATAAACCTCTAAGCTGCTGCCTGGCACGGCCGGGAGCGGGGGGAGCGCGGCAGAGCCGACCGGGGGCTTACCCAGCATGCCGATCCCCAGCATGAAGGCATCCATCCCGTAAGGCATGACTCGGGACCGCCCTCGTGCAGAGCCCGTTGGGGACATCACCTCCTTCGGCTGAGCTTTTTTACACTCCACCTGCCACAGGAAAGTAAGGATCAGGCTCGCCTGTCACAGGCTGGATCACAGACTGTCACAGGACACAGCCACACAGCACAGACAGGTCAGGCAGAGCTGCCTGCGTGACAGCACGTCCCAGCTCCAGCCACCTCTGTCAGCTCAGCTGCCCTCCCCTGGCATCGCTGTCCCCAGCCCACATGGTGCCAGCCTTCCCTCTTGTTCTGCAGCCACCACAGGCAATGCAGAGCTCCAACACTGCTTTTCTCCTCATGGTGTTGCCCTTGATGTTCTACCTGACCCTGCACCAGAGCCTTAAAGCCTAATTTTCCTCATTTCTGAATAAAGATAAAACCTGCCCCCTCCCAGCACACTACAAGCTTTTGTGTAACTTCAAGAACTCCAAGCACGGTACAATTCCTTGTTAGCTCTCCTCCTTGAGAACTCAGTATTATGCTTGTTCACCCCCATACGGTGAGTTTCTTCCCCAGACTGACTGCTTTTTGGGAAAAGACTCAATCTGATTCCTCACTGCAGAGAAGATCTGTCAGACCCATCTGCCTCACACCCTGCCTCTGTGCTACTGCCCTGCTCTCTCCCACACCTCTGTCCCTGCTCCCCCAGGTTCTGCCCCAGACACTCACCATTTTGTTGTTGATCTCATGGAAGTGGATTTCACATACTTTTTCCACAATGTCTTCGCTTTCAAATGTGACAAACCCAAATCCTGAAGAAAAAGCAAAACTCCCTGATCAGGTCAGACCTCTCACAGTTTGAACCCTCTACTCACAGCCTTTTACTGGCAGGAGAAAAGGAGAGTACAATCAGCCCTTTCGAAAACAGCTGTCACTTATCTTCTCTCTCCAGCAAATTCTACTTTTACACGCAAGAACAGGACTGTCCTCTTACAGATTCTCCTCTCCTACTCGTCCCGTACTTCCCACCCACTCCGAACCCAACTGGTCTCAAACTCAGGTTTATTGTTTCTTTTTTTTTTTTTTTTTTAACTTTGCTATTTGCAAGGCAAACCACGTGGCTGATAACACTGGGGAAGATCTGGGCAGATGCTCACACAAAGAATCGGTGGGGAAACCAACAGCTGCTTGCCAGGACATCACCACCCTCACTAAACGCACCCCACCAGCAGGAACACCCTGCAGCTCCCTCACAGGCGCTGGCCATAAAGCCTCGTGTGAGCAGGCACAGATCAGCAGTGCAGCTGCACACAGCGAGGCAGATACAGGCACAGTGATTTGCAAAGTTACACCAAAGTAAGGTTTGTATCTGGGGTAAGACAGGACAGCGTGTTCCTGGCCCCTGGCCCACACTCACACCTCCTTTCTCTCACCAACCCCTTTGCTGACAGTTTTGGCAAAGCCCAGCTCGGGTGGGCAGACTGAACTCCTCTAAGCTGACTGCAACCGTTTCCGGAGAACTGAGGCAGGTGGGAGGATGTCTTAAAGCTTGCTGTGCAAGCAAGCTGGGATTAAGCAGAACTTTCCGCTTTCCAGAGCTGGCCAATTCCATGGCGCTGTAAAATAACATTCAAAAGCAGACGGGAATCCACTGTCCAGAACCCCACCTTTTCTCCACACTGCCAGAAACATTTTGCTATAAACTCCTCCATCTGTCTGTGCCCAGGTAGATTCACACCACTCAGCTCAACACGCACAAGCAGAGGAGCTCAGGAATTCAGCAGAAAAATGTCAAAAGCAGTTCTGAGCTCCATCAGACCCCCACCAGGCCTGCTATGCCCTGGGCTGAGCCCCTCACTGCTGATACAGTGGCTGACAGGTCTCCCTGCTGCCTCCGAAAATGCCCAACAGCTCTAATTGGACCAGTGACTGGTAGACACCCATGGAGGAACAGGGGTTAACGCTTCTTCCATTTCAAGATGAAGCTGGAACAACATCCTAGGACTGCCGAGGCCTGGCAGTCAGACTAGATTTAATGGCTTTAGAAAAAAGTAAAAATCTGAAGGGCACAAAGTGTAGCAAGAGCAGAAGGGAGAGTTCCCTTGCTGCTCTGGGGGCAGGAGTGCTTGGAAGTGCTTCAAACAACACACAGGAAAGCAGCCAGCATAGGGCTGTTACTGACCCTGACTGGGAAGAGGCAGAAGCTAAGTTTGCAGGTCAAGTTGTTGCCATTTAATCTCTGAGTTGGATGCAAGTGTCAAGCCCTGCCACACCACCAGGTAGTCTGAGGTCTGAGGACTGACCAGGAAGGCAGGGACGCCCATGGATGGGCCAAGTATAGCACAAGTAGCACAGCCTTGCTCCCATCCTGTAACCAGACTCCACCTGCAGGACTCGGGTAAGAAAAGGTGACCTGGGAGCACAAGTGGGCTCCAGGCCGAGGAAGGGGCGAGAAGCAGGCGCTCTTCAGGCTCTCGTGTCAGCTTTCCCAGAGCTCAGATTACTCGGGACAAGGTAAGACACACACTGCAGACTGGAGCCACAGAGGTGAGCATGCAGAGGAGGGGGCCGTCTCCTCTCGTATATCTGCAACTCGACGAGTTTACAGCACAGGAAATGCACTGGACAAAAGCTCTCTGTGCTGCGAGGGCCACTGGCAAAAGATGCACATGCAAAAGAATGGGGTGACTGGAGGCAAGATAAAGAGCCCCCAAGACCCACATCCCCTGCTGCTGGGATACCGACCCCTCCCTAGGCAAGGCGGGAGGCAAATCCTCTGCAGTAACCTCTCCTAGGGCCAGAAGACAGCTCTCACCTCGGTGTCGGTTGGTTGTCTTGTCAAACATCAGCATCGCATCATCCACCTGCAAAGAGAATGGCTGCAGTCAGATTATTACTGCTGCAACGAGCATCCTCCAACACAATTGTTCAGAGCTTCCCTGGCCTTCCCAAACCTGAGGGGATCAAGATGAGACATCCTGTCCCCAAGAAGGAAACAGGGTGTGCACACATATGCAGTACACATAAGCTATCACACCAGGCACTTCCTCAAGCCACAGCCAGCATGGTCCTGGTCCTCCCACCAGCCCGGGGCAGGTGCTGCTGGGCTGAGCCCCCTTGGCCCAGCCCCTGGCAGCAAGCGACCCCGATTGTTTGCCTGCAGCTCCAGCCGGGGGCCAAGGAGCAGGGAGGGCATTGTTCCCAAATCCCAGCCTCAAAGGAGAGGAGAATCAAAGGGGGGCAGAGAAGCAAAGCTGGAGAGGGGAGAGGAATAAGGGGCCTCCCAGCGGTGGGGGAAGCGGAGGCCTCAGACAACAGAGCCTGCCTGGGAAAGCTGGGAAGCGCCCCCACCCCCACCCCATGAGGAGCCTTTCCTCTAAGTGAGGTTTCCCACTGCTGGAGGCTGTAATTAGAGCAAATTTACTGCAAGGCCTGAGCAGGGCTGCCTTCCCGGGGGGAGGGGCGGCCGGATCCCATCCCCCAGCCCCCCAGCCGGCCTGGGGCTGCTCTCCTCCCCGGCACATCACTGCCTGGTGCCACTTTTACCCCAATCTTCCCGCGGGTGTTGCCTTGCAGAGCCGCACTCACACCGCAGGTCAGCCCGAGCAGGGTTAAAAAATACACTTCAATCCCCTCCGTGTAAGCCCCAGTGTAAACCTGTCCCACTGACCCATCCCTCCTCTAATACCACTGCCTTAATCCGATTATGAAACTGGACGTGCAAGTGCTCAGGGGAGGTGGCAGCAGTCTCTGGCCAGCAGCTGCCCTGGCCCTCCTCCTTCTCCATGTGAGACAGCCGCTCCCCGAGCAGCAAGCCCTGCACGCCCCCCAACTCTACAGGATTACTCCCTTGCCTTGCCCCGGGAAGAAATTGCATTGCTGCCATCTCCTGAACAGTCACTAGAGAGGGCAGAGCACTGACCATGCCCTGGCACAGGCAACCACGGGCTTTGCCCATGGAGACCCCACAACCCCAGTCAGGAAAGGGAGAGACTCCTACTCTCAGGCCCCCAGGACACCCAGCTCCACCTCAGAGCCAGGTGGATGGAAGGAGCCCTTACTGACATTTCCAGTACCATCATAAGCAGACAGAGATCATATTTGATGCCCTTGGCCTTGTCTAACACATCCACTCCAAGTGACAACAGACAACCTGGCTCCTGCTCATCTCACACACTTACCATCCTGGCTCAGCCTCCCTCAGCCAAGTAAACAAACACCTGAGAAACATGCCAAGCATCCAGCCTGGAGCCACAGGGGACATAAGCCCTGACACAGACTCGAAGCAACTCTTCAGCAGCTTCCCAGGACACAACAGTTAGGGAGATGGGTGCTGAGGGCAGCTCCTCATGCTGTCATTTCCCATCACCACTTGTTCCCACATCTGAACCATTTCCCTTCACGGTACAGCACAACTGTGATGTGCTGGAGGGAAACCCAATGTGGCTTAAAAAAAGTTCAACAGGTTTTGTTGTCTGGTTTTCCTCATTTTAAAATCTAGATCCATTCCTCCATCCAGTTCACAAGAAGGCTGAGAAATAGCTGTTCTCCTCCCCAGTAACACTGGGAGAAAGCTGTGTAAAAGGCACTCTGAGGCAGTGCCACTCCTAGCTCAGGTAACTGGACACCACAAAGCCATCACAATGAGAGATGGGCATGAGGAAAAAAACAAACTAGTGTCAATGAGCACAGGCCCACTACTGACTTACTCTGCCTGACCAGCCCTCCTCTCTGCAGAGCCTGGGAAGCAGGAGCAACTGCAAGTGGCAAAGCCCACTGCACTTCCACACAAACTCTTGGCACAGCACTTCCACACAGGGCACTGCCACAGTGCTCAAACACTCAGGCAAAGAAGATGTGCAACCACTTCGTCCCAAACCACACTGTATGCTGTGAGGAGAGCTGCAGCCTTCCTTCTTCTGTGCTTTTTCAAATGGCTCTGCTTTGAGGTGCCTACCCAGCACCCCAAAATGTACTTGCCTGCAAGAACATATTTATTGTAATACATGTAATCTATTTGAAAGCTGTTTCCTGCTAAAAACGAAATCTTCTACAGTACATAAGTGTGTGTATATATATAGGTGTACATGCACACAACTCCAAGGCTTCAACTCTGTGTATGGCTGTAACCGATATATTTTGTTGCCATTAAAACCTACCCATGACCATCTTTATGTCTCCTTTCAAGGCAGCCTGTGGGCAGAGTTGGGTGGTCTCAGCACACACCTGTGAGTTAAAGCAAGGCCCAGATCCCCCCTAACCCTTGCTACAGAGGACACGTCTGTCTCGTACCATGGGCAGATAACTTGGGCAGACCCTCACTCTGAGGCACCGCATCCAGCACCCACCAAAGCTCTGCCTGCACCGACTCTACAACCACCACCTGCCTTAAGTGGGCAGCTATTGTGGTGGTGAACCACCACAATCCCCCCACCCCCGCTCTTCCCTCCCCGCCCGCCACCGCCGCGTTGGGCCTTTCCCGGCTGGGCCGCGCCGGGCCCCAACAAAGGCGGCCGCCGGCGGGGCCGTCGCGATGGCAACGCGGCCGCCATGGCAGCTGGGGCCCGGATTAGCGGCTCACAAAGCCGCCCCGCAGCGCTCGGTGCCCGCGGCCTGTGATGGGCTTCGGGAGGGCACCCAACAGGGGCCTCCGGTACCCCGGCACAGGCGAATCGGCATTCCCGAGGGATTCATCAGCTCGTTCCAACCCCGCGGCTCTGCGCAGGGGCACCTTCCACCGGGTTGCTGCAAGCCCCTTCCAACCTGGCCTTGAACCTGCCCCTGGACGGGGCAGCCACAGCTTCTCTGGGCAACCTGTGCCACGGCCTCGCCAGCCTCACAGGGAAGAACTTTATCCTAAGATCCAATCTAAACCCAGTCTCTCTCTTTCAGTTTGAAGCCATTGCCCCTTGTCCTGTCACTACATGCTCTTCTAAATGATCACCCCAGGAACCTGGTGCCTTCAGCTAGAGGAATCAAGACAGGATGGCTTGGTGCTCCCTGCTGTCTAGGTCCTAAGTGTTCCTATGTGTTCCCTAAATAAGAAGGGGGAAAAAGAGGAGTGAATTTTTTTGCATGCTTTCTATCTGGGCTAAAATGTATTTTTCAAAAGCATCTATCCTAATTTAAAGTGGTGGCAAATCTAAGACACACTCAGGCTTGTGGCCTGAGGGTGACATACAAACCTTCATGCAAAAGCCATCCAGCAGCCTGGGCTCCCCTGTCCTCAGAAGCAGAGCATGATCTCCCCCTGAAGCCAACATCCAAACTGAGCTTGCCACTGGATTCTCAACAATTGACTAAAAATTACCACTGGGAACCTGGTCTCTTGAACTTAAGGAATCTGCTGTCTTCTCTCTAGATCCTAAGTGTTCCCATGCCTTTCCTGGACAGGCAGGAGGGAAAAAGAGCAATTTTTGTCCTGTCAGGTGCTAAAAAACTGTGAGGCCACTTGGAAGAAGAGTGAACAGAGTTCACTCAGAGAAAGCCCTTTCTTCAGAGGGTAAGTCCTCTAAAGAAATGCTTTAAAAGGGCATCCTCAACAGTTCCTTTTCACACAGTCCCAATGCAATTCCAGAAGTAGTACTAGACCCAAATTACACTAAAAAGTCTGTCTGAAAAAACAGTTTCTGAGATGAGGATACCACGACTGAAGCTTCAGCACCTCTCATTTAAAGGTGACATAATCATAAATGATCCAGCCTTGGCCAAAATACCTGGGGGTTTTTGGAGGTTTAATTCCACTCTAATATCTTTCAATTTTCCTGTTTCATTCCTAGTTATCTGCTGTGGAGAAGCCAATGACATCTTCATGCAGAGTTAATAAAATAATAATTTCCAATACCAGTTTGGTAGGAAATGTTGGATGCACTTTCACAAGGGTAGATTTTGAAAGTTGTAAATATTCAAGCAAAGGGTTTGTGGAGATGGACATCTTCCACCTGAACTGCAAATAAAAATGTCTGAGCTGGTCCTAGAAGGAATCACAGAAACATATTTGTAGTAAAGTTAGGCAGAAAAATAGTAACTGTTGAGACAGCTTCCCTATGGAAAAGAGAAACCAAACTATCTAGAAACCGCTCAGCCATCCTGTCAAGAGACAGACAGCATTAACAACCCTGTGAGGTTCTCCCAGCTGCACAAACAGGACAGGCCAATTCCAGGGAGGAGGATGCACAGACAGAGAGCCTGGCTCCAGGGAGCAGGTGTGCTGTGCCATTAAGACCCTTCTTACCCCACTCTGCAGACCCACTCACAGAACTCTGGGAATGAGACTTGGCCAAGGGGACAGAGCTCTCCATGCTACGAGAGAGCAGAGCAGCCTGTCCAGGTGTCTTTGCCCGCTCTCACACAGGCACCTGGCAAATATCAGATGAACCCCAGAAGACCTGAATGACCATTACTGCTAGAGTGTTTTTGGCTATGTGCCTACCAGATGCGGAGCACAGAGAACCCTTTGTTCCAGAGGCATTGTTACCACAAGCCAAACTGCCTACTGCCATAAGAGAGGTGATCAGATTCCCCTTCTCCTCCCCTCCCCATCTGTTCATGGCAACCATGTTATGTGTGAGAATTTACATAAATTGCCCTCTGATCTGTGGAAGAAAATCCAAAATCCAGTTTGGAAATCCACAGCAGGTTGACAAGTAGCTTTGATCCCTGAAATTTCCAGAGAGCGGCAGATTAAGGATTAATTAATTAACATTCTCCCAATCCAAAGTGAGGAAAATCATGGCCACTGTAAGCACAGAAACAAGTCTTCCTTTAAAGACATTTGCCATCAGTATCTGAAGGTTCTCCCATTAGTCAGCAGGGAAAACTCATTTCATACACCTAAGTCAACCACCCCATTCTTCTGTCAGGAGTACATGAATAGGCATTTGTGACAGACCTACAAACCCTCATCTGATCCAACACCTCAGATGCTGTGATTTTCCCTCATCACAACAGTAACAGCCATCACCCCCGTGAGACCTCAGGACCTCTCAGGTCCAGAATTTGGATGGAGTATTAGATGGCAGCCTAAAGGTCAGAACCCTCCTCAGACCCCAGATCTTTTTTCTTATTTGCTTCCAGGGTATTTTTAGAGAGGAGATTTCTCTCTCTGGGCAAGAGCTGCCTCACAGAGAGGCCGAGCTTTCATGACCAACTCATCCACACACAATCACCTCAGGCCCAGTGAGAGATGCAGACTGGTTTTAAGCACTTTCCAAGCACCCTTGGTGCTGCAACTGATTAGTGAGTCATGCGAAGACGTCACTGTGAATGTATTTCCTGCACTGCTGCTTCACCAAATGTAAAAGCACACAACAAAACCATGACTTCAAAAACCTGATTCGGGTGCAGGCCCCCATTTCTTCCAGGACCTCTGCACTTCCAGTTTCTGTTAAGATCAGTTTCTCTCCTGATGACAAACAAAAGACCAGCTGCATCAAGTTAGAGCAGAGCTCTGCCTTGCCCAAAACCTCCCAAGATACCAACCAACACACAACTTTGGAAGAACATAAAGATAAGGCAAGGATACTACCAGAGCCCAGAACACTACATCCCCATCCAAGCTATTTGTGATTTGGAGATTTTCTGAATTCAAAGGGAGATTTTCTGAATTCAAATTCTGCCTGTGTATGTTAAAAGATCTTCCATGAATTTGCCCAATCATTTTGGAGCCTATGTAAATTTTAGCAACAACATCCTGAGGCAAAGATTTCACAGTTTAGATATGCTCCATGATAAAATTACTTTATTTGTTCTAAGCCTCCTCCTATCTTGCAATTTATATGACTTTCTCTACCACAAAACTTCATCAGACCAACTCTTGCATTAGAAAGATGATCTGAGTTTTTTCAGTTTTGATTTGAAACAAATAACCTTGCTTACAAGATCAGAGACACAACAGTCCAAAGAAATTACTCTGATGGACAACCTCTTTTCCTCCCAAAAATAATGCAGAACAACATGTTCTCACAGGTCGAAGTAGCAAAGGAGGAAGCTGCAACTTGAGCTCCTCTGGCATTCTCATACTTGTTGAGCTAGACAGAGGACTAGCTGTGCCTGAGGTGGTAGATGCAAGACACCTTCCTCCTCTCTTTCTGCTGCAGATTTCAGTGAGGGTGGTAGCCTGAATCTAGAGAAACTGTTGAAATAATTCCTTATGCTGTCTAAAGATTTTCAACACCATCCAACTTAAGCCAAACTACTTGGCTACACATACTGTGAATGAAAGTCTTTCCAGGA
This sequence comes from Urocynchramus pylzowi, assembly GCA_013397555.1. Taxonomy (NCBI): domain Eukaryota; kingdom Metazoa; phylum Chordata; class Aves; order Passeriformes; family Fringillidae; genus Urocynchramus; species Urocynchramus pylzowi. The sequence goes on from VZRH01004945.1 coordinate 578,801, forward strand.
CTTCTGTCCTAGAGTTGAAAAAATAATCGCCTTTAGAAAGCATGTGCATGGCCTGAGCTTGGATGTCAGAGAGATTCAAGTTTTGGAACCAGAGAGGTGTTTCCTAGAGATCCCACTATGCTCAAAGCCCTCACAGCTGCACCTGACAAACCACAGCCAGCTTGAGATCACTTTTCAGTCTCTCTCTCTGTACTAAAAAAAAACCCAACACCTTTGTATTTTCTTTCTCAGGAAAACAGTGGACCATATATTTTAGTCAGAGTTTTGGAAGGGAAAAAAATCCCAAAGTGATTCCTCTTTGAAGCAGACACACTCACACTGTATTTGGGATCCTCTTTGAAGCTTCACCTTTTGTGCCTGTTAAAACCAAGTATCTTGATATAAAGAAATGGGGTGCCAGCCTCTCCCTCTCTTGCTTTATCACTAATACTCATGGATTTCCTTTTCCCAAATTTTCACCTTTTTTTTGTCACTTCCATTTTACAAAGGTGGGAGAAGGTTTTGGACACAGCAAGGAAAGAAAACAAAACAAAACAAGAGAATAAGCAGAAATGCCAAAATGGAAAAATCACATTTGGGACTTTTGTCTGATAAAATAGAAAACCATTTCCTTTGCAGCCCAACTAAACTTCCATTTTTTTCCTGCTAATGGACACAGGAGGTGTGCTGCTTCTGACCTGAGATGCACTGACACCAACCACCTTGGTAGACTTGTGAGCTGCAGTTCACGGATTTGAACTGGAGAGAACATTATGATAATCTAATTTGACCTCATCTGTTCTGCAGGCCATAGCACTTCCTCTTGTAATTCCTTCAGCATGTACATGCTTTCTGTCTGGGCTAAAATGTATTTTCCAAAAGCATCTATCCTAATTTAAAGACCTTAAGTGGTGGCAAATCTGAGATACACTCAGGCTTGTGGCCTGAGGGTGACATACAAACCTTCATGCAAAAGCCATCCAGCAGCCTGGACTCCCCTGTCCTCAGAAGCAGAGCATGATCTCCCCCTGAAGCCAACATCCAAACTGAGCTTGCCACTGGATTCTCAACAATTGACTAAAAATCACCCCTGGGACCCTGGCACCTTGAGGAATCAAGACAGGATGACTTGGTGCTCTCAGCTCACTCCTCTCTAGATCCTAAGTGTTCCCATGCCTTCTCTGGACAGGCAGGAGGAAAGAGGGGCAATTTTTGTCCTGCCATGTCCTAGGTAACTGTGGGGCCACTTCAAAGAGAAGGGAATAGTTACAAAGCTCTTTCCTAATAGGGTAAGTCCTCTAAAGAAATGCTTTCAAAGAGCATTCTCAACAGTACCTTTTCACACAGTCCTGATACAATTCCAGAAGCAGTACTGGACCCAAATGACTTGGAAAGTCTTAGTGAAAAAACATTTTCTGAGATGAGGATACCATGACTGGAGTTTCAGCACTTCTCACTTAAAGATGCCATAAATCAAAGAGATGAAGACCACTCATGGTGTGTGGCACACCCGTAAAGACAGGATTCTAGGAGACCTCTTTAACCTGGGAGGCCCCAGCATATCATAAAGAGCCACCAAAAGAGTCTGTGCATCAAAATCATGTTTTCCATGAGTCACAGCTGAAACTGAAGGCAACAGGCTTAGCCCTACAAACCATACAACAGCACATTCAGAGCTCAGAACTCCAGAGGTGAAGGCCACAAGGCTTTCCTCTGAAATGCACTTTCCCAGTGATCCCACCCATCAGCCATACTAAGCTCTCTACTTAGAGAATCTCTCAGGAAACAGTTCTCCTGGCCATGGGTGAATTACTTGAGGCTTAGTCTGGAAGATGGTTACAGTCCAGGAACGATGCTTTACACAAGAGCGCTGAAGAGTCTCTCATCTGAAGTGAACAGATGAGTCAGAAAATTGTCCTGAAAACAGCAAGTCAATCTGACCAGCCCTAATGTCTCCCCATGGAAACTCCCCAGAGCCAAGGGGACAACTGCTCCAGCCTCACACAGACTTGAAGCTCTGGATGTTGTCCAGGACACTGGCTCTTCAGAAATGAATTGCACCAAGCTGTGCAGAACTCTTCCTCCTGCCCACTTCAGAAAACAGTCTCACACAACCAGTCCTTGCCAGTCACCTGACGTCAGGACACCTCTCAGCACACAACCATTAAACAAGAGAAACATAACAGCACCCCAAAAGAGCTGGAAAGGACTGCTCAGACTAGAGCAACTGTAACTGCCTGTAAACTGAGTGCCCTGTGACATGCTTCTTTGAATTAGCAGGGATACAGTCAAGGTTAAAAGGGGATTATGCCAAAGACAATTTGTTTTCCTATCAAACACATCCATCAGCAGCACAGGAGAACTTGCAAGTCACACAGCCTTCAGACTGCACAGACACATGAACACTATCACCTTTAGTGGTGGCACCCTTGAGGATACCATGTAAAAGCTCTTGGAGACACAACAGAATTTGCCTATTTCTTATAGAAAATGAAACCAAAGAGCTACCCACTGGCAAACACGAGGATATCCAACCACTTTCTCTTAGGAGTGAACAGAGTCCTACTTTGCACACCAGGACATGCAAATTTGGCTTCAGAAGTTGAACGAGGGCTCTGAGCAGATACTTGTCCAAAACTTTCTGCCCAAAAGTTTCAGCAATGTGGCAAATCTGGTTACAAAACTCCCTTTCCTTTCACTAATTGGTGTGCCTTAATATGACATCACCCTTTTGCAGGAAATTTCAAAAGAAAATTAACACCAAGCCTTCATCCCCACACTGCAGCTTCCATGGTACTTCCCTCCATGACCATGATTCTATCAGCAACGTTCTGGATGGGTCACCACCCACCAAACCAATTTCTTCCCTCCTAACTGGGCAGGAAGGTTCCAAGAGCTGCAGAATGCAATGCTTCCTGCCCCAAAGAGCAAACCTATGCACAATTCCACTGAACAACAGCGAAACAGTCACAATGTCCTGCCCACAGAGGTGACCACACTCGGCATTTGGGTATGATGATCCCCTTCAGTTCCTAATCCCATTAAAAATCTTGGGATCCTTCAGTCTAATCCTGCTGATATCACTCCTGGAGATGCTGACAACCTCCTCAGCTGAAAGGTCACAACAGAGCTCCCTTCAATCTTCAGATTCAGTCCAGTCTCACAATTTACACACCTGGCTGTCATGGACCATGGCACAAGCAACTTCCAGCCACAGTAGCCCACCCTTCCCTGAGCCACCACCAGCCACAGAAGAGCCAGACTAGCACAAGGGACAGCCTTAGTGCCAAACTTTCTTCAACTATACAAAACTTACACCACTACTTGCCCAAGACTCAGCAGGAGAAGTTTCAGGACCTAAAGACTTATTTTTAATAAAGGATTATTGAAAAATAAGTCACAAGGTTTTGAGCTAGAAACAGGCCAAAATCAGAGGTTTGATAAAGCAGCCACTCTATTAGGAGTGTCTACAAACCTTCCTCCAGCATTTGAACAGACTGCAAATCTGTGAGCCACAAGAGCTTCTGGATAGGGAAAAATTTCCCATAGCCGAGGTCCTAGCAACTCTGGGAACAAGAATAAACTCTGTTTCAAATCACCACAGGGCAGGAGTCACTGCCTGTAGCCCCTACAAGGACATTACAGCCAGCCAGCATCTGTAAGTGACCTTTAATCTACTTAACCCTTGCAAAAGACTTATGCTTCTAATCCCGCCCCCACAAAAGTTCAGAAAACTCCTTTTGCCCCAGAAGCAACAGCTTTGATCCAACATCACTCAAGAGACTTACCTTCCCAAACTGCTCGAAATATTGTTTCACATCCTCCACAGTAGTGTTCACAGACAGACCACCCACAAATATCTTCTTCGTTCGGGTCACCATCTGGAAAAGGGAAGGACAGGAATTCACCAAATAAACCCAGAGCGAGCAGAGAACGAGATTCAAAAGGCCACTAACTCCCCTCTGCTGCCAGGAAGCGCCTTTCCCTTTGCTGCAGCTGAGATTTCAACTTCTTGAAGCTCTCTGGTCAAACATAGCTGGCAGATCTGTCCCACACCAGATTCATGCTCTTGTCTTCACAGAGCCCACCACACGTGCCAGCACCCAGCCACCGCCTCCTCGTCAGACAGTTACCAGCTCTTCCTTAACCAACCTGCCACCGCTCCCTTGGCACTGTGATATCATCCCAAATGTGTGGGGAACAGCTGTCCCTTCCCTAGCCCTGCCACTTTGCACAGCCAGCCTCTTCCAGGCAACCCCAGAGGTACCTGCTCTGCTCCCAGGGTGGCAGGAAGCCTGCCATCACAGGCAGGTTCCCCAGGCTTTGCCCTCCCACCCCACAAATTGGACAGCATTCCAGTCTGAAATGGAATAAGCCTCATTTCAGTACCATTCTCCAGTCACTTAAATAGAGCCCAGTCAACTTCCAGTTAAATCGCTTTGCCTCTGCAAGAAGGTAAAGACAAGATCCCTCTGCCACTTGTCACTGATACAGCTGAGACAAGGAAAAAAACTAGCTACCCTGAGAGGGGCCATGGCTGCCAGGCTGAGGCACACCGACATCCTTTGAACCAGCTCTCCAGCTGCATCCTCCCTTTAGCTGCTTGGCTACACCCCTGCCCTCAGAGGAACACATGGTCCTAATTACCCCAAGGAGCATAGGGCTAATCCGCAGCAATTCCCTGGCTTGGAGAGCAGCCCGTTCTAACACTAAAGCACCTTCTGTCACCAAACTGCTTAATGGAATTAACCCAATTCCTACCATGTGCTTCCTGGCTCCAGTTACTTGGGATACCTGCTCACCAATTGTTCTCAGTGCCTGAACCCCTTACTTCCCTCCCAGCACCAGTCTCCTCTTTCCTCTCTGCTTCTCAACACAGCTTCTCTCTAGCTCTTTCACCCCTAACAGCACTTGGAATACAGACTCTAAACTTTAAAACTCACATCCAAGAGCCAAGTTAAAGGAAGACCCAAAGTCTAAAGGCAGTCTCCGGCGTGCTGCTGGCTCCTCAGCTAAAAGTTTCTAGCTGCACACCTGGAAAAAGTTCCCGCCACTGTGCATTTTAATGCCAGAGCCTCTTGTAAGTAAGATCCAACACCAAACTCCTGTTGCTTTTTCCAGTGCTGAAGCACACAAGGGCATTTCACAAAGTGAATTCCTTCTTGCCTTCCCTGCTATACACCTATTCATCACACACAGGTGCACACACATGACACTCTTCTACCTGTGTCACATGACAACACGGAGCTGTTCCATATCTCCAAAGGCCTGGAACTTCCAACCATTGTCTGCAACCTCAGAAGGACTAAATTCACCCTGGGCAGCATTTAATCCACCAGCTCTATCTAATGCATCCTGAAGGACAGCCAAGGGGCCTTCTGGTTCCTTCAGTGCCATGCAAACTCCCAGCACTGCACTCCAGGTGAGTCCTGAGCAAACCCCAGTGAGGAACTCTGTTGCATGCACTGGCCAGCTTGTACAGAAGGACAAGGCTCACCACCACAAAATTTGCTCTTTGTGGCACAAGGACTGCTCACAGTGCTTACCTTGGGCTGTGCTCGGCGAGGGAACGCTACCTTCGGGTCAATCTGAAAGAGATGTGGGAAAGAACAGATGAACATACTTTTCCTGCCTATTTACAGACACAGGGTTTCCTCCTCCATGTGTGCAGCTGTCTCTGCCCATGTGGCACCTTGCTAAAAACCCAAAGAATCTACCTGAGGTGCATAAAATGAAGCTGGCTGCAGACATTTTTCCCTCTTGGTAAGGTATAACCCAGGGAGACTACAAGTCCCAGCATGCAGTGGTCCATCTCCAGCTGAGCGCTGGGCAGATGCACTGAGAGCCCATCACATGCTGGGATTAACAGGCTGGGCTGCACCCTCCTGCTTGGCCGGCCCCTGGGTGCCTTGCATCACCAGCCTCATATTAAAAGTGATTTATTTTGCCTTTTTTGCTTTCACCCTTCACTCTTCCTACAAGTACAGAGTTCATCTGGGTAGTAACAAGACAGAAAAGAAGCGGCACACAAACCCCCAAACATTTCATCCCTTCAAACACAGACTGAAGAGCAGACAAAAAGAAGCAATAAAAGAGCAGACAGGATGGCACAAATTAACCCGAGGAGCCCAGGCCAGCCGGCTGCGGAGGCTGCGGCCGCAGGGATCGTGCTGCCCCTCTCCCCAGGCCGCGCTGCACACAAAGCCGTGATGCCTCCCTCCCTCCCTCCCTCCCCTCCCTCCGCGGGCTGAGCCTCCATTGTGCCTGTTCAGCTTCCCTATAAACCTGCTGCTGGCCGGAGCAGCCGGGCCCGCGCCGCCATCCAGGTGCCGCGTGTTCTGCCGGGCTCAGCACGGATGAGCGCGTGCCTACATTGGCCTCACACCACCACCAGCACCACCACAAAAGCTGGGACAACACTAATGCAGCTGCAAGCCAAACACCCACAAAGCCTTCTCTCCTCCTCAGCCACCACTTCTTTCTTTATAGCCTATTTTTACAGCAACTCCTGTAAAGTTACATCACATCAGGGATGATCCAGACCTACAAATCAGCTTACAAAGACCTGTGGTAAAGGCAGGTTTGGCTCATCCCTACACTTGGACAGGCTGCAGCTGGGAGGGCAGCCTGGAGCATTGTCCCATCAGCCCAGCAGCTCCACAACAGCCCAAAAGGAAGCTGTGTTTCTCCAGCTCCTCTCACTGCTTTGTTCAGCTTTCCAGCCTGGCTGCCCTCCCGTCCCGCATCCTTTTACTTGTCTCACAGCCCTGGAGCTTGGCCCCCCTGTGCCCTTCCACCAGCTCCTCTCCCTGCCTTCCCCACCTCCATCCTGACTCACAGCTTACAACATAAATAAACTCAGCACGTAGGTAAACACAGGCAAAACTGAAGAGCACAAATAAATTCAAAAATAAACCTCACTCCCCAAGCTCCAAGCGCCAGCAGATTAGCATACCCTCCAGTGCCTCCCTGGGGCATCGGAACCATCCAGGCCCTCCCCTCCCCAGGCACACCACCCCCCCCTCCACTGCTTCCTGGCTAGTGCAGACACCCACAGCGAATTCTGAGGACAGGGGACGGCAGGAGACCAGGAGGTTGATGGCAGATAATAAGCAAAAACAATAATCTACTGTCTTTTACTTCTCAGCCAGTGTCATTCAGCTCCTGCCAATAAGATGCTTTCATACTCAGCAATGCTAAGCTCAGCCTCATTTTCTCATTACCCTGAGTGTGATCAACTGGGCAGAGATAACGTGTCCTCCTGGCTGGAGAGAGCAGGCAGTCATTTCACAAATTCTTCTGCACAACCAGCTATTGTTGCAGGTAGAGGGAGGCTGGGGTGACTGATTGCAGGCGCAGCCCTGGGAACATGCAGAGGGGAGCGAGTTCGGTGCCGGACTCAAGTTACTCAAACTGGACTGATCCTTGGCTGCTGGAGCCTTTCCTAATTAAAGCAAAGGCACCGGTACCTTATTCCCTCATTTCTGGTGTTAAAACAAATAGCCCTGGAGGAGTTGTGTTTCAGTGTCACCCACTGACGTAATGGATCCTTTTTACAAACCCAGATAGAAATCTGCTAAGAGCATTCAGAACTGCTCAGATTGTATCCAAAAAACAAAACCCCAGATCAGGCTGCAGTGAATGGAAGTCACCTGAGCTCAAACTGCTTCCAGTTCACCCCACAAGACTTTGGTAATGAGGATTCCCACTGAAGTTGCAGGTGTACCAACAGGCCAGCCAGCTCCTCAGTAATGCTCTTCAGGCCACCTACAGCCCCATTTCATAGCTCAGATCTCGTAACTCCTGTGTTAGCCTAGCTGGTATCAGTGTCCCAAAGCACAGGGAAGGCTGGGAAGGACTTGCGAGACGTCAGGTCCGGATTTGTTCTTTCCTTGTACCTCTGTCAGTACCTCCGCCCTGCTGGTCTGCACTGCAGGGGAGCTGCAGATCACTCCCTCCACCACAAAAGACAAACCCAGCAAAAACTCAACAACAGCAACAAAGAAACGAAGGGATGACCCAGCACTGCCAAGTGCTCGTCCCAGAGTGCGTAAAGAAGCAGCTCAAGGCAGCGGCCAGCTGCAGCTTTACAAAGTCACGCAAATCTTTTACCTTGAGACTGTAAAGCCAATTTTCATATCAAGTATTTTCAAAAATAACCCTGTAGTCTGCTATCTAGCCTACAAACAAAGAGGAGTCTGAAAAGAACAAGGCTGCCCCAAAGAATTGGGCCAACTGCCTTCATTAGGTTAGGAAGAATCAGAAGACAATGAAGCAACAAGTTGAGCAGACACTGTCTATCAAATACTGTTTGCCGGGAGACACCAAGCCCCATGAGAAGGCTGTCCTTACAGGACACCAGGCCTTTTCCTGCAAAGTTTCATAAAACTCTAAATTTGGATTTAGAGTTTGTGTCATTTAAACCAAGACTCACAGCAAAGCCTTTCAGCTCAGCAGGGAAAAGGCATATGGAGGTTCCATGTGTTCCCATAAGATCAACCTCTCACAAGGCAAAACACCCCAAAACATCTGACCCAGCTGAAAACTGCACTAAACAAAAAATAAGAATGAAGGGGGAAGAGGATCAAAGTTCCTAACAAAGAAGGCCCTGGTGAAACTGTCCCCATTCTCTGTGCCGTGCCGGCGGGGCGAGCGGAGCAGATGCAGCAGGGAATTTCAATGGCTGGCCGGTCCCCACGCACCCAGCACCACGAGGCTCTTCCGTTCTCCTGCAGCGCCCACCGTCCCTCCCTGCCCGCGTGGGCTGCACCGTGGGCTGCACCCAGAGCGCCTTCGCACAGCCGGTGGTAGCGGCGGCTTGGGGAGAAGAATGGACAACGTGGATTTCAGCTCGCTCCCAGCCCTGAAACACTTCCAGGATTAGTGCTACAACCGACATCCATCACTTGCCTTTTCAAGAGGGGTCTAAGCCAGCCCACAGACTCATGACAGGACTAGCTGATCAGACACTGTGTTTACACAGGCTAGTGGAAAAAAAAAAAAAAAAAAAAGAAAAAGAAAACCCCGGGTCCTCCTCAAAAGACATTGCTGTAACCCCCCCACACCCCTTCAGAGCAAAATTCACTTTACATCACTCCTGGAAGGAGGAGGGCCAGGAGTCCTGGGGACCCAGCCTCAGCCAGGAAGGCTGGGGTGGGTTTAACCAGGAGCTCCCGTGGGGAGGAAGGACCTGTGCACATCAAAGGGAGCGATCCAAGCAGTTAAACAGGAACAGACATAAATCTTGCTACAACTCATGCCGTAAACCCTAAGAAAGAGGGTCTCGCTCTCCCGCCCTCTCTTTCTGCCAAGATAAAGACTAGGACGCCTGGGCCACGCACTGCAAGAAATAAAACTCTGCATTTGGACTCCTCAGCAGCCCTTGCCTGGAGCCAGAACATGCCCCCCTCACCATGCCATCCCCTTGCAGCCCCCGCCACTCCCCCCGTCCCTACCCTCACCTTCACCCCAGGGCAGCAATAAGGAAAAGGAATTCAGGGGAAGGCAAGTCGCTGAAACTAAAGAGAAGGGACCTCCCACTCAGACATCTCACCCCCACCCATCAAAACAGTTTGCACATCTCCTGAGCACCACAGATTCACAAGGCAGGACCCACCACCTTATGCCACTAGTCCAGTAAGTCACCAAATCTTTCTGCTGGCCCAGCGGCTCCTCATCACCCAACTTGCAGAGTGAGGGCTGGAGCCACAGCCGCTCCAAGAAGCCGGTGGTAGCCCACATGGGCAGACACTGGCCACACTTGGAGACAATAAAGTCCTGAACCTCCGTGACCATTACAAAAACTTCACCTGGGGAAACCACAAGAGAGTCTCTCGGGTGCACAGAATGAGGGCTCTCTGCCAGGAAGGGGGAATGCACAGGCCACCATGGCCAGGGAAGCAGGGCCTGGGCGCTGGGGAATAGCACCCCTGAGGAAGGATCAATGCTCAGCAACACACAGGATGAAAAGGCGGCTTCCCTCTCTCCGAACGCAGCCACGTCTTATTTCCCGGGGCAAATCCTCATCCCAAACGTGTTCAGGTGTCCCAGCTTTGAGAGGGCTACAGTCATTGCCCGGATGGGCCTTAAAAACCAACGAGCGAGAAGAAAACCATCACCAGGATCCACAGACCCACACCAGGAATCGGCACACGGTGAGCCCTGTGCTTGGGCGGCAGCTAGGCTACCCGCCGGCAAGTGGGACAGAGAAGGGAACGATCGATCCGTATCAGGAATCAATGGTTTACAACCTCTAACTGGAAATCAAACACTACAATCGACGGCTGCTCCGAGCGCAGCCGTTCCACCGGTAAATGCACCCCTGAGATGAGAGAAGTCATCTCACCGTCTTGGAGTCCAGTTCATGTCTGGATTGGGCCAGGACCTTGTCGACGCCAGCCTGGTCCATGAACGTGACGAACCCGAAGCCCCTAAGCCCCGCAGCCCGGGCAGAAGAGGGGATGCGGAGAGAAGAGAGAAAGTTGGTTAAAGTGGCGGTCGGGCCGCGGCGGGGGCGAAGGGAGGCGCGGGCCCGGCCTCTCACCTGGATCTCTTTGTCAGCGGGTCCCGCATCACCAGGCACTCCTTCACCTCGCCGAACTGGCTGAAGTACTCCCGCAAGCCCTCTGCAAGCACAGCACCCACCGTGGGTGTCCCGTCCTGTCCCGGCCTCGCCGCACCCCCCCCGGGCTCAGCCCCAGCTCCGCCACCCCCGGCCCCGGCGGCAGGTGCGGGGCGCCGCGGTGCTCACCTTGCGTGGTCTGCCAGCTCAGTCCCCCGATGAACATT